>CM072697.1:8564521-8987021 GCA_036884735.1 Huso huso
GAATGTTAACGTAATCCTTTTAAATTATGCAGCTGTGTTTTAAATGCTTTCATCAGAAAAACAATGACGGACAATACATTTCTGTTTTCCGTGCTCTTCTACACAAACAATGTAGCTTGGTTGAAATGGACCCTTCCTGATTTAATTTGGTTTAACTTTGCATGCAACTGTTCACCAGCTTTGTCCTTTGCAGCATGGAAAATAATTTCATATTGCAAAATGATACAATGCAGACTGAACAAAGTGCTACACATGTCTAAAACAAACATATCCAGTTTTCCTATTGTTAAATGTCAATATTCAAGACAAAAGGCATTTTAGTAAATACTGGCAAAGCCAAAGAGGGGAAGAAGCGTAGATGAAATTAGTATTGCCATCGGCTGCAGCAGTATTTGTTAGGGGTGTAACGATACACTAATATACAGGTTGCGATACATGTGATGGTCCTAAAGGACTACTTGTATGATGTCGTTTAATGATTTACTATTTTGTTAAGACAAAAATGTAATGGTATAGGATAGAGAGTATGTATTCATACCAACTATAAAACACAGTTATTCTTCATTCAAGAACCATTTGGTGACTATGAGCTATGTGGTGCTTCTGGTCTTGTATCAAGATAAAAACAATACATACCTCTATTACGATATGATATGTCATGTAAAGAATGCTTAACCCTTTGCAGTCCTTTTATTAAGTGCACGTCAGGCGCGTCAGGTCCAATTTATTTTCACACGCGCAGTTAATTTTAGACGCGCTGTTTAAAAGTATTTTTTTTCCACAGTCAAGCGGGTTTAAAAGGCCCTGCATATCAACAAAGCACTCACTAGGCATCTCCAGCCCCGTCCCACCCTTTCGTTCGCTACAGCTTTCACATATGCCAAGAAATAAATAATAATAATAGTCGTACATACCGATCAATCATCTCCTGATCACTCGTTTTATCACCAAACGCCTCAATAATGCGATCCAAGTCATTATTTTATTACTATAACATCTGAAAAAAGCTCTGCAAATGTCCGTGATATTCTCTGAGCGCTGATGCAGTCACAGCTAGCTTGTTTCCTTATGACCTCCATTATCAGATGCCAGGGGCAAGTATGACTATTCATGAGATACGCCCATTTTTTCTTTCGGCTTGTCTCTGCTCCTGTCGCTCCCACTCGGCCATTGAATGGTTCTCTCAGCTTTTTCCGGAGAAAAAACGACTAGAAACCCGTTTTTTGCGTCTTTTTGATGATGTCGGACAGGGTCCGACATTGGACCGGATAGGAATAATTGCAATGTCGGACCAGGTCCGACATAGGACCGCAGAGGGTTAATGATTCGATATACATGATCAGTACAGTACATGATCAGTCGTTATACCTCTAGTACTGCTGTACTGTAAAGTCCATTTCTTCTCATGGCAATCATTGAGTAAATATCGCTTTGTTCATTTGTATTGTGAACCCTGCTTGTCCATTTAATCTCTTACCTCAATTGTACTGTGTACTGCTTCATCTCTAAAATACATGGCGTCTAATTTGAGAGTATTAAAAATCACTCAATAAAATGAATAAATAATTAAAATATATGTATACAATTATGGGTGTAATTTTGATTATCAATACATTTTAAAGTTATCAATTCTATGTAACTACTCACAGATATTGCTGATAATAATCAAATAGGCAAAGACTGATAGATGAGTGAATACTGTTAATCAAAAATGAATTCTGAGTCTTTGCGACATGTACTTCAAACATCATTGGTACCTGCAACATTTATTATTTTTATTGATAAAATATTTTGCACACTTTTGTTTCAGAAATACATGGCACCTTCCGCTACCAGTTGACATTGTAGAGGTTCCAGTACAAGTTTCACGCTAGTGTGAGAGATGAGAGTATGTGTGTGTTTTATATGTGTTTGTGAGTGCTTTGAGAAATTACCAGTATTGTACACAACTTGGGGTGTTCGACATTTCTCTCCTGCAGCAAATTGGCCCCAATTAGCTAAGCAGCCATGACCTGGTTTGTATTGCACGCTCTGCTTTATATTCCTGTCTCTTAGGGTTTCCTGTAAAGCTTCTCTCTGTCCTTTCTTCCGACACAGTGATACGGTGTACAGTACCCTCTGTCATCCCGTGCTGGCATGGTGCTTGTGCAACTGGAATTGCATTTTCTGACGAGGCATGTAGATAATATTGCAGGAGGATTCTCATTGACACCAGCCTTCCACAAAAAAAGAACTAAAATGAAATCTGTAGAAATAAAAATACATAATGAATTTTCCAGAATGTAGGCCTTTCTGAAATGTGTAGCAAGTTTAGTCTGTTTTAATTTTAACATTTAAATGTTAGACAAGTGGTAGAATTATGCCTATGTGTTTTAATCCTAAAGTTTAAAAGTTTCAAAATTCAGTGGATACACTTAATTTTTAGGTGGTTTAAAGTTTGCAGCATTTAAACCTCATGGTTGCTGATTACTGCAATGCCATTCCATTAAATGGGTCCCAATTTTATAGTTAATGGTACAGTATTAGAATTCATCTTCGGATTTGTGGAATATCTGCTGTACAGGACATCAGACTGTGGATGGGTTCAACTTTTTGACAGGATCCTTAGGGATTTTGACAATAAATCATGCTTTTCTCATTCCTACTGCCTGTAAGCAGGTGGCTGGAGTGGAATACAAGCGTGTGAGTGCACAATTAGCCAAGTAAGGGTGATTTTTAACTGACCCTTTTGGAGAGACAATATTGACATTTATTGGCTTGCTTTTAGGTTTGCTGTTGCAGCCAAACCCCCATGAAAAACCCTATGCTTTGATTTTAACCACTGTTTCCTTCAAGGTCAAAGCAGTAGGGTGGGTCGAGTGCAATTTGCATTACACCATCACAAATAACAGAACAACAGGTCAACTTTGATTTAAATTGAAAAAAAAAATTGTCAAGGCAACTAATTAAATATAAAAAAACTTTGACTTTGAAATTCATCCAGAAAATGTTGTGCACACAGCCCCATCCTGGGAACTAAGAGGTAGAAAACGTGATCCAGAGTACGTAGCACAAAGATGACGGGGCCAGTGAATCCCAGCGCCTGTAAATGTAATCTACAGAGCAGATTACTTTTCCACCAGTAGGTTGTCTGTTACTGTATCGCCTGTGAAACATTTCCAAAACATCCATAGAACGTCATGGGAAAAATCTGTATCGCCTCTGCTAATGACAGAATAATATTTGAAATAGCCTTGTTTGCCAAGAAGAGATGTTTAAATAGGATAGAGATGCAGGCTATGGAGTGTGTCCAAGCTCCTGGGTCTCTCCTGTCACTCTGTCTAGGGGGGTGTCACCACGATAGAAACCCATCAGCCATGGGTTAGATATTTATTCATGTTCTCCTGACATATGGGCCTCCACTAATTTAGTTCATCCATACATTCAACAAGATACTGCCCTTAATGTTAATATTATTTAAGCAATTTTAGTGTTCAGGCCTTGAATGTTAGCAGGGGCTAATTTGGCTTTAGAATTTCTCTTCTAAAGCCCAGCTATATAAGTGTGGGTTCAGAAAAACTGAATTATTACTGGGTGCAGATGAATTTGAAGTTTAGCAATCCAGTACAGCTACTTACCCATAAATACAGCCAGCCATTAGACTGTTAAACATATATACATATAATAATAAGTATAAAAGACCAGGTACTTAAAACCTAATGAGAACAAGGAGGAAGAGAGTTGGCCTGATTGCCATGTGGACGAGGTGTCTCCTGCAGTATTATCTATTGAGATGCGCTGAAGGGTTCGCTCCAGCATACAGCTCAAGACTTGGGAGAATTTGAAAACACACTGTGCAGTTCAGTGTAAGTTGACCTTTGACAGCTGGTGGGGAGAAAAAACATTCTGTAAGCTCATGGCTCCTCTGACTGCTACCCCCTGCCCACTTATTTAAGTTCTTTATTTATTTCTTGAACAGCACAAAGATCCTGTAAACTATGTAGGTAAAGTGATCAGGCCAGTACAGGGCTTAAAGGCCATCTGGTAACATTGAGTGTGAAGAGCTCAGTCTTACTTCTGATACACAGACACACAGTATCGCCTTTCAGCCTTTGTCTCCGACAGCAAATTGTTTCTCTGGTCCTGGGAGGCTGCACTGAGGGGAAACAATAAGCTCCCCCTGAGCCTGTCACTGGAGCCACAGATACACTGCTGTAGTATGCAGGGCCTGTCAGCCAGGGGCCTCGGAGCTGCCACCTGCACCAGGGGGGCTCATCCGGTGTCACTGCCAGATAAGGGTTTAATGTCATCCTTCAGCTGGACTGCAGAAAACAGAACCGTCTCCTAATTAGCATTTTAAAAGTCCTTGCAGAAAACCACAATAACCTTGAAAGACACAAAGAGTGAACATGAAAACCTGGATACAAGAAAGAGGTAGATAATATATGTAGGTAGGTGGAATACAGGTTGATTTTGAGAGTGGCAGTATTCACCATCGAGCAATGGTAGGTGCAGGCAACAATGGGACATAGACAGCTGACATATACTGGATATTGCATTGCCTTCCTAATATACAGGCACCATTCCCCTAGAAGGGTTCCATTGGAGAGATAGTGGTCGACATCATTAAAATGAATTGCAAGAATGACAATGAGGCCTGCATTTATAGGGTTCGGGGAAAATCGGCCCAAAACTAGGTCGACCTAAACTAAATCACTCGGGCCACAGTGAAACTTACAATCTCGTACAAGCTAATTTAGGTAGGTTTTATTTTATTATTCATCCCCAGAAAAAACTCCTTTTAGTTTTTATATATATTTTTTTCCTCTGCTGTTTGTTCTTGTTGGGGAGATGCAGTTTGAATCGGAGCCATGTGTTACTGAAAGGCAGGTGGTTGCAGAGGTAAGTCAGGTCTCCCTGGGGCCTGCAGAGTAACAGGATAGGGCCGCTCAAGTGACATTTCATAGCAGCCGGTCGGCTTGGATGCTATAAATACTTCACTTCAAGGAGCTGTATGCAGTAGCGATACAGTTTGGCCTCTCTCCCAGCCACTCATTGTGTGTAATCTGTAGCCAGCTAGCGGTTCGTGTTTTTGGGGACCTGTTTCTAACATTCTGCCTTGCATGCATAACTGGGTAGCATTCAGTTCCTGTCACCCTGTATCAGGTATACTGTGGGCAGCCCCAGATACAATCCACTCAGGAACCTCTGCAATCAGTGGTACGGGAGCAGAGCAGCACAGACGGGAGAGCACTCCTACAAATTTAGTCCCAGTGGAAAGTAGCAAAATAACAGAACTGAACACCAAAGAGCTTCAAAACAGTTCAGAGCAGGAATTGCAAAGAACGGGCTCAGTTTCACAAACCAGAGCAGTCTGGAACTACATTCATAGAAAGAAAATGTTATCTTTTAGTCATTTAAGTCCAGCTGAGCTAATTTCTGCAAAAACATACTGTTCTATCTTAAACATTTTTTTGTTTAACCACCAAGCTTTTTTTCTAGCTAGCTGTCCAAGTGCTTTGTGAAATGGCTCCTGGATTGACTAATGCAGAGGGTTGCCACCAATGACCTGGGAATTACTCCAATGCACAGAGCAACTTTAGCTATGTGGTAGATTTTTTGCTCATGACTCACAGAAATAGTGGTATATTTTTACTGTCTTGCTGTTAAGCATAAATGTACCAATACATTGGGGGGGAAGGAAATAGTTTTATTGCTAAAATGCATTATTTTATAAATACAGCCTAGTGTATACAAATAAGGTATAACCCATGCACATCTGAATAGAAATGGCTAAACTAGACTTGGTGTTCTTCTCGGGTCAAATTACATACCCTACCTTTCAAAAGATTAGAAGTAACCAACGTTTTTGAGAATGACTGGCCATTTATTGACCATTTTATCTACCTCAAACCTATTTATTGGAGGTGAAATTAAGACCAGATGTCCTGTCCAGACATTTTGCATGGGGTACAATCAGGTTTACAAGAAATGTCTACATTATTTATTTTTTTTTAAAAACAGTCTAAAAAATGTGGGGTGTTACAGCACCTCTGACAGCTTGCTCAATACAATATTTTGTATATTGTTCAAGGAAGGACGATTGAACTATTTAGTGAAATAGCTGTATTTCCATTTTTTTTTAATTGTCATTTAATTCAGAATCATTCATTTGAATTATTGTTAAGTGTGTTTTCTGAGCAAGCTGTGCTTTTTCTTCTCCAGGCACACATGCATGTGGCTGTAGATTTAGAATATTAAAAGCCAAGGTGACCTTTTTTTGTCTTCAGTTCTGCAGTACCGGAAAGAAAAAAATAAAGCTTGCTAGAACAGCTTGGGCCTCAAGACCACCAGAAACACTAAGAACATATTATAAAAAATAACTGACAACATAACATCAAGTACTAATTAAAAAAAAGGTATATTTAAAAGTACTACAACATTACATTCCTGGGTGCACTTAATACCAGCGCATAAGACTATCTACCCGGTCTTATTCTTTATCGAGGGGGGGTAAAAAACTGACATTTTAAATCAACACCACAAGCAGCCACTTAGAATAACAGAAGAATGTATCCCTGCATCTGTCCTGTCTCCATTGCAAGTATCTTGATAGACTTGTTCTCTGCAAGAAATCTCCAGAGCTGTGGAGTGAGAACATCCAGCACAAACTTACAAATAGAACTAGTTGAGGAGGTCCAGAGAAGAATGGGGGAAGTTATCTGTGTAAGTCAATACTCTGTATCTCCCTGGCTCTGTCACCAAGCCTGTCTGTGCTCTGCCTGCTTCCCGGATAGACAGCAGCCTTCTGTCTCCATTGATCTCGCTAACCTTGCACGAAATTCCTATTCAGATACTGAGTCTGTGTATCATGCATACTGATCCTTCTTCCTGAGCGGTATTGTTGAAGCCGGGCTGTCCTGGTGCACCTTTCTTTCCTAATATTTGTTATTTCTTTTACTTTTTGGTTTATAACTAGGGCTTCTGATTTTCGGTGTTTTACCCTGATTTGTATACTCTCCTTTAAGAATTACATTGATACCGGTTAAGCCATTCGTGTATCAATCACACTGAGAAATGTGTTAATTGTAAAATTGATTTAATTTACTTTATTTTTTCTTTCTTTGAAACAACTAAATGGGCTTTTAAATCTGCCAAGCCTTCATTTTTCATTTACAAGCAGAACATACAAACAACAATGATAAAAGTATATTACAAGCGTAACTCTATTTCCATTAAAATAAGTAAATTAAATCAATTTGACTGTTGGCGTGTTTCTCAGTTGTGATTGAGATACACAAATGGCTTAACAGGCATCAATTGAAATTTTAAAGGAGAGTAGAAAAGTTGTGGTAAAGCATTGAAAATCAGAAGCCTCTAATGTTGTAATTTTCCTTCCACTGTGTCAGTAGCAGCACACTGCACTTGACTTCAGCTGATCTTGACTTGTGGATTTTTTTTTATTATTTTATTTTTATTTTATTTTATACATTATGTTTTTCACACTCTTGTTCTATTTGTAGACTTTTTTTGCAAGCAGTAAAAAAAAAAAAAAAAAAAAAAACTGAAATAAATTTAGTGATTGGACAGTTTCTTACTTTGTGTTACATTTAACTGTTCTTTTGACAGCCCAGTTTTTAAAGCCAGGTTCGTATGGAAATGCTTTCACTCCACTTGCACTGCTATTGAAAACAGCGTACTGCTTCATCTGTCTTTTTATTTTAGTGCATTCATTTATACAGCAAAGCCTGCGCAATGTCTCATCCTCCTGTCTCAGTTACATTTCTTTGAGAATAAATTTATTTGTATCGGTTTATTATGTGCAGAACACATTTGTTTGCTGCTTGCTGGTATTTATGTATTAGATTAAAATTTGGCACCAACGATACAATTCCTCCTTACCACTTGATAAAAAAAAAAAAAAAAAAAAAATTAACAAAATAAAACATGGATTTAATTAAAGACGACATTTGCGGTGAAAGCTGAAGATCTAAACTGTGCAGCCGGCCTCAAGTAGCCAAAATGGCAGCCTGTTCGGCAAAAAGGAGGGATTGCAATTTTTAAACACGTTTCCATTCTTAAGCTTTTGAAGTTTGGGGGGCCTACATGTAAACTGACTCCAGCTGAACCTTAATTATCCAACACCTCTGTTATCCAAACAGCCCCCTGATAGCCTATCCTGTTGTGTGCTGTGCTGTTCTGCCCTGTTGTAATAGAACACGCGCTAACCAGCCCTTACAGTACAGTTCACTACAGTAGGGTAGCACTGCATCATCGAATAGGAAAGCGACAGGCAACCTCAGAAACTGATTGTGAGCTAATTGTGATGTGTGTGTGTGTGCTTTCAGATGGGCAGAGGTGCAGTTGTGGTTGCAATCCATTAACATAGGACATTTAATAAATACAGTAGTTTAAAGAAATCTCAACAAATTTAAAACATAGTGCACAAACAACGTGTTTAACACATATTATCAAATACAGGATTTATAAAAAAAAACAAAAAACATTTGTTTATACCTCAACAAGGCATCATAGACAACACACATACACACACAGCTGTGCTTGTTTTATAGACTTCTTTTCAACACTGCCACTATTGTAGTAGTGGGCTGATTTAGCATTCAGAAGCTGGCAACTTAATGTCTGAGCACAACAAAAAATAGAAGAATAATGATTTGGGATGTTCACAATCATCGCCAACGAATTAGAAATGAAAAAAAAAAACCCTAGTAAATACAGTGACCAAAAGATTTGACTAGAAGTCTTTCTCTTCAGGACGTCTGAAGACATTGAGAAAGTCTAAATGTTTGGCATTGACTGTATTAAGTTTATTTCCGTATTTCGAGATGTTCACAATCAGTTTGCATTAGTATTGGGTTTTTATTGACATCAAAGCTCTCCTACAAGCCCCTTAGAAACCCCAATTGTTGGCCAGAACCGTCCCATATACATCCTATTGAAAAGCAGGCCCCCAGATCTCAAAAGCTGTTTGATCACTTGGATGCTGAAAAGCCCTAATCGTAACTTAAAACCATTTTTGCAGTAAATTGCTTGTTTTTCTTAATTTTATTTCTCAATTATAATTTTTTTCTATGGAAATCTGTACATTAAGAGGCAGTATGCAGAACAGTGACCTGCCCCGTGTTTCAGAGAAGAGCCCCCCATCTGAAACAGAGTCATTCAAATCCAATGCCAATTCATAAAGATCTCCTATTTTATAAGTGCAGGTGGAGCAGGGTAAGTATGAGGGGGAAGGCAGGTCGCAGTTCTGTGTAATCAGTAGCTGTCTTTAAATTGGAACGCATTCAAACGCCAAGGAGACATGAGACATTCTGCTTGCTGGTTTCCCCGATGTGCACTAATAGTTCTTGCTGTCTAATCCATGGCATGCCTGTTCCATCCTAAACTTCGCTTTTCTGTTAGACAACACGTGAACTACATCACCTCTATGTGCTTGTGTTCATTGTTATTGATATTTATTTAGTCGTTTTATCGTTGTCTTTCATTTTACTTTTTAAAAATGTTTTTATTTCATTTTTACTAACTTCACGTTTTTTAATTTTTTTTTTTTTTTAACAAAGCTGCATGCTAGTTTTCAGAACCGAGTTGAGTCCAGCCTGGTATAATCTTGCTATGATTGTGTTTGTTTTTTCATAGTGGTGGGGCCACCTTGCATTTTACTTGGTTAATTTTGAGGTTAACAAAAGCCACTCACACCCAAGAACACACCAAATGACTAAAGATAACTTAATGCCTCTTCTGTTGTCTGCTGCAATGTAATACTCTTTCTGGTGATGGGTATCACCACGCTTATGTATGACATCTATGTAGTGTTATAGATTTAAAACATCTACTAGCTAGATATGGTGTTAAATATTCTACACGTTTCTGTGCCCACCACCTTGCTTTACTAAGTTTTCTCTTAAACATTATACACTGAATCTGCCAGAATCACACCATGAACGAGATCAGGAGGGGAGCTCTGACTCTAGGGAAGCCAGTCCCTTCTATCTCAGAGGGGTAGGGGTTCATCCATCCCCAGTCCTTTCCTCTAGCACTTTCTTGCATGCATTTGTATATTCTCCATAGTAACTATGTACCTGATCCTCATCTTGTGATAATTTTGACATCTGCAGGAGAAGGGTGTTCTTATTATTGGAATATTTTTGGTTTTTCTTCTCTGTTCTGTCCGTTAGGATAATATTGGACACCGGTTACTCCAGAAACATGGCTGGAAGCTGGGGCAGGGACTGGGGAAAACGATGCAGGGTAAGTTTGTATCTCGTCTCGTCTGTCCTGTCTTTCTATCTACGTTTCTATCTTTCCTCTTCAATATCTGTCCATCTATCAAACATCTATCTATCTTATTTATTTATTTATTTTTTAAATCTAGGTTCTGTATTAAACACCAGGTTGTAAAGAATACAGGTGCCTATTGCTCAGGGATTGGGTGGGGTAGGATAGAGAATGCATCTGGAGTCCAGGGTTCGAGTCATTGTCACCGATGATATGAGTCAACCATGTTTTGGGCGGTCTGGGTTTGAATCCGTCATAAATGTAGTGTGTTTTGCTGTCCCAGCCCTGCCCATATTGACCAAGTCTGAAAATAAAAATAAAACTCCCCAGTAAAGTAATTCTAAGCCCCTTTCATACTGGCATGATCTAACCGGTTCAGAACCTACCCAGGCAGGACCTGGTGTCATACGAGTCAAGTACACGTTTTCACACTGCTTTTGATAAAGCAGGGTTGACACGGGTGACATACGCAAGTAAACAATATGAGTATATATGCCCATCCAAGCTTCTCTGGATTGAACTGTCGGCCTAAATGTTGATTAGAGCAAATGTTTCTTCATCCCTGCTGCAATCTGGCTCATGGTGTGTCTCAAGCAACAAAAATATGGCGAAACAGAAATGTTCCTTGCGGAAGTGGAGCCTTCTCACAGGTGTGGCTGTTTGTTATTGTGTTGGCTCACGAATGGCTGTCAAGCATTTTGTCTCGCTCATCCCAGGTCAAAGCGTGTCCACCTACATCCTGAGTCGCTGGGTATGTGGTTTCACACTACGCGGGATTGTGACGTGGTTAGCCAGTGTGAAAGGGGCTCTAGATAACAAATTAATTCCATAAGCACTTCCATTATCTAGATAGGGCTCAATGTGCAGTTTTGAAGAAACACACATTATAGCAAACATGTATATTAATTTTAAAACCGACATCTGGCACTACACTAGGTTAAAGGAAGTTCTCAGTTTGCCTGCCTTGCTTTTAGGAAGTCCTGTTACTGCTTTACTTCCTTGGTCATTTCACCCCAGCAGTGTCTTCTGGATCATAGCATGTTACTGGCTAAAAGTATGTTGGTCAATAGGGGAAGCTGATGATTGCTTATTGACGAGCATAAAGCCAGTAAAGGGGTGGGGACAATTTCACCCGCCATGTAAAATGACCCAAGAAATACAAGACAGTCTAAAGGCATAGCTTATAGAGATTTATTTAACCGAGGTATAGTACCTGATATTTTGAAATGAAAATACATGCATAACAACATTTTTGCATTTTTGCACCAATTAATGTAACACAAAAAAGAACCCCCAAAATTGGCACATCAAAAATCCATGTCCTTTTTTTCTCTCCTCTTTCATCAGTTTTACTGGAAAGCCTGACCAGTTGAAGTGCTTTTTCTGTTGACAGTAAATCCTGCAGCACAATTGCCCTGAAAGTACTGTAGCCTGAGGTGGACATAGGAACAGCTCGACTGCTATCAATACTGGCCTTCTATTCCGCTAACATTGGAGCAAAGATTTTAGTAGCAAATGAATCTCCTTATTGAAGCCCTTTGGTGTCAACTCAATCCATCTAGCCGTTAGGACATTTTGCTAATGGAATACTCTTTCCTGTAGCAGTAGATGAAAGCATCTTGTATTATAGGAAAACAGTTGCTTCCCATCCACCTCATCTTTGTATTCCAGTGTTTTTTACATGTACATCGAGCAAAGTTTGTGACTTGGTGAGTGCAATAAGTTGCGTTAGAAATTGATAGATTAATTTACTACACGAGGTAACGGTTGCGGGGACAAGCGTATATTTACATTTACTGGATCCGAGGACGACCCAAGCCCCAGTGCATTGTCAGGAGGTTTATCAAACAAAACTCTTAAACCTGCAAAATTGAGATGCCATTTATCTACAAGCATTCAGAATGTAAAAAATAAATTAAACAAAAGAAACAGGAACTTTGCCATCAGAAACTTTTCAATGCGCAAAATGACAACATTCCTTGCTGACCTGGTAGCAAAGAGCCAGACCTAGGAATCTCATTAAGTTAGGTACGATATATAAATATTTTACTTTCTACATGTACTTATACATATACAAAAGTAGTTTTGAAATGCTGTGGGGAAAAATCCAAACACCAAAGAGGTCCCTACATTAAAAATGGTTGGGAACCACTGTTCTAGTATTTCTAGGTTTAGTACAATTAAGTCCTAAATGCATGATTTTCATATTTAGTGGATTAATTGAGTGACTGAAAATGTTCTTGTGCGAAACATTTTGCAAAAAAAAAGTGCTTGTTTTTAGTTCCCTACTGTAAACATTTCTCTGCTTGTTTTAAAATAATACGTTTGTTGAATGTGTACATGTACTTCCATGAATTCCTCACCATGGTTGTGTCTGTGTGGGGGGGGAGCAATAATACAGTGCATGCTTGTTTGTGTACAGGCTCTGTTGCCACTCTTTGGCTGGGGAAATGTTACAATTTGATCAAATCATCAAGGTCAATGTGCGGGAATGTGTGTTCACTTATAAAAATGCTCTGTGCCACCCGGCCACCTGCAGATCCTATTTAAGCGTGTTCTTCAGTTTATTTTACATTCTTCAGTAGCAGGGAAGTTGGAGTGATACAGATAGCAACCTTCCTATCAGTGTAATTACTGCAGTGATCGAAGGAAGTGCCTTGCCTAGATAGCGTGCTCCCAGGAGCCAGGCTTCCACAGGAAACAATTTAGTGAACTCTGACTGGAGAGGATTACAGACGAGGCAACTAATAACCTCTGTAAAAGGGGACCTTTGCATATAGAAAATGAAAGATCAGTTGAGTTATCCTGCAAGGTTGGGAGCTAGGGATGCCAATACATTTTTCCAGGCTCAGTTTGACGTAGTAAAACACAAAAATGTATTCCAAAAGTCCCTATACTGTACATATCATTCAAAATCCTAAAAGGTATAGACAATGTTGACCCAGGGGACTTTTTTGACCTGAAAAAAGAAACAAGGACCAGGGGTCACAAATGGAGATTAGATAAAGGGGCATTCAGAACAGAAAATAGGAGGCAATTTTTTACACAGAGAATTGTGAGGGTCTGGAACCAACTCCCCAGTAATGTTGTTGAATCTGACACCCTGGGATCCTTCAAGAAGCTGCTTGATGAGATTCTGGGATCAATAAGCTACTAACAACCAAACGAGCAAGATGGACTGAATGGCCTCCTCTCGTTTGTAAACTTTCTTATGTTCTTATATCGCTGTGTGTCACCATTGTAAATGGTTTCACGATGTCTGTCGCCATGCTACCTTTGTGTGTGAGACGAGAGGGGGAAACAAGAAAGCATGGTGTTTAGATTAGCCCCAATGATACAGCCACACCCCACTGTATCGGCAGATGTTTCTGCTCACTAGTGCTACTTAAGGGTCATAAAACCATAAACAATGAATCAAATGAAAGAAAAACTAAACAAAAAACTTTAATACATAGCTCAAATTCAGTAATGCATTATAACATCATGTTCTTCCCTTCCCCCATCCAAAACACAATTAGTTATAGTACAGTATGTTATGGTATGTCTACCACAGGTGCTTGAAAAGCCCTGAATCATCAAGCAGCAGGCCTGCGTCCCGTTTATTGCTTTAGTGGTTTGGGTTGCTGAGCTGGCTGCCTCTCTCCTGAACTGGATCGATTTGCCTGCTGGTTAACGCTTGTTCTTGTCAAACTGCTTCAATGTACGCCTTTTGCATTGCCGTGATTGAAGTACCATAAGACTCCTCGGGCTTAGCAAAGCTTGCTGTCAACTCTTTCACTGCTAGGTGAATGAATATATATATATATATATATATATATATATATATATATATATATATATATATATATATATATATATATATAATTTAAGAACATGAGAAAGTTTACAAACGAAAGGGAGGCCATTCAGCCCATCTTGCTCGTTTGGTTGTTAGTAGCTTATTGATCCCAGAATCTCATCAAGCAGCTTCTGGAAGGATCCCAGGGTGTAACAGAGCAAGGGCTCTGCATGTAAATAGTCATGTGAGAATGTGGCTGTTCCCAAACAAGGTAATTGGTGTTGATTGGGAACAGCCACAAACTATAAAAGAGAGCTTTCAGCTCCATTTAAGGGGAGATCACCAGGGAGCTGGTTTAAGAGGAGTTTGGCTGTTTTGAAAGTTAAGGTAAACTGTTTGTAAAGTGTTCGTCCTGTGTGTGAGTCAGGGACCTGCTAAAGTGAAGCAAGGCTGTACGTTTGAGCTAGGCTTTTGTTTTGTTTAATTTTGTTTATTTTGTTTTTGTGATTATTAAAAATAGCGTGCAGCGCTTTAAAAACCTTCAAATCCTGTGTTTGGGTCTGTTTTTAAAGGTCAAAAAAGCCGACTACGGAGAGGCTACGTTACAGTGTGTGTTAGTGTGTGTGTTAGGGCTGCTCCGATTGTCACATATCCACCCTGACTGCTTACCCTGATCAAAGTTTCATCAACGTCAGTCATGTGGACAGCGCCTATGCAAAAGGCTACAGCAAGTGTGTTTACAATTTAAAAAACAAAAAAAAGAGAGATGTCTTTCTTCACTGCTGTAAAGGGTGTTAATAGGAATAAAATAGCACACGATTTCAGAACTGGTAAGAGTGTTGCGTGACATAAAAAAAAGTCTGCATCGAGATAAAAAAAAAAAAAAGTTTGCATCGGACGGATGGCGACATTCTTTGGAAGTAAACAACGAAACGCTCCAACGCTTTATGTAAGTTCAAGTACAGTTGTGTGCAATTTAACTTCTGTGTTCTACTCCTCAGTTTTAGTCTTAATTTATTTGAGCAAATGAAAACAACCTCTAGATTTTTTGTTTGTTTTATTGTAAACCTGCAATGCACTTGTAAATTACCCGACAATAATGCAAATCTGTAGTGCACTAATAGGCCTATTGAGTATCTTTCTAAACAATGGGTTTATATTTAAACAGATCTTTTCAATGCTGAAACGGGAGTTACTAGGAATAAATAGCACAGTGAGTACCGTACGGTATACATTTATATACTGTATATAAACAAAGTTTGGATTGGATGCCGACAGTTTCTTCGGATACAAACAACAAAATGCTCCAACGCATTAATATAAGTGCACAATGTAACGTCTGTGTTCTACTTATATTCTATTAATGTCTAGTATTTTTTTTATTTTTATTTTTATTTTTTCAAGTATTACTGTGCAGGACCCTCTTTAAGACTGTTACCTTTATTTTAAAATGTGCACCGATTTAATCTACCGATTTAATCAACTAATGCCCATAAATTAACCAATCAAATATTTTAATCGAGTGACAGCTCGATTAAAATATATAATAAATACATGGATGAAGGCTATATTTGCATCCTGAGTAGTGAGTAAAAAAAAAAAAGGTATTTTCCTCTAGAGGAAAATATACTTGAACTCTGACCCATTTGACTCCTCAAGACCACCACCTCTATCAATTCAAACACAAAATGTCTAGTTTTCAATCACTTGACAACACCCACGGTACAGAAATGTTAAATATAAAGCTGGTACATTCTTATCTCGGAGAAACTAACCCAGGGGTGCCCAATCCTGGTCCTGGAGGGCCGATGCCCTCCTGGTTTTTGTTCAAACTGTACGCTAAATTGATTAATTGGACCAATTAAGCTTCTAATAAGGGCTTGATTGGTCCAATTAAGTAATTTAGGGCACAGTTGCAACAAAAGCCAGGAGGGACATCGGCCCTCCAGGACCAGGATTGGGCACCCCTGAACTAAACGGATAACGACATAGAACGTCTGTACAGCACTGAAAACACTATTTAAAAAAAAAAAAAAAAACACCTAACTGTACTGCTGAACCTCGTCTTCTTTAATATCAGCATCACAAGGGTATCCATGTATTATAAAAAATAATAGATGGGCCTCTTCAGTGAGTTACAGGAAAACAATTCCATCTCGGGTTTCTGTGACAGTTTATAAATTACTCGACCTTCGGTCTCGTAATTTATGACGTCACAGAAACCCTGGATGAAATAATTTAGCTGTAACTGTCCGAAAAGGTTGGATTAGAATCTGGGCAAGCGGTAAAACCCTGTATTAAAGATCCCTGTAGACTGTCATGCCAAATGAACCCTCTTCTTTATAGCTATTCTTGTGATTTCATAAATAGGGTACAATAGAGGATAACAGTGATAAGTGATCAGCAGTCGTATTTTAAAATTCCTTTTAAAATGAAATGTCTTGTTGCAGTGCTTGATGGAAGGTCTGCTATGGAGTGCTTTTCTGTAACTCACTGAGCTGTGCATTCCCTTCATGTTTCAAGGTCGATTCATTCACTTGATTTATGGGTTAGTCATTCTGCCTGTGGTGAAAAAGGAGGGGACTTCTAGTATAAGCTGCACAACACGTGAATGCTGTTTGCAATAATCTCCGCCGATTGTCCTAAAATAAACAAGCAAATGTTTTTTTGAAACATTCCATAGTTTACATATTTATTTATGGCGAACCCGCAAGACTTAATGTGGACAATCACACAGCATAGTGGTAGCCATTGGCTAAGATAGCAGAAACTAAATAAAAAACCAAAAACAAAGTAGTTCTGCTGATTTCTGTCTATTGATGCAGTGTAACACTTAGTCCTTATTTTGATTCAGCTCCCAGTGCTGTTTTTATCGATGCTTTTCTCAAAGAGTTTTCCTCTTAATTATTTACAGGTACACTGATCTCTCAAGTAAGCTATGTTGCAATGAATCATCTTGTTGAGAATCATCTTGGCTTTCTAAAGGACTGAAAGTCAAGACCCATTGTGTAGTGCCAAGAGTATATGAGATGTAGCTGTACTCCAGAAACCACTTCTGCCTGCCTTTTTCCAGTTTCCCTTGATCAAAAAATTCAAATGTTATTTAAAAAACACAGTATGATATCAATATTTTTTGCAGAGCAATATTGAAAAGGTTAAAATATTAAAATACAATACAATTCAGCAAGTATTTGTATCGTATTCCACAGTATGGCATATAAACAGCATTACAATACAGTGCATCACAGTAAATTTTAAAGCTTAAATTCATAGTGACGATGTTTGGATATAATTTAATTTGAGGCATGTATTTTACAAATGATAGACAAATTCTCACATTGTATAAGCTACGTACTCTGTGTTGTTTTGGGTGGATTATAAAAGCAAGCATTTGCCTGCCAGTGCTTTCATTAGATCCCATTTTACCCTCTTACAGTGTTAAGAACATAAGAAAGTTTACAAACGAGAGGAGGCCATTCAGCCCATCTTGCTCGTTTGGTTGTTAGTAGCTTATTGATCCCAGAATCTCATTAAGTAGCTTATTGAAGGATCCCAGGGTGTCAGCTTCAACCACATTACTGGGGAGTTGGTTCCAAACCCTCACAATTCTCTGTGTAAAAAAATTGCCTCCTATTTTCTGTTCTGAATGCCCCTTTATCTAATCTCCATTTGAGGCCCCTAGTCCTTGTTTCTTTTTTCAGGTCAAAAAAGTCCCCTGGGTCGACATTGTCTATACCTTTTAGGATTTTGAATGCTTGAATCAGATCACCGCGTAGTCGTCTTTGTTCAAGACTGAATAGATTCAATTCTTTTAGCCTGTCTGCATACGACATGCCTTTTAAACCCGGGATAATTCTGGTTGCTCTTCTTTGCACTCTTTCTAGAGCAGCAATATCCTTTTGTATGTGAGGTGACCAGAACTGAACACAATATTCTAGGTGAGGTCTTACTAATGCATTGTAAAGTTTTAACATTACTTCCCTTGATTTAAATTCAACACTTCTCACAATATATCCGAGCATCTTGTTGGCCTTTTTATAGCTTCCCCACATTGTCTAGATGAAGACATTTCTGAGTCAACATAAACTCCTAGGTCTTTTTCATAGATTCCTTCTTCAATTTCAGTATCTCCCATATGATATTTATAATGCACATTTTTATTGCCTGCGTGCAGTACTTTACACTTTTCTCTCTTCTCTCTGCCCAGTTCTGAATGCTGTCTAGATTATTTTGAATGACCTTTGCTGCTTCAACAGTGTTTGCCACTCCTCCTATTTTTGTGTCGTCTGCAAATTTAACAAGTTTGCTTACTATACCAGAATCTAAATCATTAATGTAGATTAGGAATAGCAGAGGACCTAATACTGATCCCTGTGGTACACCACTGGTTACCTCGCTCCATGTTGAGGTTTCTCCTCTAATCAGTACTTTCTGTTTTCTACATGTTAACCACTCCCTAATCCATGTGCTTGCATTTCCTTGAATCCCTACTGCATTCAGTTTGAGAATTAATCTTTTATGTGGGACTTTGTCAAAAGCTTTCTGGAAATCTAAATAAACCATGTCGTATGCTTTGCAATTATCCATTGTCAATGTTGCATCCTCAAAAAAGTCAAGCAGGTTAGTTAGACACGATCTCCCTTTCCTAAAACCATGCTGACTGTCTCTCAGGATATTGTTACCATATAGGTAATTTTCCATTTTGGATATTATAGTTTCCATAAGTTTACATATAATAAGTCAGGCTTATTGGTCTGTAACCTGGTTTGGTTTTGTCTCCCTCTTTGTGGATCGGTATTACGTTTGCAATTTTCCAGTCTGTCGGTACAACCCCTGTGTCAAGAGACTGTTGCATGATCTTGTTTAGCAGTTTGTAAATAACTTCTTTTATTTCATTGAATACTATTGGGAGGATCTCACAGCAGTTTGACTGGGATTGATAATGCTGTTTTTAGTGCAGCTAGCTCTGTCTGGCAAGGTATCGTATCCGGTATAATTACACAATTACAGCCATTAGATTCTGCCCTTCCCAATTCTTTCTCAATATGAAAGTACAATAATACATCATATTTTCATCATTAATCAAACTTTTTTGAAAAAAAAAGATGAATGCACAGAAGTCTGCAAGTGTGCCTGTGTCGCAACCCACACAGACATTCCCCCTCAGTGGATGAAACTGATAACTACAGGGAGAAGAGGTCCTATTGATTACACATTTGCACTGCAGAAACCATGCTTTCTTATTAGTACTAGGGTTCTACAGGCATTTTGTAATCCATCGCTTTTACCCTTTGTAGTCCACAGAATTCTGTGCCTATCAGGCTTATCAGGTCCAATTGATTTTACACGCGACGTTTATTTTACATGTACCATTTATCCCCTTTTCAAATTTATTTTAATTACATTTCTTAGTGTTCCAGAACACCCTGCGGTGTTTACAAGAAATGCATTGCGCTGCCTTTGCTCTGCCCTGTGTTGTCCGTATCGCAGCATTCGATTTTGTAAGTATATGCCCATTCTTTTTTTTAATCACACATCATGGGTCACAAATTAACTGGGTAATAAAATCTCACTCCTGGTGAATGTTCCTAAGTAAAAGTTGAAAAATCCCTGGTTTATTTACCTGTAATGTGTGAATTAAAAAAAATACCCAAACTATCAGGAATATGTTGAAAATTGCAGCGATATGACCACAAGGTAAAGTAACATGTCTCCTGGAATCACTGCAGGAGGTTCTGGAACATTTAAGCCAGGATAAGAACCCATGGAATCTTATTTCCAAGGGTCTCCTGGACGCCGCACTAATGCTTCTCAATAAGACAAAGCCATGCCTTGCATTTCACATTTGATGGATGTGGTTGTATTATCAAAAGAGTATTGCATGTTTGTACTGTAGCGTTGCTTCCTTGTGTGTGCAGCACACATACTGTTTTTGTAAGGTTTTCTTTTTGGGGTGTTTGTCTATGAAAGCTTGTGAGGCTATAACTCCTAAAGGTTTTATGGTAGGGGAACGAAACAGATACAATTACAGAGAACCGTGCCCCCCAAAGCACCCCAAAACCCACCTGCTTGCAAATCAATTGTCAATCAATTTGAAGACCCTTCTAGTTCTTGCTGTAGTTTTGTTTTGGTGGATGTATAGGAAGTGGGTGTACAGGTAGATATGCACAAGCAAGCACCGGGAAAGATTCTGGGACTTGTTCGTGTGATAGTGTGCTTTGTCCACCAATCTAGTAGTTGAACAGGTACAAACCTCACAAGGAAGTAGGACGAAGTGTTAGGCTGCGACCAGGAATACCCTGCCTGCTAGCTTCATCCTGGTCTTCGTGAGACTGCTGATGGCTTTAAATATCTAACAGATTTTAAAGAAACTCAAAATGGCACTTCATATGATTTTTACAAGCAGCTCCACACTGCAAGGTTGTATTTCATATCTGGATGTAGACAATTGTATTTGCCTTTCTGAAACTTCCTTTTTTAATCTCCTACTGTATCCTAAAAAAACTTTTCCTTAAACCTGCATGATTTTCTAATTTGTTGCTGTTTTGAAATCCAATACTTTTGAGCGCTTGGTATTACTTTCACCAGTGCAGCTTTGTTTGTGCTCAGCTCACTCCAAGTGGACTTTGGCTTTCTTAAACTTTTTCTGACCCTCCAGTATAGGAAATGAGGAGGCTTAGCTGCAGATACTCTGTTTGTTTTGGCATCGCAATCAAGCCCTGCCGTTTACTTTTAATTACATGGTAATTATTTTGAAATATTGCAAAACATACTCCCATATATATTACACAAAGGCTCTAACTGGCCAATTTTTTTTTTTTTTTACGTCCCTACCAGTCAATCCAAACGCCCATTTTATCCACTTTTACATCTTTTCATGTATATATTATTTTGGCATTTGTAAAAGCGATCAACACACACATCAGTGGTAGCCACAGACAACTATGAAAATGTCAAAAGATGGCACAGTACTCCCCACAGTAAAACTGAAGTCAATGCGATATGCAGTTTTGTTAACCGGTAGAGGCCATTATCTGACTAGAAAGTGGTTTGTTACAGATTACTACTGAAACAGTGTTTCGCCAAAGGATGCCACACACTAAAGCTCATGAATACCAAAAGTACAAAGCTTACATTGAGTATTTATTATACTTGGTGGTGGGACGAACACAGGATTTTCATGTTAGGATATTCGCTCATAATTTATATATTCGTTTGTTTTCAAAAAGTAATATAAGCCATTATATTGCATTGAACGCAGGCAGAGACAGCATAGCAGCAGGGGAGGGTGGCCGTGGCCCCTGTGTGTGTGCGCTATTTTACAGCAAGACCTTACAATATGTAACACGTTAAAATAGAAAAATATCCCAGGAGTAAAGAATAAGTTGTGTAGGACTTGCTTTACCCCAGTGAATTAAATACAAAACATTTATTCCCAAAATAAATAATAGTTGACAACGCATTTTATTTCTTTTTTCTTTTTTTTTTTTTTGCCATTGCCGTTTCTTCACATTAAACAGTGGCCATCGACACGTTTTCATACAGTAATCACATGAGGTTTACTTGTGCCTTTTTGTAGCTGAACAAGCAAATGCAAGCTAAAATTTAACTTTAAAAACTTCAAATAAAACAAATGTGGAAATGGCGTTGTAAAGTTAAGGGAAAAAAAAACTAACTGTTTTGGTTCTCGTTTGTTACATTCCACATAACAGAAAATATATACAGTCTATAAAAAAAATCACTACACAACATTTTCAGGAAGTTGGATACTGTTTAAGTGAGGCATGTCAGAATGACGTGCATGCCTTTTTTCTGTCCCATGAGATTCTGGCTTGCTCTAAAGCAGCACAATGCATTTTTGTCCCAGGTGGATTTCCATAGAGATCACTATGCGTGCACACGCATAATCTGGTTTGTTTACTTTTTGCTGTCTAAAGCTTAAGTAGAGGCTCAAGAGCTGCTGTGTTGATCTGTGTTTTTTCTTTTATACTGTATATTAAATCTCACATATCACATGGAGATGTTTTTCATTTGCAGTTTTTTTAAACTGTCGCACAAATTCTGGTGAGACAGTAAATATGTGCAAGGTATTTTTGTCATTTGTAGTGAATATGAACATCTGATTTTTGTATTCAAATACATGTCAAAAAATATTTGTTTGGATATTTGTCCCAACACTAGTTATACTGCACTGTACGATTTGATAACAGCTTGAATTTTAACATACGTTGAACAACAGTCTGTTTGGCTAAACTTTGCCTAATAGTAAAAAACAAACAAACAAAAAAAACATGTTAATGTGTATGCAGAGCAAATAAATAAATATCCTGCTCCCATTTGATGATTCCTTTTTGTGTGTATTTGTGCAACCTACAGAAGCTGTGCAGCTGTGTGCACGTTTGAGACAAGAAGTAATGAATGGGTTTCTTAACAACGCGCTTCCCAACGGTGACAAAAGTCGACAATATACAGCAAGAATTGGCAAAACCACGGGTTTCCTCATCTAAATAGTTTCAGAAAATATTTTTTATATAATAGAACTTTGTGACAAGCATATTTTCGTTGCTATTGAATTAAATAAAAGATAAGGTGCTGTCGCTATTTATTTATTTATTTATTTATTTATTTATTGTTAAAGAAATCAATAGTGGCACGATTTCTTTTAAAATACCTTCAACGAAAAAGATACCAGGTCAGAAATATTTCTGCAAAATATCGCTCTGTCTAGTACAACAATGAGGCATTTCACATGTTTTTTAGATTTATTTATGTTTGATAATTCACATCATGTTAGAAAATTAAAAAATTAAAAAAAAAAAAAAAAAAAAATTAAAAAAAGAAATCTTGTACAATGTAGCATTTACTGTTTTTCAGGTAAGCATTTAAATATTTAGGAACATGTGTTGTGTAATAATTAAAGAATGTGACAATGCTATGTTTTGTACTTCAATAAATATTACGTTTAAATCGTGAAATATCTTGAAATACCTGTTTTTAGACCTCGAGATGCTGTGAAATAAGCCTTTTTTTAACAGTGAAATACATCCGAGTCAAATATATATATACCCGTTTTTAATGTTCCCAAAAGCAAGAACCGATTTTTTCAATGCAAATTAGCCCTATTAGAACGATGACGTACAGGATCGACCCGGATACAACGATCTCAGTACTGACTGACACTGAACTTTCTCCAGTGTCAAGGGTGTTATTCTCTCAGTGAAAACAAAGACCATGGTTGACTAATTCAAAGATAACGCTAATTCAAAGATGACCTATTGTAGTACGAATCATGCATGACGAATGCAATCGTTGCCTGTCCATCATCTTCACACAAACTGCAACCAGGCAATGGGCGTGAGGAGCAATCTACACTGGATAGGTTTTTCAAGAGAAAGGACATGTAATTACTGTATTCAGCATGTAAGTGTACATCCTTAACTTTTTCATTTCTTTACTGTTTTCTTTTAAACATACCTGTAGCAGGGCGATTGCCCTGCACTGGGGGGAAATTTAGTGTTGGTGTCATTTTATATGTGGAAACGGGTTTGTTTTGTGTTTTTTGGAGTTATGTTTGATCAAATGATTGTTTACATGGTACTGCAACATGGTACTTGTGAAGGCAATGCCCAGCCAAGGCCGTATGAAGAGGCAGGAGTCGTTGTAAGAATACCGGCTCATAAGTAGGTTAGTTTAGGGGATATTGATTCCAAGTTAATGTATAGCAAGGGTTACGTACTGTAGCAGGTTCCTGGAGCGGGACACCTTGTTCAGTAAGGCTAGCGCTCGCCCTGTGTTGCACATTTTATTTGTAGTTTTTGTACTGTTTTATTTTGCCTTTTGTACAGTCTTCTGTATGTGTCCTCTGTGCGTTACCATCGTTGATAGCATCACATGACCGATTTGTTTACTTTCTGTTTTGTAAATACTTTAATATTTACTGTTAATAAATACTTTGCGCCTGTGCCCGCGTTTCAACTCCAACTCCTATGTCTCTGTCTTGCAATGCGGTTACCTACACATGTGACACGAGTACCTTGTCACAATACTGTTTAAATGTTGATCAATGTGAAGGAATCTTCATAAAAGTACTATATATTGATGCTGTTTTGTCATTATTCTGATACAGAAAAATGCCAAACCCTATTATAGTGAACACCCTGATATAACAAACATTTCTCCAGGTCACATGGGGGTTCGTTAAAGTGAAGTTAGCCTGTATATATAATTACACAGTTGTAGTCAAAAGTTTACATACCCCAATGGAAATGTATCATTTCTAGAAATTTCTCAAACAAAGAATTTTAGGAAAAATCTTTTGTAGCAAAAGTTTTGCTTTTGTGGATGAGGAAAAAAAGTTACAAGAAATAGATGTCTACAATTTATTTTTCAGCAATTCAAACGTATTCATACCCTTTGATGCTATGATAGTATTGTCTACAAGGTGCTAGAAATTTCAGTATGATAATGCAGAACCTAATTCTAGAAAAGTCTAGAAAATGCTGGATTGTTATTGAATATTCTTAGAGTATAAAAGGGTTAGGCATAGGATGATTGCTGTCATTACCAATAAGTCAATATGGGGAAAAGTAAGAGCTATCTGAAGACCTCAGGCATAACATTATTTATTGTCAAAGCTGGAGAAAGGATACAAGAAGTACAAGACGCTCCGTCAGTCTGGAAGAAAGAAGGTTCTTTCTCCAAGAACAACTAGAAGAATTGTGTGGAAGGATAATAACAATCCGAGATTGACTGCCAAAGATATTCAAGGTGATTTGGCTGCAAGTGGGAGTGAGGTTTCCATTTCAACCATAGGTCGAGTATTGCATGGTGACGGTCTCAATGGTCACAGGCCAAGGAAAAAACACTCTTAGGAAAACATCACGAGGACAATCGCTTAGTTTGCAAAACGACATTTGAATGATGGATGGAGTTCTGGTCAAAGTTTTGTGGAATGATGAAGCAAAAATCGATATTTGGTCATGCTGATAGTTGTTACGTTTGGAGAAAGTCTGGTGAGGCGTACAAAGAAAAGAACACCATACCTACTGTCAAGCATGGAGGTGGTAATATCCTTTATTGCACAAAACACACACACAAAAGTAGAATATAACTTGTAATAATAATAAACTTTATTTTATATAGCGCCCTTAAAAGCAATCGTCTCAGAGCGTTTCACAGAACAAAGATAAATACAACAAAAAAATAACACTAGAAACTAAAACAGAAACAAGGAAAAGGAATCCTAAAAATTTTAAGCTTTTTTAAGCTAGATTTAAAAACACTAAAAGTTGCTGAATCCCTGATCTCTGACAGAATATTACAATTTAGGTGTAAAAAATTTTGCGACATCCAACTTTTTATATCAGAGATGCAGGCAGTAAGAACAGAGGCAGCAGCATCAATATCAGGTTTAGAATGAATATAGATTTGAGTGGCCATGTGATCTTAGTATGTGGCCGAGGGGGAAACATACAAATACTCAATAACAGGTGGCCCAGGATAGAGCCTTGTGGGACACCAGATGTTACTGACCCAACCTCAGAACTAAACTTCCCCAAGAAGATTAATTGGTGGCGCCCTGTTAGTTAAGAGTTAAACCATTTAAGAGCAGTGCCAGAGATACCAAATAAACACTCTAATCTGTCAAGAAGAATCTCATGATTTACAGTGTCAAATGCAGCACTAAATCCAAAATAAATAATATTGATAAAGCACCAGTGTCTGCTACCATTAATAGATCATTAGTAACTTTGACAAGGGCAGTCTCAGTGCTGTGAAAACCAGATTTAAAAGGTTCCTAAAGTTTGTTAGCAGTAGGATCCAACAAAGGTGACAGTTTAATTGCCAGGTGACAGACTTTCAGCACAGGGAAATCTAAATAAACCGGGACTTTGTGCTTTATGTTTAAACCAATTATCCATTGTCAATGTTGCATCCTCAAAAAAAAAGTCAAGCAGGTTAGTTAGACATGATCTCCCTTTCCTAAAACCATGC
Source organism: Huso huso (assembly GCA_036884735.1). NCBI lineage: Eukaryota > Metazoa > Chordata > Actinopteri > Acipenseriformes > Acipenseridae > Huso > Huso huso. The sequence goes on from CM072697.1 coordinate 8,590,569, forward strand.
TGACTGTCTCCCAGGATATTGTTACCATATAGGTAATTTTCCATTTTGGATCTTATTATAGTTTCCATAAGTTTACATATAATAGAAGTCAGGCTTATTGGTCTGTAGTTACCTGGTTCGGTTTTGTCTCCCTTTTTGTGGATCGGTATTACGTTTGCAATTTTCCAGTCTGTCGGTACAACCCCTTTGTCAAGAGACTGTTGCATGATCTTGGTTAGCGGTTTGTAAATAACAACTTTCATTTCTTTGAGTACTATTGGGAGGATCTCATCCGGCCCAGGGGATTTGTTTATTTTAAGAGCTCCTAGTCCCTTTAACACTTCTGCCTCTGTTATGCTAAAGTTATTTAACACTAGAACTGCCGGGTTTATGCTACTACCTAGAACCGCCAACAGTAGTCATTTTGACAGGTACATTTTAAACAGCTTCGATATGAAAATGAAACACAAACTATCAGATACAACTCAAAAATTTTATTTAGGAACATCATATCTAACGTTTGCATAGCAGAAACATCGTATTTAAATGAAAAAATAAATATAAAAGGCTTTATTTTCAAAATTAGCGCATATAATGCATGATGTAAAAAAATGAAAAGCTATAATAAAAACATTTCAAAAGAAGATATTGTGTAAACATGTGTAAACTGCTACATATACCTACAAAATTGTAAAAAAAAGTATTTACAAAAATAACAAAAGGCTTATTTTCGAAATTAGCGCATATAATGCATAACGTAAAAAAAATGAAAAACTGTAATAAAATAAACATTTCAAAAGAAGATATTGTGTAACCAGCTGTAAACTGCTATATATACAAACAAAATTGTGAAAACGAAGTCATTATTTACAAAAATAACATAAAATGCTTTTTTTCACATTGCCCTACTGCATAGCACAACTTCAAAAAATGAAAAACTATAATAAAATAAACATTTCAAAACAAAATATTGTGTAACCAGCTGTAAACTGGTTATATGTTGGCCTACATACACAATTGTAAAATCGAAATAATTATTTATAAAAAATAACAAAGAAAATAACTTGGTTCCCATTGTGTAATGGGAATGCGCATTCAGGGAAACTGAAGGTAGCCCCCATATTAGGGAAACTGAAGGTAGGCCCCATATTAGCACAATCCACACAGATGTAACGCTTATCAACTTGTCGTGTGCATTTACCACATACTGCTCTTTCACACTGGGCACAGATATCAGAAGTTTTATTTTTACTGCATTTAGTTACCTGACATTGTTTTCTGTTGCGCGTGTCACTTGATGGCTGCGCATTGTATCCAGGTTGAGCTGCATTTCCCTGCCGCTTTGCAGTTTTCTGATCAAAATCTTTCTGCCAAAGCTCCATGGCTAGCATCATAAGAGATCTCTCCCACTGATATTTTCCCCGGTGCATTCATTGTACAAAACTAAGGAATTGATGGCTGCCATGTCCAGTACATTGTAAAATACAGCAACTGGACACCGGTGATTGCTTTCACTGAGTACTAAGTTTTGCGCAGATGGTGGAAACGCTCTTCTTCTTTGTTTACTGTTGCAACCAGGCTGTTTTATTTTTTCTTCAACTTGACAACACATTGTCACCCAGTCTCTGACCAGCGGGGCGAGTTTCATCTTTGCACAGGTAGGTGTAGGGTCCGCTGCCAGGCAAAACTTGATCCAAAATTTGACAGGTTTGTCCAGCAACACCGTGCTTTTGTCGGAAACAGCTGCTTGTCCATGTATTGTTTTACATTTGGCTTGAAACAGGCAATGTTGTTTTCAGTGAAGTCGTTCCAAACTTCTGATGCCAAGGCAAATATCTGTAGTTGCTCTCAAATCAAAACGCAAAAATATCAAGATTTATTGTAATTGTAATATTATAATACAGCAGACTATATATGCTCACGTAGACAGCCAGACGGCAGTTCTGCAAGTAATTGATAGGATTACAATAGATATTTGAATAACACATATCTAGACGTCAAGAGCAATAGTCTATTCAAATACGTACTGCTGTAAACTCAGTGGAGGTACAGATAACAAACTGGCTTGTATACATATAAAAAAATAGCGTGTTGTAGGTTATATTATTAATAAAAGCATGTATTGTAACAAGCTGTCAAAATGATTAATTTTGGCGGTTCTAGGTAGAAGTGCGCATAACTTTTTTATTTTTGCGATTCTGACTTTCAAATGCTGTCAGTATATTTAATACATATATTTAGGAAAAGTCAAGAACAGACAACTGCGAATCTTTAACACACGCAGAGTAATTTAAATTTTAAAAGTGAAAACCGTCAAAATGACTACCATGGCGGTTCTAGTGTTAAAATTGGATAGGAACAGGTCGACATGTGGGGCATGTTGTCCGTGTCCTCCTTTGTAAAAACCTGTGAAAAGTAATCATTTAATATATTTGCTATTTTTTTTTCTTCATCTATGATTGCCATTTGTGTCTCTTAGACATTTAACCTCCTCTTTTGAATGTTCTCTTGCTGTTATAATATTGGAAAAACATTTTGGAATTGGTTTTAGCCCCCTTAGCAATATTGATTTCTATCTCTCTCTTGGCCTTTCTAACTTCCTTTTTGACTTGTGTTTGCAGTTCCAAGTACTCTTTCTGTGTACTTTGTTTTTGGTCCCTTTTTAAATGGTCTGAAAAGTGCCTTTTTTCACTGAATATTTTTTTAATTGATCTATTAACCCTTTGCAGTCCATTTATTAAGTGCGCGTCAGGCGCGTCAGGTCCAATTTATTTTCACACGCGCAGTTAATTTTAGACGCGCTGTTTAAAAGTATTTTTTTTTCACAGTCAAACGGGTTTAAAAGGCCCTGCATATCAACAAAGCACTCACTAGGCATCTCCAGCCCCGCCCCACCCTTTCGTTCGCTATTGCTTTCACATATGCTAAGAAATAAATAATAATAATAGTCGTACATACCGATCAATCATCTCCTGATCACTCGTTTTATCACCAAACTCCTCAATAATGTAATCCAAGTCATTATTTTATTACTATAACATCTCAAAAAAGCTCTGCAAATGTCCGCGATAATCTCTGTGCGCTGATTTAGTAACAGGCAGCTTGTTTCCTTATGGCCGCCCCTATCTGATCCCAGGGGCAGGTATGACTAATCATGAGATACGCCTTTTTTTTTTTTTTTTTTTTTAATCGGCTTGTCTCGGCTCCTGTCGCTCCCACTCGGCCATTGAATGGTTTTCTCGGCTTTTTCCGGAGAAAAAACGACTAGAAACCCGTTTTTTTGATGATGTCAGACAGGGTCCGACAATGGACCGGATAGGAATAATTGCAATGTCGGACCAGGTCCGACAATGGACCGCAAAGGGTTAAACCATTTTGGCCATTTTTGTTTTAGATTTAGATTTGTCTACTTTTGGGATGTAATTGTTTTGCGCCTCTAGTACTACATTTGTAAAAAACAGCCATCCTTTTTCTGTGGATGTTTTCTCTATTACTCCAATCTACTTCTGTTAGTGTCTGTTTCATACCTTCATAGTTTGCTTTTCTAAAATTGTAAACCTTAGCTTTAGTCATTACTTTTGGGGTTTTAAAAAATACTTCAAATGAGACCATGTTGTGGTCTGAGTTTGCCAATGGCTCTCTGACCTCTGTTTTAGTTATTCTGTCTTCGTTATTTGAAAAGACTAAATCAAGGCATGCCTCCCCTCTAGTCAGTGCCTTGACAAATTGCGTTAGGAAGCAGTCATTTGTCATTTCCACCATTTCAATTTCGTCCGTCGTGCTCCCCACCGGGTTCTCCCATTTTATATGGGGGAAGTTGAAATTCCCCATTAGTATGGCTTCTCCTTTTCTACACGCATTTCTAATGTCATTGTACAACAGATTATTTTGCTCAGCGTCTGAATTTGGCGGTCTATAGCATGCTCCTATTATTATGCCCTTTGAATTTGTGTCCATTATTCTGACCCATATTGATTCTCCGTTGTTTTCTTTGTCCGGATTTAACACCTGGGCTTCAAGACTATTTCTTATGTATAGCGCTACCCCTCCGCCTCTTCTGTCCTGCCTGTCTTTCCTATACAGTGTGTACCCACTAATATTATATTCGTCTCCATCACTCTCAGACAACCAAGTTTCTGTAACACCTATCACATCGTAGTTACTTGTTAGTGCAGTAGCTTGAAGTTCTAACATTTTGTTTCTGAGTGATGTGCTTGACAGAGGCTCCTGGAAGGCAGCACACTGTTGTAGTAAGGGGGTCCAAACTGCGAACTGAACTTGCTGTGTTTCTCAATATGGAGTCCCCAACAATCATGACCTCCCTTCTTTATGCTGCCTGGCCAGCACTGTTTATAGGGTCCTGGATGTTGTTCCTTTCATTCTCTTGATGTTGGTTTTGGTCATCTAAATGTTGAAGTGGCTCAAATTTGTTGGATGTTTGGATTTCTGGTGGTTGTGTTTGACGAAGTTTCTTTTTTTCCCTGCTTCTGCTTATCTGAACCCAGCTGTTTCGACTCTCTTCCATCTCCCTGGTGGCTTTCAGTCTGCTTTTTATTGCTAATACTGCTAAAAATACAAACGCAGTATAATCAACTTTTTCACACCTGAAGATTGCATGTTTGATACCTTGCACACCAAACAAATAAAAGCACCAAACTTTGGTGTCATTTTTCTCTCAGACTCCCTCTATATACTACTACAACCCACAAAAAAATCTGACCAAATACAATGTGAAAAATGTGCAAAAATGCAGAAAATCAGACGGGGCAAATACTTTTTCACGGCACTGTGTGTGTGTGTGTGTGTGTGTATATATATATATATATATATATATATTATATATATATATATATACACACACACATATATATGGTTTATATATATATATTCACCCCTACCAGTAATGTTACATTTTGTTGAATTACAAATAAAGTTTTTTCAAACTAACTTTTTTTTATTCAAAGCTGTAGTGGTTAAACTGAATACTGTTATATGAGGAGGAGGTTACATGTCAGCAAAACTTGCAAAAAAAATGTACAAAATGAAATTTACTGGTTGCATAAGTATTCAGCCCTTTAACTCCGTACTTGGTCGAAACACCTTCTGCAGCAATTACTGCTATGAGTCTTTTTGGATAGGTCTCTAGTAGCTTTGCACAGTAGGATGGTGACATTTTTGCCCATTCTTCACGGGAAAATTGCTCTAGTTCTGATAAGTTTGTTTGGGGGATCGTCGATAGACTGCAATCTTCAAGTCTCGCCAGAAATTTTCGATTGGATTCAAGTCAAGACTTTGACCTGGCCACTCAAGAACATTAATTCTCTTATTGTTCAACCACTCCAGTGTGGCTTTGGCTTTGTGCTTCGGGTCATTGTCCTGCTGAAATGTGAATTTCTTCCCCAGTTTCTTTTGGCTGACTCAAACAGGTTTTCCTCAAGGATTTTCCTGTACTTTTGCACCATCCATTCTCCCCTCTATTCTGACAAGCTTCCCAGTCCCTGCTGAAGAGAAGCTTCCCCATAACATGATGCTGCCCCCACCATGCTTGACAGTTGGGATGGTGTTGACTGGGTGATTGTGCAGTGCTGGGCTTGCGCCAGACGTAACGCTTGGAATTTAGACCGAAAAGTTCAATTTTTGTCTCGTCTGACCACAAAACCTTTTTCCACATGTCTTGCAGTATCATCTATGTGCTTTAAGATGAGGCTTTTTGAGTAATGGCTTCTTTCTTGCCACCCGTCCATACAGGCCACCTTTGTGTAGGGACTGGCTTATTGTTGATGTGTGAACACTGGCTCCCATCTCTGACACAGAACTTTGCAGATCTCTCAAGGTCATTGTTGGCTTCAGAGTGACATCCCAAACCAGTTTCCCTTTGCACGGCTGCTCAGTTTGGGAGGGCGACCTGATGATCTGGGTGGTATGATGCATCTTCCACTTCTCACTGTGCTGAGAGGGATAATCAGCACCTTTGAAATGAGATTATATCTATCTATCTATATATATCTATCTATATATATATATATATATATATATATATATATATATATATATATATATAGTATATATATAAAATATATTCAAGACCCCAGACCTGACCAATTCTCTCATATTACTGAATGACAAATGGTACATTGAAATTTTGTTCTGTTTGATATTTTATTTTAAAACACTGAAACTCAAAATCAATTATTGTAAGATGACATTGGTTTTATGTTGGGAAATATTTTTAAGAAAAAGTATTCAACCCCCACACATTAATATTTGGTAGAGCCACCTTTCGCTGCAATAACAGCTTTTAGTCTTTTGGGGTAAGTATGTACCAGCTTTGCACACAGTGTCGGAGTGATTTTGGCCCATTCTTCTTGGCAGATTTGCTCCAGGTTGTTCAGGTTGGTTGGACGGCGCTTGTGGAACGCAATTTTCAAATAGTGCCACAGATTCTCAATGGGATTGAGATCAGGACTTTGACTGGGCCACTGTAGGACATTCACCTTTTTGTTCTTGAGCCACTCCAATGTTGCTTTGGCCTTGTGCTTGGGATCATTGTCCTGCTGAAAGGTGAATTTCCTCCCAAGCTTCAGTTTTTAGCAGACTGAAGCAGGTTCTCTTGCAGTATTTCCCTGTATTTTGCTCCATCCATTCTTCCTTCAATTTTAACAAGATGCCCAGTCCCTGCTGATGAGAAGCATCCCCACAGCATGATGCTGCCACCACCATACTTCACTGTAGGGATGGTGTGTCTTGAGGCATGGGCAGTGTTAGGTTTGCGCCACACATAGCACTTTGAGTTTTGGCCAAAAGCTCTATCTTGGTCTCATCTAACCACAAAACCTTTTCCCACATCGCAGCTGGGTCACTCTCATGCTTTCTGGCAAACTCAGATGTGCTTTCAGATGGTACTTTTTGAGTAACGGCTTCTTTCTTGCCACCCTCCCATACAGGCCAGTGTTATGCAGAGCTCTTGATATGGTTGACTGGTGCACCATTACTCCACTCCCAGCCACTGAACTCTGTAGCTCCTTCAAAGTGATTGTTGGCCTCTCTGTGGCTTCTCTCACAAGTCTCCTTCTTGTTTGAGCGCTGAGTTTTGAGGGACGGCCTTTTCTTGGCAGTGCCTGGGTGGTGTGATGCAGCTTCCACTTCCTGATTATTGATCCAACTGTGCTCACTGGGATATCCAAACACTTGAGTATTATTTTGTACCTTTTCCCTAATCTATGCATTTGTATTACTTTATCTCTAACTTCTGTAGAATGCTCTTTGGTCTTCATTTTCCTTCAGATTCACAGCCTGACCAATGATCCTTCAACAGTGGGGTTTTTATCCAGAAAATGTGACAGCAACTTTAATGGTTCACAGGTGGAGGCAAATGGTAAGGTAATTGTGTCCTCGTTAGGGCAATTTCATCGGTGTAAACTGGGAGCTTCCACAGCACAGGGGTTGAATACTTATGCAAGCAAGATATTTCAGTTTTTTATTTTTCTTAAAAATATTTCCCAACATAAAACCAATGTCACCTTACAATAATTGATTTTGAGTTTCAGTGTTTTAAAATAAAATATCAAACAGAACAAAATTTCAATGTACCATTTGTAATTCAGTAATATGAGAGAATTGGTCAGGGGTCTGAATACTTTTGCAAGGCACTGTATGTGTCACACATGTTTAACTGTCACTGAAGTCAAAGTTTTATAGGGTCGGATATGTGAGTTCTGACTGCACGTCTCAAATGTGCAGTTTTAAAATGAACACATTTTATAGCATCCTTTTTTTAAAACGTGGTACTATATGAGAAAAGAAGCTCTCAGTTTTTTACTCCCAACGTTTCAGTGTGATTTTTGTATTCAGACTTTAATGTCAAACGCAAAGTTTTTTGCAACCCTCTTCATGCCCACAGCGGTCCAAATATTACGGGCAAGATGGGGGAACGTCTGATTATAGCAGTACAGCAATGTCCTGTTCTTTTATGATAAACAGCACAAGAAATATCTCAAAAGAATACCAACAGAAATTATGGGAACATATGAGGCAGTTGGAATTCCAGATAAGCACTCTGTTTGATATGTATGTGTGAACGAGTATTCGGATACAAAAATCAGATGTTAGTATTCACTAGAAATGCCCAAAATACCGTGCACTTATTTACCGCCTCACCAGAATTTGTGCAACAGTTTTTAAAAAATGGCAAATGAAAAAGAGCTCTTATGTGAGATTTAATATATATAAAAACACACAGGATCAACACAGTAGCTCTTGAGCCGGCAAAAAGTAAACAAACCAGATTATGCGTGCACATGCATAGGGATCTCTATGGAAAGCCATCTGGGATAAAAATGCATTGTGCTGCTTTAGTGCGAGCCAGAATCTCATGGGACAGAAAAAAGGACATTGTTCTGAAATGCCTTGCTTAAACCGTGCCCAACTTCCTGAAAATGTTGTGTAGTGATTTTTATATAAACTGTATATTTTGTTACGACTTTCTGCTATGTGGAATGTAATAAACGAGAACCAAAATGATGAGTTTTTTTTCCATTCATTTTACAACGCAATGGTTTCCGCCTTGCTACTCAGTCATGAATCCCATTTTTGCCCAGTGTCTTTCTGATGGTGGAGTCATAAACACTGACCTTAGCCGAGGCGCCAAAGAGAGGCCTGCAGATCCCTGGATGTTGTTCTAGGGTTCTTTGTGACTTCCTGGACGATTTTACACCTGGCTCTTGGAGAGATTTTGGCAGGACGGCCACTCCTGGGAAGATTCACTACTGTCCCAAACTTTCTCCATTTGGACAATATGGCTTTGACTGGTTCGGTGGAGCCCCAGAGCCTTAGAAATGGCTTTGTAACCCTTTCCAGACTGATGGGCATCAACAACTTTTTTCCGGAGGTCTTCAGGAATTTCTTTTGTTCGTGGCATGATGTGCCTCTAGAACCTGTGTGCTGACAACTTCACTCTGATGGGCCAAAGTTAGTCAGATTTTATATTGGGCAGGGCTGGCCCAAATCAGGCCTGGTTGTTACCAAAGTACTCAGACAGCTGACCCTAATTATCCCTTTAATTGGGTTGAGTTAACTGGGGGGGAGGGGCGATAACTTTTTCACACCTGAAGATTGCATGTTTGATTACCTTGGCTACACCAAACAAATGAAAGAACATCAAGCTGCCAAACTTTGGTGTCATTTTTTCTCTGAGTCCCTCTATGTTATACTACTACAACCCACAAAAAATCTGACCAAATACAATGTGAAAAATGTGCAGGCCAAAATGAAAAATTCAGACGGGGGGGGCATGATAAAATAGCTTTTAATTTTCTTCACGGTGCTGTATACACACACGCACACACATATATATATATATATATATACATATATATATACATATACATACATACACACACACACACACACACACACACAGTCACCTCCAAAATTATTGGCACTCTTGATAAAGATGAGCATATAAAATACCAGTAAATAATACCAGTACTGAGCTATATTGTAATTTTCCAACATGTGGAATATATTTGACTTTATTAATGATTCAATGGAATCAACCAAAATTACACATTTCTCAAATTATAAATTTATTTCCAAAAATAAATGATGTGTCACAATTATTGGCACCCTTGTTTTCAGTACTTCGTGCACCCTCCCCTTGCAAGGATAACGGCACTGAGTCTTTTTCTATGTTTAATGAGATTGGAGACCACATTGGGAGGGATCTTAGACCATTCCTCCATACAGAATCTTTCCAGATCCTTGATATCCTTCAGTCTGCACTTATGGACTGCCCTCTTCAATTGAAACTACAGGTTTTCAATGGGGTTCAAGTCCGGAGACTGAGATGGCCATTGCAAAATGTTGATTTTGTGGTCAATTAACCATTTCTTTGTGGATTTTGATATGTGCTCGGGGTCATTGTCTTGCTGGAAGATCCACTTGCGGCCAAGTTTCACCCTCCTGGCAGAGGCAACCAGGTTTTTAGCTAAAATGTCCTGGTACTGGGTAGAGTTCATGATGCCGTTGACCTTAACAAGGGCCCCAGGACCAGTGGAAGCAAAACAGCCCCATAACATCAAAGATCCACCACCATATTTTACAGTAGGTATGAGATTCTTTTCTGCACACGCATCCTTCTTTTGACGCCAAACCCACCGCTGTTGTGCGAGGCCAAAGAGCTCTATTTTCGTCTCATCTGACCATAACACCCGGTTCCAATCGAAGTGCCAATGCTGTTTTAGCAAACTCCAGGTGCTTACGTTTGTTGGTTGCGCTCAATAAAGACTTTTTTCTGGCAACCCTTCCAAATAGCCTATTGGCATGAAGGTGGCGTCTAATTGTAGATTTGGAGACTTGGTGATCCCAAGATGCAACCAAGTTCTGTAATTCTCCTTTTGAACTTCTTAATTATTGCCCTAATAGTGCTAAGTGGTATATTTAGTTTTTTAGCTATTGTTTTGTACCCATTGCCTGATTTATGAAGGTCAACAACCATTTGTCTCTTCATTTTGAGTTCTTTGCCTTTCCCCATGGTGATGGATGACAAATGGATTTCATATGCGTGTTACCTCATTTTTATACCCCAGTGAAACAGGAAGCCATGGAAGGCCACAATACAGTTCCTTAAGACTGAGATGAACTTAAAGAATTAGAATGTTAATGCAAATTTAATTTTTGTTTGATTTTTTTTTATAAAAATCTTTAGGAAAAAAACCTATCTTTGAGAAAAAAAAATTCTTACTTGTTAATAAATTCTCTGAGCAACTGTATTAGAATAAAAGAATATGGTTTTCCCATATATTTGAGCATAAAATATAGCTCATTACCTGTGTATTTTATACAGCCTTTTTTACTCACCTTTATCAAGGGTGCCAATAATTTTGGATGTGTATATAATATAGTGTGTGTGTATATATTATATATGTAAGCAATAAGGCATGACAGGGTGTGTGATATACTCTTTAATAGCACCACGCCCTGGGTGCGTTGCAAGTCATCACAAACCCTGAAGTGCCTTTTGTGCTTATAAAACTAACTAAATTGAAAAAAAAGAAAAAGCATTTTTTAAATGAACAAAAGTCATTTTTATTAAATATCCTTCTGCCTAAAATTGAACTAAGATAAAATTGTTCCATATACAAGAACTTAAAAAAAAAAAAAAAAATTAAAATCTTTTTATAGATGTTGAATTGAACATTGCCATTGAAAGTGCAGTTTTTCTTCATTTGATTTTTTATACTTGTAATTCCTGGTTTGTTCATTACATTTTGAAGTAAAATATTACTGCCCATTTTCATCATGACACAGCACAAATGAGTCTGCCTTTAGTCACAAAGACACTTCTTCACAAGACCTGCAAAAGCATCATGTGACAGTGCAGTGTTTTCCGTGGAAGTGACAGGCGGTTTCCATACCAGATTAGCGCTGATGCTTCACCGTGGCGAGAAAGACGTTTGCGTCATGGAATACCTGGTCAATTCCCAGACTGACTGGTTTATAGCTGTACAACGTGGAGAACTACTGAGCCCGTGTTAAGAAACAATTTAAAACAATGCAGGGCACAGCAAAATAGATGATACCATCTATTTTGCAGGCATTGTCAAGATGCTTTTAATAAATGCTCTGCATCACAGATCACACAGCTGTGCAGGCGGGGCAGGAGATGCAACCGACCGAAGGAGGAGTACAGACATACAGTAGACCAGGGTCTACGGCAACAAAACATCCATTTAACCACAAAAGGCTCTTTTAAGAGCCACCCAAGTGTTGTTTTTTTTTTTTTTTTTTTTTTTTTTTTTTTGAAAAGCTGAAAGTGTAAGATATTGAACTATGCATTTTCAGAATGGGATAGGGAAACGCTGTAGTTCTAGCAGAGTTCATGGAGAAGGGGCAGATTGATCAGAATGGCGAGTTTTGAATTGATTTGAATACTTTTGTTTTTTTTTCCCTACATGAATAAGTCAATGGTGTCTGATTCAGACTCATTCAAAATCTCATGTACACTTCGGTTTTCCAAAAGGTCAACATTTACATAAATCTGGTTATTTTAGGAAAATAAACCAAAGAGCATTCTACAGAAGTTAGAGATAAAGTAATACAAATGCATAGATTAGGGAAAAGGTACAAAATAATACCCAAGTGTTTGGATATCCCAGTGAGCACAGTTGGATCAATAATCAGGAAGTGGAAGCTGCATCACACCACCCAGGCACTGCCAAGAAAAGGCCGTCCCTGAAAACTCTCAGCTCAAACAAGGAGGAGACTTGTGAGAGAAGCCACAGAGAGGCCAACAATCACTTTGAAGGAGCTACAGAGTTCAGTGGCTGGGAGTGGAGTAATGGTGCACCAGTCAACCATATCAAGAGCTCTGCATAACACTGGCCTGTATGGGAGGGTGGCAAGAAAGAAGCCGTTACTCAAAAAGTACCATCTGAAAGCACGTGTGGAGTTTGCCAGAAAGCATGAGAGTGACCCAGCTGCGATGTGGGAAAAGGTTTTGTGGTCAGATGAGACCAAGATAGAGCTTTGTGGCCAAAACTCAAAGTGCTATGTGTGGCGCAAACCTAACACTGCCCATGCCTCAAGACACACCATCCCTACAGTGAAGTATGGTGGTGGCAGCATCATGCTGTGGGGATGCTTCTCATCAGCAGGGACTGGGCATCTTGTTAAAATTGAAGGAAGTATGGATGGAGCAAAATACAGGGAAATACTGCAAGAGAACCTGCTTCAGTCCGCTAAAAAACTGAAGCTTGGGAGGAAATTCACCTTTCAGCAGGACAATGATCCCAGGCACAAGGCCAAAGCAACATTGGAGTGGCTCAAGAACAAAAAGGTGAATGTCCTACAGTGGCCCAGTCAAAGTCCTGATCTCAATCCCATTGAGAATCTGTGGCACTATTTGAAAATTGCGTTCCACAAGGGCCGTCCAACCAACCTGAACAACCTGGAGCAAATCTGCCAAGAAGAATGGGCCAAAATCACTCCGACACTGTGTGCAAAGCTGGTACAAACTTACCCCAAAAGACTTAAAGCTGTTATTGCAGCGAAAGGTGGCTCTACCAAATATTAATGTGTGGGGGTTGAATACTTATGCAAGTTTTGAGTTTCAGTGTATTAAAATAAAATATCAAACAGAACGAAATTTCAATGTACCATTTGTAATTCAGTAATACGAGAGAATTGGTCAGGGATCTGAATACTTTTGCAAGGCACTGTATATATAATACACACACAACAGAATTTGTAGGATATGCTATACACATACATACACGTTTGCATATTCTATATGTTAACTCGACACCCCACAGGGATGCCATTTAGTGTTGACTTATCCAAGGTGTCACGTTAACCACGGGTGCACATGAGCCATGGTATTAACATGCATATAACAGAACTCACACAGATTTCTCTCTTCTTTTTTTGCAGCGGATTTTGCTTATTTTTATTTATATATTTTTTAATTACACAAGTATGAAAGGTAGTATTCCATAGGTTTGATTTTTAACCCTTTTAGCACAAGTTATCAGGAATAAATGGATCTGCCAGTGCTGTTGTCTGTATTTTTGTGTGTGTGTCACACATGCATTTTAAGTCCATACTGTGAATATAGGTCATGGCATTTTTCATACTGCTAATTTTGTATTTTCAGTAATTTTAGGGGAGTATATTGCTGACACACTTTTAGATCCATTGGTAAAATGTGAAACGCAATGTTTTTTATTTTTCTATTTGGCTATCCCCATAGGCACTCTAGCTTGCAGTAGAGAGTAAATAAGCAATCAATCATTTTTTTCGTGCTGCAGAATATCTGCAGGGGCTGCGGTTTTTAACCACTTTCTCATGAAGAATCCGTAATAACTTTTATCGTTGACAAGTATATAATGCATGTAACAGGAGATTTAAACACAACTGGGAAAGCAGACTACATACATATCTTATAATTATATATAATGTTGTTAAAGCTGTTTGTTGTGTTGCTTAGTAATAAATAGGAGGCTGTGTGGTCCAGTGGTTAAAGAAAAGGGCTTATAACCAGAAGGACCCCGGTTCAAATCCCGGCTCAGCCACTGACTCATTGTGTGACCCTGAGCAAGTCACTTAACCTCCTTGTGCTCCATCTTTTGGGTGAGACGTAATTGTAAGTGACTCTGCAGCTAATGCATAGTTCACACACCCGAGTCTCTGTAAGTCTGCTAAATAAATAATAACATATTGTAGTAGTACAATGTGCGATTTGTGTACAAATGGGTTTATGCAAAACCGAATTTTGGGAGTTGTTTGCGGACCATCTGGAGCTTACTGACAGACCACAAATGGTCCACGAACCACTGCTGTAGTGCATTCATATTGGATGCCAGTTGGACTCCTTGCATAGAACATTTAATCGGCGGAATCAGCTGACTGCCACTGTTTCAGTGCTTAACTCAAACTCCATGGCTAGTGAAAGTGATAGAAGTAATACAATGTAAACCCTATATTGCATAAATTACAAAGATGTTCTTTAGGGGAGATTTATTCCTATTCCATTCATAGTTTCCTGATAACCCCATGCAGTAAGTGGTTAACCTGAGCTCTAGCCCGACATCAGCATTTTGGGATGGGAATGGTCACACTATGCCTTTTAAACCATATTAGTTGCCTTTTAAACCGGCTTAAAAGTGCTAAATACGGTTAACGTTTACATTACGCAGCGTTTAATACCGTACTCGAGACCACCTCTGGGAAGTCTTGAGTCCGGTTCTAATTAGATCGCATCTGGTAGTGCGGTTTATCAGAAGTGTGGACGCTGTAATACCAAACTACATTTTTTGTGTATCCTCCAATATCCCAAAATGCTTTCTGATATGTTTTGGTGCGTGAACATCACAAATACAGTACTCAGAACAGGCGCTAGAAGGAGATGAGCATGACTATCAATACTGCTGTACCGTATAGAATTCCTGAGGCTTGTTGTAAAATGGTGGATCATGGAGCAACGTGATCAGATGCTGATATCAAGGCGCATTGATACCTGGAATAATGAAATCGGTTAAGGAGAACTTCAGAGTTAAAAACCAAACGCACACATTATGATAAAATGTACCTTGTGTTTAAGAAACAAAGCCATAACGTTCATGCTAAGAAGGGCTATGTCTTCCGTGGGCACGGGCTCCATATATGCCGGGTTGTAAACATAAAATACAGGGCATGGTGGGATAATGTCTTATTAAGATGCAAATTGTACAGTCAGTCAGGTTAGTCAAAAGCAGAAGACAGGCTTTTTATACACTTCTCCCAATTGTATCTTTTACGGACTCATAGCCCCATTGATGGCAGGGTGACTAGTCACGGTGAGAGAATATCAGCCATGGCTTCATTCTTGGACTCCAGTGCATTTTCTTAGTTCCTGTTTTTTATCTGTCAGTGCAGAAAGGAGAGCCTTCTGCCTGACACTCACAGCCCACCTTTGTTCCTCATTGTTCCTGCTTAACCAATTGGTATTTCTTTTTTGCAGCGTTATGATCCCGACCATGTTGTGGTGATGGTAAACTTAGTGGTAATTTTTATTTTTCCCAGATTGAATTATTCTTTTTTTTGTCATCAGTGCACCAATATGATAGGCTTAAATTCTATCTTGTTGTAGCCCTCATTCTGCTTGGTCTTATTTATTTATTTTTCTTGTTAATTTATTTAATGCACACTTGTCTGATCCTTTTCCATTTGAACGGGTAATGCTATGAGGGATATTGCTGTTTGTGTTTTAAAACTGCAAATCAGTTCAACAGTAAAAATCTAATTCTGTCCAAACCTGATTTCCCCTTCCCCCTTCCCCCTCCCCCCTCCCCATTACAAGGGACACTGGCACTTGCTGCTGCAAAAAGTATAGTAACAGGTAGTAACTAATTGAGGAAAACCTGTGCTGGATACTGACCTTCACAGCAGTGGTTGTGAGCAAGGAGGTGGAAAAAATATCTATCTAAATGTGGACAACCAACCCAATCCATATTAATATTATTTTTTATTATTATTTATTTTTTAGACACTGTTATCCAGTAAATTACATTTTGAGAGCGATTTTGACTAAGCAGTTAAAATATTCCATTAAGAGCAAGTGGTAAGTATAATAAATGCATATTTATGGATATACCTATAAGAATACTTGTAGATAAGAGGGCTCTGTTAGACTGCAGTATGGATGGGTACAAATTGTGGCCATGAAATAGGGGTGTTTAGTCATTCAGACAAAATTCGATACGTTTGGTTGTTTGGATAATGTTTAAATGTCATTTAGGAATACAACTTTTGGGGCTCATACAGTAGTAACTACATAAGGCTGTATTTTTTTTCACAGATTTCACGATTTTCATGAAATTTACCATTGCCGTGTAATACATAGTCCCCTGTGAAAATTCCCATTTAAGAACATAAGAACATAAGAAATTTTACAAAAAGAGGAGGCCATTCTGCCAGTCTTGCTCCTTTGGCTATTAGTAGCGTATTGATCCCAGAATCTCATCAAGCAGCTTCTTCAAGGATCTCAGGGTGTCCGCTTCAACAACATTACTGGGGAGCTGGTTCCAGAGATTTCTGAAAGAATAGTATAAATATACATATTTATCACTTAAATACAGCAAACATCTGCCTTATTTACCTGTTACACTGCAATAGAAACCTGGCAGCCAGTTTAGTTTGCTTCCAGTAAATGATTGAACACACAGCATAGACTAGTGCTGCACGATTTCTAGGGATGTGCTTTTGTTACATTTTTATGAACGTTTAAATGCTATGCAGGTGTTGGTGTTTAAACCATATCTACAAACACACACTCTATATTACATTCTGATGTATACTGACAGCCCTGGTTAGTATTTTCCATGCAAAGAACCCCTAATTAAGCAAATGACGTTTTAACATTGCAAAGACTGAACTACAGTAAAAAAAAAAAAAAAAAAAAAAAAAGACAAAGAATATACTGAAATTAGTGCTGTCACTCGATTCTAATTTTTTTGATAAGTTAATTTATGGGCATTAGTTGATAACCTGTAGAGTAAATTGGTAGATTCATCCGTGTACATTTTTAATAAAGGTACCGATCTTATAGCGTCTGTCCTGCATGTAATAATAAAAAATCAATATGTCAGAAAAAACGCCTTACCCCTTGTGGACTGAACCATACCAAGCCTACTACAGCAAGAACACACGGTGCACCAATGAAGCGCCAGATCGACGAGAATAAAACCTGCCCCAGTGGCAATCTTTCTGTTGCACCAATTAGAAAAACTACTTGGAGGCAATTACCATACCCCTTCCTTTTTATAATATGCGTCCTTACTGTGGCTTTACAGAAGTTATAAACGCGAGGGGCTGCTGTATATGATGATAAATTACTAAAATTAATACATTAAATATGTGTTTTGGTGAAATTTGTCACGTGAGCGGTTATACGTCTAGCATATTATTCAACTTTTAACCACTTTAGAGTTTATACGTTCAAACGTTTAAAATTCCCATCCTTAACGATTTCTTTAAAATGTCTTCAGCGAAAAAAACACTAGCTGCATCAAAGATGGGAGATATTTCTGCTAAAGATCGCTCTGTCCAGGACAAGGAGCATTTCATGTGACTGCTGTTCTTACGTTTATGTTTTTATTTTGTTTGATAATTCACTAATGGGGAAAATAGAATGCCTTTAAAAGGTGGACATGAACTAAATATTCTACAATTTATCATTTATTGTTTTTCAGGTAAGCAGTTAACTATTTAGGAACATTTTGTTCTATAATAACTTTAGAGAAAATGTATCAATTTTGAATGTGACCACTCAGTTTTTTTCTGTTTTAATAAATATTATGTTTAATTGTGAACTATCTTGAAATACCTATTTTTAGACTGTGATTGTCGTGAAATAAGCAATTTTTACCGTGAAAAGAAATACAGTTCTAACTATTCAGTATAAGCGGTTATTTATTGGATATTCAGTATTTATTCATAGTGTGCTCCACATACACATTAGTGTTGTACCCATGTAGTTAATATTGTCATTTTTGCAGTGATTCTTGTTATTGGTTATGTGAGTGGTTACCAACATTGCAAATATGTTAACGGTTTACAATCATTTTAAAGTTTAAACGTATAGGAGAGTCTGATACCTCTAGTTTCAAGGAAGTTTTGTAATCATGGGTTCTTAGGGCACACAGAATATTGGAAAGCAGTTTTTGAATGATTATTGGAGAGCTGGTGTTTTTTGGGAAACAGACCCCCTCCCTATATCACAGATCTCCAAGGCGCACACTCCCCATAACAGGTCAGTTCAGACAGTGTCACAGAGGTATGAAATTCCACCCCCTCTCTGAAGAAGGTCAGCCAGCTCGGAGACACTGCTGTGGAGGTCATCATTTTTAAACAATGATGCAATTCAGTACAGCAGCCCTGGAATTAAGTCATTACTTTAATCATATCATTGTAGCCACCCACTAACCTATCCACCTGCCAAAGAAAAAAAAGCTGACTGTTTGTTTCTGGGCTAGAAATTAATTGCAATAATGACAGATCTAATTTAGTTTTAATTCAGTTTTGTTAAGTAAGCCTTAGAGAATCTAACCCCTTACAAAAAAATGAAAGTTGCATTGGTCATGTTTTGACATTTCACAAACATTAAAATGCAAGAATTGGTGCCTGTATTTAGTTTAATTAGAAGTCCATTGGGTGATGCCATTGGGTGAAACCGTAAAAAACTAAAATGTCCTCACAAATTTTTATCTTAGTTCTGTGTATTAATTTCTAGCCCTTTTTGTGGTTTAAACAATAATTGAGTCTGATGGCTTAAAGGCTTTTGCCCAAGGGTATTAAAAACATACCTGGCAGCAGCATCATTAAAATTGTGTGTTTGTGCCTTTTGTTTAAGGAGCCCCCCCCTCCCCTCCCCTCCCCTCCCCTCCTCACTCAAACCCAGGTAAGTATAACCTGTGCTCTCCCATCACGGTGAGTCCACAGGCCGTGATGTGAAACCGCTACTGTAGTAAAGTGCTTGTCTGCCCCCTTTTTGCTTTGTTTGGCTGGTTATGAGTGGATTAAATGACATGTATCAATCTCCAACATAGTCTGATTCGTTTTTTAAAGTTAATTTCTTCTCAACTCGTCCTTTTCACAGCTTGCTTACAACAATACAGTGTTGAAACTTGTAACTTTCATCTGAAGTGCTGGTACAGGAACGTCAATGAATATAAATTGCCTTTATATTCATTGTTCTCCAAAACTAATTCTTAGATTGCAGTTTTCTGAGGGTTGGGCCAACAGATATAATCCTATGCTGTACTTTACATTTGGGGGAATTCTATTATTTGATTGAGCACAGTCTGCAGTAGACTTTAAACCTCTTGATTTTGAGCTTGTTTTCCTGCTACCGCCTTCATACAAAGATTTAAAAAAATTAAAAATAAATACATCTCAAATTGATTGAGTAAAACAAACAGTTGTAAGCTGTGAGAATGGCTTGTGTTTGGTTCACTGTAGCTTTTCTGGTCTCTGCACTCCAAGGCAAGATCTCTAACACAACCCACTGTGCAAACAGTGTGCCCTGAGCTCGCTCTTCCCAGCCCTTACTCCCCTCTCTCTGTTTCCCTTCCTACAGGCAGGACGGATCCTGTCCCGATTATCCTCAAGTATGATGTCATGGGAATGGGGAGAATGGAAATGGAGGTAAGGGCTGCACTGCTTCAGCAGAGGGCAGTGTTTAGTAGCTCAGTAGGGGTGAGTGTAGTACTGTAGGATTTTGGTTAATTTAATATGACTTAACCATAGTACCATGGGCTTGGAATGAGCAAAGAAGTTAATACGTTTTTCAGTGTCCTCTGATCACAGTTATTAGTGCTCGAGATTCACCTAATTGGTCTAATTCAGTTACAATGAAGATACCTAATTGGCCTAATTGTGAACAGTGGAGATGCAATGGCAAATGCCACTTTTCAAGCAAACAATATTTATTTAGTATTATAGCTTTGAAATTAAATGATGAGTATGAAAATTGGTGCTTTGTCTTTGAATAATGTTTCCAATACTTTGCTACCTGTAAATATTACAAAATGACAAGTGCTGGGATAATTAATCTAGTTACTCGAGTACTGGTGATTTATTTTTGGTACATTAATACATGCATTCCAATATGGTGGGCACATGGCAATGTATCTGCAGCGCTTGGAGAAGAGTCATATGTTCAGTGCAGCGTCTGGAAAGGCAAAAGTAAATACCATCACAGTACCACTGCTTTACTTCAACACCTAGAAAAGAAGCATCCGGCCGTGTTTCTGAACAGAGGACGAGCGGAGTCAAGCGAGGAAGAGTCTTGGAAAGTAATATTTATAAGAGAAGTCGATATAATCTAGAATGATGTTGTTTTGTGCGCATATATTATAATTTTTCATTTTGATGGCAACAGGAATTACGTGTTTATTTTAGCACATAATGGGGAATATAGTTTTCCAATTTAGAAAGCTGAAAATAAACTATACATTTCGCTCTTACAATGTTATTGAATAAAGCACAGTAGGGTACACTCCTGTCATTTTAAACTCCTGAATAGAAAAAAAAGCTACGTTATCCTTTGTGTTAACACCAAGTATCAGTCCAATATTAAACTTTTACTAGCGTTGTGTGTTATCAAAACTTGTTTTCATTGCAACGAGTGCACAGAATGTTTTTTTTTTTTTATATATATAAAGAAGTTATAATAAATCAGAAGAATTACATTTAAAATTTAATTAGTCTGAGAATAACAACTAATACCTGATTACACCGTGTAACAATTTTTTTTTTTTTTTTTTTTTTTGTTCCTGGGTAGTAAGTGTTATTTCCTAATTGCTTATGCCTCAAAAGTATAGAAAATGGCTATTATTCCCCACAAACTTTGCTTTTGTGACCAGGACAGTGATATTTTGAAATTTACCTATTTTCCAGAACATTCCAGATAGATTCAGTGCTGAGTAAACTTGGAGTCACTCTAGAACTTTCTAGAACTTTCCAGTAATATAAATAGTAGTATAAATACAGGGGCCTTAAGCCCACCAGTTCAGTTTAGTTCCAGCTGCCTAAGTGGATACATATCTGCATTTTTCTGAGATGGCATCAAGGTCATAGGAGACTTCAAAATGGTGGCATTCCTGATGGGTCTCCAAGGCGGTTTTACCAAGTTTCCCTGCTATCTTTGCCTTTGGGAAAGCAGGGACACCAAGGCGCACTACCACAGGCGGGACTGGCCACAGCGGACCGAGTTCTCTGTGGGGAGGAACAACGTCAAGTGGGAGCCACTGGTGGACCCCGGAAGGTGCTGATGCCACCACTGCACATCAAATTGGGCCTTATGAAACAATTTGTCAGAGCTCTAGATAAGGAGTCGGCAGCCTTCAAGTACCTTCAAGACTTCTTCCCTAAGCTGTCTGAGGCAAAGGTCAAAGCCGGTGTCTTCGTCGGACCACAGATGAAGAAGATCCTGGAGTGCAATGAATTCCCCAAGAAGCTCACTAGTAAGGAGAAAGCGGCTTGGAACAGCTTTGTCGCAGTGGTTCGGGGCTTCCTGGGCAATCACAAGGCCGAAAACTATGTGGAGCTGGTTGAGACTCTGGTGAAGAACTACGGCACAATGGGCTGTAGGATGTCCCTCAAAGTCCATATCCTTGATGCTCATCTTGATAAATTCAAGGAGAACATGGGAGCGTACTCGGAGGAGCAAGGCGAGCACTTCCACCAGGATATACTGGACTTTGAACGCCGCTACCAAGGACAGTATAACGAGAACATGATGGGAGACTACATTTGGGGGCTGATTCGTGAAAGTGATTTACAGTATAATTGCAGTCTTTTGTAGTCATTTTTGTATTACTTTAGTATAAATACATGTTAATTTGGATTCATATGTTGTTTTTTTCTGACTTTATGTGAACGAAAAGACACAAATTTGCCCGTTTTCTCATTGGAAATAGGTAAATTTCAAAATATCACTGTCCTGGTCACAAAAGCAAAGTTTGTGGGGAATAATAGCCATTTTCTATACTTTTGAGGCATAAGCAATTAGGAAATAACACTTACTACCCAGGAACAAAAATTGTGTTAGAATCAGTGCCACTCCGCTGTCCCTTATGAAAATTAAGTCCGGTTTTTGGTTTTATTCTAGTTCTGATTTAAGGTTTTATTATGTAGTTTTTTCTTTAAAAAAATAAATAAATAGCAGTACTATATTTTTTGACAAGTATAGTTGAAGTTTAAAAATAATAATTAAATAAAGGAAAAACAGTTAGCAGACATAGAGTTGGGGAGATGGTTAGCTTCTATTGCAGCACTGGCATAATGTGTGTTTGTTAACTAATTTGTGTTACAACTTATGTTTGATTATGTTGAAATGTGTTCATGTAACAACAGTAATGCACATATCACAATTAAACTGCCTCAGTGAATAGTGAGCACTTGCTATTTAGATAGAGACCATCAACAAATTAAGACAACCTAAGTAAGACAAAGTACTGGAGAGATAAGATTGTAGAATATCATCTAGTATATAGTGGGGGTGCCTTTTGTTTTATTTATTGCTTTTTTCTGTATTAAAAAAAATAATAATAATAATCGAAATTAGCAGATTACTCGATTAATTGAAACCAGTAATTCTATTTGTGCTCGATTTATTTAAATATTTGCTCAGCACACCTCAAAAAATGACCTTGTAGCAAGAACAGCAGGAATTTCTATTTCAGTAATACTCATTCAGTAAATCCTTCTGATAGTACCAACACTGCAGGGGTCTGCTGTACTTGATAAAGAATGGCACAGAGATATCATCCCTGTTTTCACCAAGATTGAGAAACGGGTTCACTAAAATCAGATTGGGAATGATTTGCATTAAATATTAGATTTTTTTTTAAATCTGTTTTTATAGTGGCAGTTGTTAACTTAGTAAATTAGTATTGCATTACAAATAAGAGCTTTAAATGTCGATTAATTGAATCTATTCTGTTCGTACGGAGAGCCTTTGGAATTCACAACCCACTGTATACGATTTAGAAGTATAACTGCGTCCAAGGCCATTGTGTATTTATTATTATTTGTTTGTTTATTTAGCAGATGCCTTTATCCAAGGCGACTTAGAGACTAGGGTGTGTGAACTATGCATCAGCTGCAGAGTCACTTACAAGTGCGTCTCACCCGAAAAGCCGGAGCACAAGGAGGTTAAGTGACTTGCTCAGGGTCACACAATGAGTCAATGGCTGAGGTGGGATTTGAACCGGGGACCTCCTGGTTACAAGCCCTTTTCTTTAACCACTGGACCACACAGCCTCCTTAACCCTTTGCGGTCCATTTATTAATTGCGCGTCAGGCACGCCAGGTCTAATTAATTTTCACACGCGCAGTTAATTTTAGACGCGCTGTTTAAAAGTATTTTTTTTCACAGTCAAACGGGTTTAAATGGCCCTGCACATCAACAAAGCACTCACTAGGCATCTCCAGCCCCGCCCCACCCTTTTGTTTGCTATAGCGTTCACCTATGTAAGAAATAAATAATAATAATAATAATAGTCGTACATACCGATCGATCATCTCCGGATCACTCGTTTTATCACCAAACTCCTCAATAATGCGATCCAAGTCATTATTTTATTACTATAACATCTCAAAAAAGCTCTGCAAATGTCCGTGTTTTCTGGGCGCTGATTCAGTCAGCCAACTTGTTTACTTCAGACCGCCCCCGTTATCTGATACCTGATACCATGTATGACTAATCATAAGATATGCCTTTTTTTTTTTTTTTTTGACTTGTCTCGGCTCCTGTCGCTCCCACTCGGCAATTGAATGGTTTTCTCGGCTTTTTCCGGCGAAAAAACGACTAGACACCCGTTTATTGTGTTGCTATAATGATGTCGGACCCAGTCCGACAAAGGACCTGTGAGGAATAATTGCAATGTCGGACCCAGTCCGACAATGGACCGGAAAGGGTTAATGGCCAGCAGTGAAAAGGAGCCATTTGACAAAAAGAGGCAATCTCTATCTAGGGCATACAAAGAAAGGAACGCTTCAGAAGGTTCGGGCAGTGTAGTGGTTGTGCAGTGAATGCTGTCGGTGAGCGATGCCCTGAGAGTGTGTGTTCTCACTGTTCCAGCTGGACTATGCAGAGGATGTGACGGAGAAGAGGCGAGCTCTGGAGGTGGAGAAGGAGGATACAGAGGAGCGGAGACAGAAATACAAGGTAGGCTTTCTTTGCAGCATTGAGCTTTTCAGTTGCCGTCTGTATCTCTATGTACAAGTTGGAACCACAGGGTCACATTTCACATACATTTTTTCTCAGTGTATTTATTGGGACAAATACGAAATGGCAACAAGCATATACGTAAAATCAATACAGCAGAAAAGCACAGCAAAGGGAATTTGTAATAATAGTCCAGCTTAGTCCAAAAGCGCTTATTGCTTCTACCAGTACAGTTGATCAAAACGATTACATTAACAAATTCTCAGTTTTTGGTCTATGGAAAACTACAAAGAGGTATGTAATTCAATATGTTAACGTAACATTCAGCAGGTTTGATTAGACTATGAAGCAAAATGTGTTAATTATATAGGGTGATGCAAAACTGTTGACCATAGCTGTATATGTAACAAGCTCAGGTATGTCTTATTACTCGTAGTGAAACCAGGAACGGATCAAACTGCTATGTACTGGGAGTCTTATTTCCATCCCTAGGGTACTGTAGTTATTCCATGAATGAGGATCTATGTCATTGGATGAATCCAACAGAAGTTCACACAATCAACTAGTTTTACAGACCCCGATTAGCTCTAATCAGTGACCTTTCCTTTTATTAACATTCAGTATTCCATTTACCCATATGTCTTTTTAAACGGGTATGTTTAAACATGGCCCATAGTTTAAACAACATATTTTGTTTATAATGTTGTGCCTTTGTGGATAGAAATTTTGGTTTTGTCCGGTTGTGCTAATGATTTTGTACAAGATTGCCTGTAGTCCAAGGGCATCCTATAATTTTCCCCCGTCAGGTATATATTTGTCTTTTTTTTTTTTTTGTTTTGTTTAAATGGGAGCACTGCCTAAAGGGTTGCTGAATAAAGAACAAATCCAAATCGAGTGCAGTCAGTGTGGCGGCTCCTGTGCGTGCCAGGTAGGAGATGCCTGAAGGAAGATTATTTAAGGAAAACATCCTTTGATAATTAAACAGACGTTTGATTCAAGTTATTTATTGTTTTAATTAGAGTACAAAGGCACTTGTTCACCCAGAAGTCTACCATCTTCAACTCAAGTAGTGATTAATTACAGTACATTTTTTTTTTTTTTTTTTTAGTAAACCGCATGGTATACACTACAGTGCAAGTGCCCAATGGGTGCCTCCTTACTTGGCGTATAATATTAAAATGTATAGCTGGCTGATTGGTGGACTTGAGCCTGCATCTAACCTGCATCACCAGTGTTTTTGTTGTCTATGCAGTCCCAAGGCCCGAAATAGTGACGGCACTGACGGCAATTGCCGCAGTGCCCAAGCTGCTTGCTGCAGTGGCTCCCAAATTTTAAAAAGCTTACGGCAAAAGTAGCCTGTAAGCCCGCCCGTCATTGCCGCCGGTGTCCCTCAGCAGCAGCACATCTTTTTTTTTTTTTTTTTTTTTATTTTATTATTATTATTATTTATTTCTTAGCAGACGCCCTTATCCAGGACGACTTACAATTGTTACAAGATATCACATTATTTTTACATACAATTACCCATTTATACAGTTGGGTTTTTACTGGAGCAATCTAGGTAAAGTACCTTGCTCAAGGGTACAACAGCAGTGTCCCCCCTCCTGGGATTGAACCCACGACCCTCTGGTCAAGAGTCCAGAGCCCTAACCACTACTCCACACTGCTGCCCACATCTGATCTACAACCCATTCACAAACTTGCTCAACATCAGCTGGCCCGTTCTGTCACAATTCAGTTTAATTCTGTCTAATCTCGTCCTGTGAGAAAATGATTCATTATCATAATGTGTTATTATTGCCATTCTTTTTACTGTGCACTTCCCAGCACTAAGCCATGAGAAAGACGTAATGTATCATTGGTTAATGAAGGGAAAACAGAGGGAGGGACGCTGTTAGACTGAGCTCAGTATGACCGCGCTTCCAGGAATTTTCAATCACGTGTTCACTGGCAGTGTCACTGTGTGATATTTCTGTCTGTGAGCACCATGCCAACTCAGAAACATTTATAAAGGATTAGAGCTGTCTAAAGCGGCAGTTTTCTAGAATTTACCTAATGTTCAGGTAAACAGTTCGTCCCCGATAATAATATTAATGTGAACTTAGTCGTCAAGTACAGCAGAAAGGACAAGATTAGACAGAATTTAATTGACAGAGCTGGCTTAAAATTGCAATACTTTTAAAATGCAAAGGTGCAATATACATTCTAACTCCTTTTATATCTTCAGTGTATATAAATTGCAAATGTATACAGTGCCTATAGAAAGTCTACACCCCCTTTAAAATTTTTCACCTTTTGATGCCTTAAAGCCTGGAATTAAAATGCATTAAAATAGTTTTTTTTTTTTCATTTATCTACACATCCTACCCCACAACTTCCAAGTGAAAAAAATATTCTAGAAATTTGTAGAAAATTAATTAAAAATAAAAACTGAAATAGCTTGGTTGGATAAGTGTCCACCCCCCTTGTAATAGCAATCCTAAATTAGCTCAGGTGTAACCAATCACCTTCAAAATCACATATCAAGTTAAGTGGCCTCCAACTGTGTTAACTTGTAATGATTCACATAATTTCAGGATAAATTCAGCAGTTCCTGTAGGTTCCCTCTGCTCGGTAGTGCATTTCAAAGCAAAGACTCAACCATGAGCACCAAGGCGCTTTCAAAAGAACTCCGGGACAAAGTTGTTGAAAGGCACAGATCAGGGGATGGGTATAAAAAAATATCAAAGGCCTTGAATATCCCTTGGAGCACGGTCAGGATGATTATTAAGAAGTGGAAGGTGTATGGCACCACCAAGACCCTGCCTAGATCAGACCGTCCCTCCAAACTGGATGACCGAGCAGGAAGGAGACTGATCAGAGAGGCTACCAAGAGGCCAATGGCAACTTTGCAAGAGCTACAGGCTTTTATGGCCAAGACTGGTCAGTGTGCATGTGACAACAATATCCCAAGCAATCCAAATCTGGCCTGTATGGTAGGGTGGCAAGAAGGAAGCCATTACTCAAGAAAGCCCACCTTGAATCCCGTTTTGAAGTATGCAAAAAAACACTCAAGAGATTCTGTAGCCATGTGGCAAAAGTTTTGTGGTCTGTGAAACTAAATGGAACTTTTGGCCTAAATGCAAAGCGTTATGTTTGGCGCAAACCCAACACAGCGCATCACCCAAAGAAAACCATCCCTACTGTGAAGCATGGTGGTGGCAGCATCATGTTATGGGGATGTTTCTCATCGGCAGGGACTGGGGCACTTGTCAGGATAGAAGGGAAAATGAATGGAGCAAAGTACAGAGAAGTCCTTGAGGAAAACCTGCTGCCCTCGGCAAGAAAGCTGAAACTGGGACGGAAGTTCACCTTTCAGCATGACAACGACCCAAAGTACATAGCCAAAGCTACATTGGAGTGGCTAAGGAACAAAAAGGTAAATGTCCTTGAGTGGCCCAGTCAGAGCCCCGAAAATTTGTGGCATGACTTTAAGATTGCTGTCCATCAACGCTCCCCAAGGAACTTAAGAACCTAAGAATAGAACATAAGAAAGTTAACAAACGAGAGGAGGCCATTCAGCCCATCTTGCTCGTTTGGTTGTTAGTAGCTTATTGATCCCTGAATCTCATCAAGCAGCTTCTTGAAGGATCCCAGGGTGTCAGCAACAACATTACTGGGGAGTTGGTTCCAGACCCTCACAATTCTCTGTGTAAAAAAAGTGCCTCCTATTTTCTGTTCTGAATGCCCCTTTATCTAATCTCCATTTGTGACCCCTGGTCCTTGTTTCTTTTTTCAGGTCAAAAAAGTCCCCTGGGTCGACATTGTCTGTACCTTTTAGGATTTTGAATGTTTGAATCAGATCGCCGCGTAGTCTTCTTTGTTCAAGACTGAATAGATTCAATTCTTTTAGCCTGTCTGCATACGACATGCCTTTTAAACCCGGGATAATTCTGGTTGCTCTTCTTTGCACTCTTTCTAGAGCAGCAATATCCTTTTTGTAACGAGGTGACCAAAACTGAACACAATATTCTAGGTGAGGTCTTACTAATGCATTGTAAAGTTTTAACATTACTTCCCTTGATTTCAATTCAACACTTCTCACAATATATCAGAGCATCTTGCTGGCTTCCCCACATTATCTAGATGAAGACATTTCTGAGTCAACATAAACTCCTAGGTCTTTTTCATAGATTCCTTCTTCAATTTCAGTATCTCCCATATGATATTTATAATGCACATTTCTTCTGCCTGCGTGCAGTACCTTACACTTTTCTCTATTAAATGTCATTTGCCATGTGTCTGCCCAGTTCTGAATGCTGTCTACATCATTTTGAATGACCTTTGCTGCTGCAACAGTGTTTGCCACTCCTCCTATTTTTGTGTTGTCTGCAAATTTAACAAGTTTGCTTACTATACCAGAATCTAAATCATTAGTGTAGATTAGGAATAGCAGAGGACCTAATACTGATCCCTGTGGTACATCACTGGTTACCTTTCTCCATTTTGAGGTTTCTCCTCTAATCAGTACTTTCTGTTTTCTACATGTTAACCACTCCCTAATCCATGTGCATGCATTTCCTTGAATCGCTACTGCGTTCAGTTTGAGAATTAATCTTTTATGCGGGACTTTGTCAAAAGCTTTCTGGAAATCTTAATAAACCATGTCGTATGCTTTGCAATTATCCATTGTCAATGTTGCATCCTCAGAAAAGTCAAGCAGGTTACAGAGCTTGAACAGTTTTGTAAAGAGGAATGGTCAAATATTGCCAAATCTAGGTGTGCAAAGTTGGTAGAGACCTATCCCAACAGACTCACAGCTGTAATTGCTGTCAAAGCTGCTTCCACCAAGTATTAACTCAGGGGGGTGGAGACTTATCCATTTATGATATGTCAGTTTTGTATTGTTAATATATAATTTTTTTATCATTAAAACCTTTTTTCTCCTTAACAGTGTGGAGTATGGTGTGTAGATAAGTGGGGAAAAATCCTCTTTTAAATGCATGAAACTCTGAGGCACTGACACAACAAAATGTGAAAAAAGTTCAAGGGGGTGTAGACTTTCTATATATCCACTGTATATCCATTTCAATGACCATTTTGTAATTCGGTGTTATCCCCCCCCCCCCCAAAACACCAATGCTAAAAATGAACACACAATAGGTAGATTAGTTTTGCTCAAATTGTTACATAAATAAAAAAATAAAAAACCTGAGCAAGTAGCTATAACATGATTCAAGTAGCAGCTCCCTATGTTATGAAACGAGTAGGAGAGATAACATAATAGAGAATGAAACACAATCTTGAAGTGCATCAATTTCTGTTTTTATTTATTTTTGTGTAATACATTCTCATTACCTTATATAGTTCTGCTTTTTAACTGGTAAAATGTGTGCTTTCATGGAAGGGGTTAGAATATGTATGCTTAAAAACAGCATACCTTTTTTTTCCTGAATCGAGTGTGCAGCAATGCACCATAACAAAACTGCAAATCCTTTGCAACTGTAAATTTCAAGAACTGTGAAACTATATAAAGTCTCAAATGTAAATATCTAACATTATGTACATCTAGCTGTTCATCATTGTGATGCAGAGTTTCCAGTATTTTTTTATTTTTTTTCTTCCCCCAAAGCCACTTGTTTGTACAGGTTTTGTAACAGCGGTAAGCAAACTACAGTTTGCAGACTTAACATCTAATTTGTCCACTGTCGTTAAGCCATGGGTAAATCTTCAGCCAGTTTACATGAATCTTTTATTTATTTATCTTTTGTTATTTAAACTTTCCCTTCACTGACATCGCTTATTTGTGCTGTTGTTTCACTAAGCCTCTAGTCTAATCTATGTGTATGAGTCAGTGGTGTGTGACCGAGTTCAGTAAAAATACCCTGAATATTTTTTTTTTGCCAAATTACCCTTCTGTGTGTTTTCATTATGAAAGTTTGTTGTTTTTAAATTCGATTTATTTTATACCATTTTATTTTTACAATGGAAAAGTGACCTATATTTTTGTAACAATTAGTGTGTGAATCACTCAGAAAACATTGATTTGTGTTTGTTTGAATTACAATTTTATCAACATAATGGGCTCTCTGTATTTCTTTTTTTTGTTGTTGTTTTATGAATGAGTATGAAATTGTCTTGGTGCCTTTGGGTTGGATTTATGTTTTGCTTTTTTGCCCCCTAGAACTGCCTTGGTGCCCCTGAATCTTCACGCCCCACGAAGGCAACATTGCCTTGCCCTTTGTGCCCTGCAGTCCCCCTGCTTTGCTTAATAATGTCTTCATGTTGCTGGTGCTCTAGTTAATCCTGTAATACTGGAGCATGCCTATTGTAACTTATTGTCTTTGCTGCATTATTTAAATTAAAGACTGGATAATCAGAAAGACGGATACAGATATCTGTATATAAAAAAGGCAGGTTTTTTTTGTGACTGACATATATTGTAATGTTGTACAAGAGAACTGGTCAAGAATCGTGATGCATAAGAGAAGTTGCAAATATATAAAGCACATTGTACGGGTGCTACCAGCAGCTGCTATAACTCCTTGATGTCACTGGACTTGGTTCAGTTGATTTTACAATTTAGAAGGCTTTACAACTGGTTTTGACAAGTTCAAATACGTGAATCACATATCCCATAAACTGGGCTCTGCAGCAGTTTGGTTGTTGCATCTAGTTTCAAAGGCCATGTTAAGTCCGGTTGGTCTCATTATCGCGGCTTAAGACGAGATGTGTCTGCCAGAGGGCCTGATGCAAAACTGAACAAACTATTGCCCTTGATTAAATGTTTAAAGTAGAAAGATTGGCCCAGTGGTGAGGTTGGGTTGGCTAGATGATAGTCAAGCGAGACAACGCTGACCTTTTATTTGATCCGTTGCAAAGTTGTGTCCTGTTGGCACTAATCTCTGCTAAGTAGACTGGAATGTAATTGAAATGACAGCTGTTCCAGAAACCCATCACTAACTCCTAACCTCTGCTGGCGGGTCGGGGCGAGATGGTAGAATGACCTTGTACTCTGAACTAACAGGTCCAATGTGTGTGTTGTTTTTTTTGTTTGCAATGTCAAAGAGGGAATACCTTTTGAACTGCAGGAATTGAGGTGAACAACAGCAGGCATTGCCACCTGAAGTGTGGGGTGAGTCCTGCTGAGTTGCAGATCTTTGCTGAATTGGATTGCCACTGTTCAGGGAGGGACTATCCCCCTGCAGGTCAGGTGCCAGACAAGGCCAGGTGGTGACCTCCAGCCTGAACTCTGTCCACAGTTCAGGAACTTTTGGACTGAAACATGATTGTGTGTAACCCACTCAACCTAATACATTGAGAGCAGAATTTAAAAAAATATATATATTTAAAACAAAACAACATTTTATATGCAATTTAAGGCATTGGGTCCAGCAGAATATGTCTGTAAATTATTAATTTTAGAGAAGTAGGAAAAAGAATGTCATCTTCCATTAAGCAGCCTGGCTTCGGTGTGAGAGCAGGTTTTGTACCAATTTGATTTCTGTTCAATGTGCTGTTTCTTAGTGAGCTTAAGTTTAGGTAAGCTTGCTTGACGAGGTGTGGAGTGCCCTGGACTAATCCTAATATAAATACAAAAGTGTATGCTGGTTCTTTGTGTTTACAGTATTCCTATATGCATCAATGGTCCTTCCTGGCTTATACTGAAGAAAAAGGGGTTAAAATATTTATTAAACCAAAACTGCATTAATTAAAGGTTGGATGCATAGCAACTGGAGAGCCTTTGGGAATCCAGGCTGGCAATAGGCGAGATGGAATCAATACCAGCTTTGTGAGTGAAAACCCAGGCTTCAGAAAGCTCTATAGTTTTGAGCCGTTTAATTAATAGTATTTTTTATTAATGAATGGAAATATATCCCTGAATAAGATTTTAGTTTGAAACATACACAATTTACTGCTAGCCCCCCTCCCCCCACAACAGGAACGTCAAAATACAAAATCCTTTACTTCACCTTTACAAGAAAGGAGAGCTGCATCTTTGCCATAACCCACTATTTTCTTTAATGACGTTTCAACCTGTGTCAACTGATCTGAGAGCTGAGGAAAAAATTACCGTGAGTGACCTGAATCTCCCTGCGAAATAAAACCCACGTTGATTTAAATGCACCGTGTGTGTAACACCTATCAAATAGGCTACAAAATAGTTTTTAAATTATTTTAATAAAACACAGTTCCCAAATGGTTCAACTTGTATGGGCACATTACAATAACATAAAATGTAATTTACTAAAGCATATTGTTCAACAACGTCTTGCACATCTGACAGTTCTCAGTATAATCTCTAGAACATGTTTCACAGACAAAGCAACAAAACGCAAAAGTCTACAACAGTTTGCCGTTAGTATATATATATATTTCAGGTTTACTGCATAACTTTACTCCATGAAAAGTGTGATGCGACTATGCTGTGTTGCATACGGGGGGGTACGTTTACATTCAGCAGCTACGTGACGTGTTTAGTGCGTGCGCCACCAATAATTTGGGGAGTTGAGAGCTGCGACAGAGTTCATCAGACATGTTCTTGTTCTTGAATACCAAATACAACAGTTACGTTCATACAGGATTTGTGTCTTTTATTTAAAAAAGAACTGCACAGATTGGAGGGATGTATTAAAATGGGTGTGTGTTCACCGAATCCTTTCGGCCGAATCCGAACCCTGCTCAAAAAGTAGGTATTCAGGCCGAATCCTGGATTCGGTGCATCCCTATTTTTAATATAAACGCCTTCATGTGAACAGCTCACTAATCAGACTACAGGTGAAGGCTGTCTTTAGCACTGCCCGTATACAAGTGATCCACAGGTAAAAGCATAGCAAAGTCTAATAAATAATAATGAAACTTGGTAAAGCATAGGTAAGGTAAATTATATTTTAAAACATGGCAAACCCTGGTAAACTATGTTAAATGCATGGAATACCAACGGGAAAACCACAGCAGAATCACCATGCAAATGTACTAAGGTAAACTTGTAAGAGCTGCATCTCTTGAAACTTTGCATGGACATTTGTTACTAATGCATACCAAATATATAAAAACGATTGAGTAGGTGTTGGTAATTATGAATGATCAAGACTTTTTAAAATGTACTAGTCTTTTTATTCAGTAATTGGTAACACATTCAGACCAACAAGCAATTATCCGAAATCACAGCATAAATGCTTCCAGTACTGCAGCCTTGTACATTAAATGCTTAGCTTTCTGTGGGAGTTGCGGTACATTTACAGTTTCCTTACTCAATTCAACAGTTCGATTGTTAAAGTAATGTTGTATGTGCTTTACTTGACACATTCATGGCCCTCAACATTATTTTATTTTTTATGTGAAATTATACAGTGGGATGTAGAAGGAATATGTATATTGTGGCAGCACCCAGCACACCTTGCAGCACTAGGTAGATGGAGCTGTATTTGAAGCCGTGGCCTTGTAGTGAGTGGCTAACACCTTTCAGAGTAGAGACCTTTCTGACATCACTGCGAGGTGCATTGTATCTGAAAAGACAACCTCCCCAATGCTGCTCCCTGACTGGGGGTCACCGCGGGCCTCAGGTACTGATCAGCTTTTGTTAGAGGTCTCTGAAAGGAAAGTGCCTCTGGACTCCCCACAAGAAACGAGAGATAGACAGCACGTTTCTTAATCCAATGCGATTTCTTGCCATAGTCTGGGGGGAGAGCATTTTAATCAAGTTCTGGAAAGCTAGCAGAGTAGACCGGCCGTGCTTCATTTTTGTGGAATTTATGCCTGCTATTTTCATTTATTTCTTCATTATTAAATATTTGGAAGGAAAAGACAGAAGGCGGGCGGGGGTGTCCTTGGCTGCCTTCAAATCGGAAAGGATTTGTCCTGTCGGCATGCTGTACAGTCGCTCTGCTTTTCTGTCTGTCGTTTATATTGCGAGAGCCTCTGTGTGTGTGTGAATGCACAGCACAGAGCCTGTTCCATATGGCATGCTATTATGTAGTTATCAGTTCCACACGACTTGCAAATGGGCACTTCAGGAATATCAAAGGTGTTTTTAGGGGACCTATACGGAAGAATGGGAAGCAGAAACTGGTAAGTCTTTTAAGTAGCACTTTCTACGGCTTTGTGTTGTTGTCGTGGAGACTGCTTTCTTGGCAGTCTGAAACCGGTTCCAGTACACCATATCATTTTGTGTTTTAACTGTTCTTGTCCTGTGGGTATCTATACTATAACTTATGCATCTGTCAATTTGCTGGAAACCACCAGGAATTCAGATGGACATGCCAGGTAAACAGGGATGAAAAGAGAATATATTTACTGTAATGCAAAACAATAGCTGCCCTAGGGATTTTAATATTTCAATAGCCTACATGACTTCCCTGAAAACAAGTAACTGGACACCCAGTTGCAATAGAAGCTGGCTTAAAAGGCTATACCCTGTTTGGGGTGGTGGGTTTATTCATTTTCATATTTTCATTTTAAAAAAAAAAAAAAATAGTAACTAATGTTTAGATTTGAGTCTTCTAAATACTTATAATTTTTACTTAATACAAGTAACTAATTCAAGAAAATATATATATATTTTTTGAAATCACAGGCACAATTATAAAATAGCTACATTGGTTCTTTCTCGGTTATAAAAGTTTACAGCTTGGTATCA
Organism: Huso huso; assembly: GCA_036884735.1. Lineage (NCBI taxonomy): Eukaryota > Metazoa > Chordata > Actinopteri > Acipenseriformes > Acipenseridae > Huso > Huso huso. The sequence continues at coordinate 8,625,374 of CM072697.1, forward strand.
CAGCAAGGGAAAAAGTGGTGTACTTACAAATTCAAATAAGGCGATACAGCGATAGGCTACTGGTGTTAGGGTTGAGTTGAGACCATACACAGTATTTATTTGTAGAAAGGGTTTCCTAGGTAAGGCCTGCTGAGATGGAAAATGAGCATTTTAATGACATGCCTGTTTACAGGATGAAAAGCCAGGGCAGACAGAGTGGAGAACTGGGAGCAATGCAATAGGGACTTCTACAGATTGAAGATTAAAGTGTGACTTCAACTTAGATTTGATGCTCAAATGTAGGAATTAGCCTACTAGTATGTTGTATTCGGCTCCATTGCAAGTATTATGTGAATCAAATTGACTAGAGCACATGGTATGTGTTGGCTATTCAACCACAACACAAATGAAAAACAATATACACAGGAGTAAGACACATGTTTTAACTAACAGTGCCTTAATACCTCATTTCACTTCTGAGTTTAAGGTTTTAACATGTTTTCAGCTGCAAAATACTGTCAAAAAAATTAAAACAGATCCATTCAGTAATGTGTTGCTGCCAGTATAAATTAGGCATATTGTGTTTGGAACATTTGAAGTTAATTATTGTGTTATGTATGCATTATGCATATGGTGTATAGGAGCAGCTGGTGCATTATGCATATGGTGTATGGGAGCAGCATATGGTGTATCTGAAAAGCTGTTCTATAAAAAGCAGTAAAACAAAATCAAAGTATTAAACTGAAGCACATGATGTGGATTTTAGATTAAACTCCAGTCTATGTTGTTTCACCTCCCAGGTACAGTGCTCGCCAGTTATAACACACCTCGTTATATTGTGCGGAATCGGTTATAACACGGTAGGTTTGTGGCTCCCATTTGCTCCATAATGCCATTACAGTAGCCCTTTTATAGTATCAGTTTGGTGCCTTTTATGGAACCATTTATCTTAATAGAGGCACTTTAAGTAGTGTGCATGGTTTTGTCTGAAGATGAAACGTGCTATGAATAATAATTCCCTATCAAGTACAAAATGTAACAATTACTGAATGGGTATTTACCTCTAAAGACTCGAATCCTGAATATTATATACCGAAGCTGCTCTTTGAGCCTGTGACACAGTTGTGACCCCACCCCCGAGGGATCAAAAAGACTGCGCTCACAGATCTCTGCGCCATTTTTCTTTTCAAGACTGACCTGATCAGAGAGCCTTGTTCAGATAAGTACAGTGTTGCCTCTATCTGTATATATTTAGAATTTTTTGGGGGTGTTCTTACACAAATTATATGCGATATTAAACGAATCGCTGTAATAGTTTTTCTATTTACGCGTATTTGTGTGCACTACAACCTGTTGCTTGTTATGGCCTGCTGCAGCATTGTGCCCTGTGTGAAGCCAGCGCCTCGACTCGCTCCTTCCCAGGGACCCACCAACATAAGTCGGCTGACTTTGTGCTTTCCCCCCAGGCTGCATAACTCCAGCTGGAGCTTATTTAATTTCTTGTTTTTGCTTTTTAGCACTATACTTGACGTTTTATATTATTTATGCAATTGTTTAATTACTAGTTTTTTGTTCAGAGACTACGCGCAGGCCTGTCTGCAACGTGATGCTCAGCACACGTGCAGCAACAACAGCAGCTGCTGCTGGGCTCAGCAGCACTGTGCAGGACTGAGATACTCGCTTCGGTTGTTGTTTGATGCCATTTTGGTGACAGCTTTTTAACATCACCATTGCGAAGACTGTTAGTAGCGTTCCCGTCTGAGGACGTGGAGTCAGACGGCACGTCCCCTGCAGTTAAGTTCTCTCTGCCGGTAGAGCTCATACCACTAATCAAGGGCGCCACGGCAGTCTTGCAAGTGCCTTGGCCTACAGCAGGGGAAACAAAGGAGCCTACTGCCTCTCCCACATCCCCCCCAGTTCACCCGGATTTTCTCTGTGAAATCCAGTATTCCTGGGACCAGACAACAGCTCCTGCTGTTTCCCAGTCGATGATATTGGGTGCATGATGCGGAATAGCTGGGCTTGGCCCATTTTCTGCCAGTTGAGGCTTCTATTGCTGCCTTGGTCTAGGCGTCTAATTTGGGGCTGCTGTATAAGGATGCTCCCTGCCCTAACAAGTAGTGCCGGGTTTCTGAGGTGATCCTCAAAAGAACCTATTCAACTGGGGCGTTCGCCTCATGGCTAGGGAACTACAATAGCATCCTGGTAGCCAACCAGTCGCATTTCCTCTCTGAGAACCACAGGCCCTCACCACAACAGCTGAATGAGCTGTGCCTGGTTAACAAAAACCTGCTCTGTTTGTCCAAGCTCAACGGACAGGCTGTAGGTAGAAACCTGGCTGCAGTGGTAGCTGCACGCAGCCAGCTTTGGCATTCCCAGGCACATGTGCCTTACGGGGACAAAGCACTACTGTTGGACACCTCGATCACTCCAGGGCATACGTTTGGTCCCGCGGTGGACGAGATGCTGCAGCGCTCTCACCGCGTGTGGGAATCCAGTAAGGAGCTGGCTCACCTGCTTCCCAAGCGACCACTTCCAGTACATAAACCAGCAGCAAACTGGTGCCCTAGGCTCCAGCAGCCTCAAAGACTGGCACAGCCAGCTGCACCTGCTGCCAGAGGTGATGTTCAGGACCGGCCCGTGGCTGCACAGAGACAGAAGCTGCAGGCCAAGTCACAGGCTAAGCAGCAGCCCTAGGAATTTGCTGCCAGAGGCCCAGGGCCACTTATCAAGGAGCCATGTGATCTGTTGGCGTCCGTGCACCACAGACATCTGGGTGCTTACTACCATTCAGACCGGCTACTTGCTGTAGTTCAAGCATGCCCCACTGCCCCCCTTTCAGGACGTGACTACAGCATCAGTCACGGACCCACAGGATGCTTCGGTGGTGTCTGAGGAGGTAGCATCTCTGCTGCAAAAACAGGCTATTCACATGATAGAGCCCCTCCAGTTGGAGGAAGGTTTCTACTCCCTAGTGCCAAAATGGGATGGTGGCCTCAGACCAATTCTCGACCTCAGTCAGGTCAAGGAGGTTAAAAGATTTGACAATGCAACAGCTGTTGGAGTCCATCAGACCAGGCAACTGGTTCACCACGGTGAACCTCAAATACGCCTATTTCCATATCCCCATAAAACCAGCGCACAGGAAATACCTCACCCTTCCATTGGGTCTCCTACGCATGCGCCCTCTGCAGGCCTGGTTCAACAGCAGGGTTTTTCAGCCCACGTTGAACCGCGATCGCCTATTGACAGTGTCCCACCACTGTCTAAAGGCACTCTCCTGGTGGAAACAGCCTGCCCATCTACGCCTAGGCGTAGCGCTGAGCAGTGTCACCAGAAGGTAGGTCATCACCATGGATGTGTCCAGCCTGGGCTGGGGTGCTGTGTGGAATGGCTGGGGTGTGCAAAGTGTGTGGAAGCCCCAATGGCAGGGTCTCCACATCAATGTTTTATTGCTGCAGGCAGTTTACCTGGCCTTGCAGATTTTTGCAGGAGGTTCGAGGGACACATGTGCTTGCCTGTACAGACAACACAACAGTGGTGCCTTACATCAACCACCAGGGCTGCCTCAGGTTGCCCAGTCTCCATCGTGTGGCTCGCGAGCATTTGCTGTGGGCACACAAGAACCTCCTCTCACTGCGGGCAGTGCATCTGCCTGGGTTGACAAACTGGGCTGTGGACTTCCTCTCAAGGGGAGTCCCCAGCAGCTCAGAGTGGAGGCTTCACCCCGAGGTGGTGAGCCTCATCTTGGAGAGGTTTGGGACAGCAGAGATAGCCCTCTTTACCTCCCAGTGTCAATCAACCCACTGTCCTCTTTGGTTCTCCATAAAAGGAGACGGGGAACCGGCCACTGGTGTGCCAAGGCATCTGTTAGACGCCTTCCCACCGATCTCCCTACTCCTGCTGTGTCTGGAGAAAATCAGGCAGGACCCGGCCAAGGTGCTCCTAGTAACCCCATATTGGCCCAAGAGACTGGTTTTCAACCCTGATGCAGCTGTTGCGCGGCCAGCCATGGAGACAGCTGACATGTCGTGTCGTGACCTGCTCAGTCAGGCACGGGGGCACTGCAGCTCTGGGTCTGGCCTCTGAACAGCTGCATTTAAGCCGTCTGGGTCTGTCCAATAGGGTTATTGACACCCTGCAATTGGTGGGGTGTCTTTCAGACGTGGTGTCTGCCGTGGTGACTTTTCCCATAGCGGTAATATTTCAATTTTTGCAGAACTTTTTTGACAAGGGGAAATCTCCCTCTACATTAAAGGTCTATCTGACAGCTATTTCAGCTTGCCATGTTAAGATTGACCCGGTCTCCCCAGGAGCTCACTTCCTGGCTGAGCAATTTTTGAAAGGGGCTTGGTTACTTCGGCCGCCTATGAAGGACATTGTTCCTCGTTGAAGGCTAAACGTGGTGCTTTATGCTGTGGATCCTCAAAACCCTGGTTTTGGAACTAGTGTTAAGGGCAGCTTCTCAGTCGACCCTTAGAACATGGGCAAAGAGGTGAAAATGTCCTGCAATCTTTTCATCCTAGCTTCTTGTTACTGGGGTTCCGAATGGTAATAAACAGGGCAGCCTTTGGCTTAGCCTTAGCCTTGTACATTCCAGTCATCTGCAATCTTGCCCTTGCGACAGCTTTGGTACACTCATCCATTCGGTAATGGTTACATTTTGTACTTGAAAAGGAACGTTTGTTATTATCATAACCCTGGTTCCCTGAAATAGAAATGTAACCATTACCCTTCAGGTCGCTGCATCCATGATTGCAGCAGGCTTGATGGAAAAATGATGCTGAGATCTGTGAGCGCAGTCCTTTTGATCCCTCTGGAGCGGGGACACGACTGTCACAGGCTCAAAGAGCAGCTTTGGTGTACAGTATTCAGGATGCAGGTCTTTAGGAGGTAAATATCCATTTGGTAACGGTTACATTTCTATTTCAGGGAACCAGGGTTATGATAATAACCTAATGTTCTCTAATATCAATCATCTATCTGGATAAAAAAAATAAATATTAGATGGTAGACCAGGGTGTTTAATGCTCAAGAGGTAACAGCTTGTTCAGAATTATATCTCTACAAAAGTGTGCTAAATGGAAAAAGTAGCACTGCTGAATGTAATTCTCATTGCTTTGTATTTACAACAGCTGTAAATGTCATCAGGCTCGGCACTGTTGCCAAGTTTTGCCTGGATTGGACTGTGTGCATTTTGGGTCAGAGTGGATTAAGTTATGTTTTGAATTCCCATCAGGCTGGTGATATGTTTGTTTTTTGCTGCAAAATTTTTTTGTAATGTTTTCTTATTCCTACCTTGGGTATATAACTTAATGAAAACCAAATACGCCTCGGTAGAATGGATCTGGCAAAAATAACTGTCCCCCTGTGGGAGTTTATCAGTATTTTAAAGAACATTTTTGTTTTGTTGTTTTTTTCCCAGCAATGTCTGGCTTTGTTGATGAGTGCATGTCCGTTACTGTGCTGTAACAAGTCCTTTTCGTTTGCCAGAAAAGTTTAGTCCATTGACAATAGCAGCTGTCCGTTTGCAAGGCTGAACTGCACTGAGGTTTCCATATAGTCCATGTCCCCTTCTTCTGAAAATGTCTAGTATAGCGTGCCTCTGGGCCATATTCTGAAGTACAGAGATGGCAGCTTGTGATTCCAGCTTTAGATTGCTACCATAACAACTTTACACACCTCAAACTAAAAAAAAAACTGACAGTTTTGCCAACTAAGCCATTTTGTTTCTTAGAACCATATAATTCATGCCTGATATGTCACGCTGTAAAATGACAACTTTGAGTTACACATGCTTTTGGTGAATGCAATTTACATACAGGTATTTAGGAATAGAACCAAGGATCAGACTTTGACATCCCCCTCCCCATGGAGGAGAGTGAAGATAAGCATAAAACGGCAGTGTCAGACTCCCGACCACTGCTGGTGTCATAATAAAGCTTGATAATTGATGGTGTCTCTTGCCTGCTTAACTATCCCCTAGGGAGAGGGCCAAGGATTTTGAACTTGATTTTAAAATCAAGTGATTGAACTTGTCTCCTCCTTCCCTTGGAGAGGCACTCATTCCTGGAGCCCATTTTCATTGAATATTTTCAAATATTCTTCCTAGAGCTGGAGGACAAACTTTACCGGGCTCCTACTGTAAGACAAAGGCAATGTAATACTATTGTTGCATTCATTTAAATATGTTGGTTACTGTGTGTGACCTGAGGTTTTGTGAATTAAAAGGATGTGTATTTGTGTACTCTGTATATATTTTTGCTTTGATGGTTTTTTTTTTTTTTTTTTTTTTTTTTTAATTTTCATTTATATGAAGTACTTGCCCAACAGGCAAAGTATAACGGTAAAACTTCACACACATACCTTCGTTGTCCCGGGCGTCGGGTGATATGTATTGCACACCCCTGATATATATTTCACTTGGGTGTGCTTGGATTGCTGTGACCTATGAGCTTATCAACAGTTCAGAGAACAGGAAGATGATTGTTTTTCTCGAGGGCTCAGCAGTGCTGCGCAACACCAAGAGGCTGCTTCGGTTGTAGTTGTGTGCAATCTCTACCACAGCATCTTGATGCCGTTTGGTGAAAGCTTTTGCATCACCATTACGAGGGCTGTTAGTTCATTCTAAAAAGCAGCCTTCCCTCAGTCTTGTGAGAGTACTGACTGAGTGGTTTTAGTGTTAAAGTCACCGAACCGGGACGGTCCCGACCCGGTTCCAACTTGATACTGTACCGACCCAGTGCTAAAGTCACCATCCCAGTTCTGACCCGGTACCGTACAGATCCGGTGCTACAGTCACCGAACCAGGAAAGTAGCCCACACCAGAAGCTGTCTTCACAGTGCTCCTCATCCTCCTCTGCCTCTCCTCCTCCCCCAAGGAAGAAGACTCGCCATTCCAAGTGATCGGTGAACTCGGAGCAGATGGAGAAGCTCTGGGCAGCAGTTTCCCACCAATGAACAGTGTAGCAGTTTCCCACCAAGGAGCAGTGTTCTCAGAATTACTGCGTGAACATTCGGCTCCACCTGTCCCCTTGGGGTCCCAGGGGGCTACGAGCGCAGATTAGCTGTAGGATGACGTGCTCTTTCTTGCCGCCTCTGAGGAGGTGGGTGAACAGGAGCTGCCGTTCCTGTCTGAGGACATGGAGTCAGACAGCACATCCCCTGAGATTAAGCTCTCCCTGTCAGCAGAGCGTCTACCACTGATCAAGAGGGCCACTGCAGTCTTGCAAGTGCCCTGGCCTACAGAAGGTGAGATAAAGCAGTCAGTTTTTGAGGACGCGCCTACCACCTCTCCCGTGTCCTCCCCAGTGCACCCAGATTTTCTTTTTGAGATCCAGTTGTCCTGGAGTCACCCGGCTACAGCTCCTGCTGTTTCCTGGTCTATGGGCACCCTATATAGGATTCACGATGCGGAGAAGCTGGGGCTGGCTCAATTCCCACTGGTGGAGGCTTCAATTGCTGCATTGGTACTGACACCTAATTTAGCACGCCTGTCCAATGACACTATCTGCCCCAACCAGGAGTGTCGGGTCTCGGAGGTGATCCTCAACGTGCCAGGAAAGGTCAGTTCAGTGCAGGTTGAACATCAATAACTACGCCACTTGACCGTGCTCTCGGTTCAACTCGTTGAGGACAGAAACTGCGATGTGGTGAGAAGTAAGACAATTTGTGTCGCTAACATTATGCATTGAGACTGGTTATGTTTAATTGCAATTACTTTTTTGTATGTTATAATCTAGCTGGAATCAAATTTAGTAACGATAGCAAGCTACCGAGCTAGTCAACTCGTTGTTGGGGTGAGAGGTGGTGCATGATCCTGATGCTGTGGTAATCTTTTCTCAGAAATGTAGGCTGCTGGTAGCTAGCTAATCTTGTTGTTGGGAAACAATATGCAACATGAAAGTAGCTGTTGTGCAGTGCTTCCTCATTGACGGATTCATGCTCACTTCGGGTAATGCATTGAGAATGAGTGCGGACTTGCAGTCACGTGTGTGTGTGTGTGTGTGTGTGCGTGCGCGCGCGCACAATGTATATCAACATGTGTGAAGTCTCTTATCCAAAACTCTGTGTGAATGCACCTATGAGTGTCTGTGCACTGTGCTTGTGTTTCTGTATTTCTGTGTGTGTTTGTGCGCACGTGTGCATAACGTGTATCTCTATGTGTAGTCTCTTTTCAAAAACTCAAACCTCTGTGTGAATGCACCTATGAGTGCTTGTACTGTCTTTGTGTGCGTGTGTGTGCGCACCCAACGTGTATCTCCAAACTCTGTGTGAATGCACCTTTGAGTGTTTGTGCACTGTGCGTGTGTGTGTGTGCACGCACGCACTTTTGGTTGTGTGTGTGGATCTCCATAGGTAGGCTGGTCTCTTTTCTCAGTATGTGACTGAAGGGTGTGTGCATGTGCAGCTGACTCCTTCTGACATTGACTGTGTAGTTCAGTGAAGCTAGAACCTAAACCCTCATTTGATATGATAGCTTGAGTAATAAAAATCCCTCAGTAGGCAACTTTGTGTGTGCGTTATAATTTTCATTGGTTTGATATCATACAGAGCAAAATCATACAGATCATACAGAGCTGTCACTCCCAAGTTGGAATAAATTTAGAGCTCTATATCTATGGTGGCTCTTTGCTAATCATTACATTCATTAGACACTTTTCAATCTCATTTGCAAAAGTGATTTAATGCTTTGCTGTGTTTTATTAAAGGAGTGAGTGAGGAGGTCAGGAAATCAGGATGTCAGGAAGGCAGTGCAAGTTTAAAGTGGAGTGGAAAGAAGAGCTTCTGTTCAGGGACTGGATAGGGGAAGTATCAGGAGATGTGCACAGGGCATATTGCAAGTTTTGTACGAAGTCCTTTTGATGTCGGTAATATGGGTATCTTAGCACTCAAGAGCCATGCACAAGGCCAAGGACATCTGAAAGTAGCAAGACAGTTACAAAATGAGCCTCGCATGACACATTTTATGAGAAGGCCATCTGCCCAACAGCAGCTGAGGCAAGTGGCAGTCATGGAGGAAGCACAGGACCACAAACGGCCAATGCAGAGGAGGAAAGTGTCAGTCAGGGAGGAAGCAGAGCAGGACTACAAACATCAAATGCAGGTGCCGGTGATGGAACAAGCTCAGGACCACAACGGTCTTCCTTAGTTTCAACTTTTTTTTTCGAACGAAGCTGTACTTGAAGCAGAGATCCGCTGGGTTATCAAAATGGTGATGTCACACTACTCCTTCAATTCATGCACAGATGTGGCTGATATTTTTGGAAAAATGTTTCCAGACAGTGAAATTGCAAGGAAATTTTTGTGTGGTGCAACGAAAGCAGCCTACCTTGTATGTTTTTGTTTGTCACTGTATTTCAAAGAGAAGCTAATCAAGGACATAAGAATGTCAAAGTGCTACGTTATCTCTTTTGATGAATGCCTATATAAAGTAGCACAGACAGAACAGATGGATGTGGTCGTTCGATATTGGAGTGAGGATGAGTGTAAGGTTGTGGTGCATTATCTTGACTTAGAGTTTTTGGGACACACTCAAGCAGAGCGGCTCCTTGAGAAAATCAAAATAAGTTTATCTCCTCTTGATCCCAATAAGCTCCTTCAAATCTCCATGGATGGCCCAAGGTCAATGGGAAGTTTCTGCGAATATTTGAAAAGGAGAGAAGACAAATGGACCCAAATCTACCACATCTACATAAGAACATAAGAACATAAGAAAGTTTACAAACGAGAGGAGGCCATTCAGCCCATCTTGCTCGTTTGGTTGTTAGTAGCTCAACCTGGGAAGCTGTGGTCTGCATGTTGCTCATGGCAGTTTTCAACAGGGTGAAAAAGAGACTGGAAACTGGGAGAAAAACTGAGAGCCCTGTGGCAGCTCTTTCATGACACATCGGCCAGAAGAGACTATTTTGCTGACTTGATGAAAACAACATCATTTCCTCTGAAGTTTTGTGCCCACAGATGGGTGGAAAATCTGCAAGTTGCAGAGCGTGCAATTGAGATATGGCCAGCTGTACTCAAGTATATTGACAGCCACAAGAAACTTCCTAAAAGCAAAGTTCCAACCTCAGTGTCCTACACTTTGGTGAAAGAGGCAGCTGCTGACCCACTCTGAGGCAAACTGCATTTTTTTGCATTTGTTGCAAGACCATTTCTGGAAACCTTTCAGACAGATGCACCAATGGTACCTTTTTTGGCAGAAGAGCTGCAGTCTACTCTGATGAGCCTGCTGTCTTGCTTCATCAAGAGAGACATCCTGGAGAACACAGACAGTCCTCCAGATGCTCAAACTTGACCCAGTCAAACAGCTTGACATCGGCTTTGCCACCAAACAATTTCTGGATAAAGCATCACAGAAACTTCAAGCAAATGCACTGAGGGGATAAGAGTTCAAGAAGGAATGCATCACCTTCCTCGTGACAACCAGCAAAAAGCTGCTGGAGAGAAGCCCTCTGATGTGTCCTGCGGTAAGACTCCTGAGCTCCCTTGAACCAGTGGCCATGATAACCGAGGAAAAAAAGTTCAATATTCAAATTTGAAAAACTCTTGCAACTCCTTCTCAGTGCAAAATGGTGCACTGCTCCACAGTGTGACCAGCTCCTCTCAGAGTACAAACACTTCCTCTCACAGATGATCCAGCACAACAAGGCTGAATTTCTGGATTTTGTCCACAAAGGTGATTCCTGCAGGGTTGATGAATTACTTGGGAGATTTGTAAGTGGCAGAGCAGAGTATGAGAATCTCTGGGATTTGTTGAAGTGCCTTTTCACTCTATCACATGGGCAAGCAGCAGTTGAAAGAGGATACTCTGTTAACAAAGACATGCTGGTTGAGAATCTAAAGGAGAGGACTCTTATTTCACTCTGCTTGTTCCAGGATTCTCTGGCTGGACGTCCCATGGAAGATGCCATTCCAAAGGCCCTTGTTCAACATGCCAAGGTGGTAAGGATGAGATATGTACAGTACCTAGAGAATGAGAAGAAGAAAAAAGTTGCAACAGAGAATGACAGGAAAAGAAAGGAGCTAATGTCTGACATAGCACACCAGACAGCGAAGAGGCAGAAGATTATCAACAGCATTGAAGTAATGCAGAGAGAGGCGGATGAAATGGCAGAAAATGCAGAGAAGCAGCAAGATTTCACACGACTCTCAAAGTCAAATGCCTACCGGAAGCGTGCCAGAGAGAAGTCGTCAGAGGTGACAGCTGTGGATCAGTGTCTTGCACAGTTAAAAGAGAAAGTGAAACAATTGAAGTAAAGAGACTAAAACGTGTTTTGTTTTTGTTTTTGACAGATAAATAGCTGTGTAAATATGTTGTATTGAGTGACTTAAAGTGAATAAAGTATTCCATATCTGTCCTAAAGTACTTATGTTGGTTGCTGCATTTCAGTTCAAGTTATGACATTGGATGTGCTTTTCATGTTTCTACTATTCTCCACTCCTTGTTCTGGAGAGGTGCAGTGTGTGCAGGATTTTGTCTCGGTGAAAAGGTCATCTTGCTGATTAATTGATCAGGTGTGTTAATGGTGGGCTGTATAGAGAGCCTGCACACACTGCAGCTCTTCAAGACATGAAGAATACTAACCTAATGAAAAGTCTGGGTGGAAGATATTAAAGTAGCCTAATAAAGAAACAAGATGATCAATATTGAAGTTTAAAAACATGAAGAACACAACCCTATTAGTAAATCTTTAGATATTATAGTAGTAAAGAAAAGGAAGGGTCAATATTGCTGTTTGAAAATGGGTTCATTGATAGGTTTAGTGATTGATTAGCACCAACTTGGTGCTGTTGTGTGTAGGGACAGTCCATAGCCTGGAGCTGTTCCCTTAGTTGCCCTGTAGGCAAGCACCAGGGTCTTGAATCTGATGCACCCTGCCACCGGAGGCCAGTGGAGAGTGCAGAGGAGAGGTGTGACATGACAATGTTTTTACACATGAGGTACCTACTGAGGCTGTGTGGCAGTCAATCATTGATAATAATTGCGTGTTTCGCCACTCACTGAGTAATGTCTCCCTATTATTTATCGTAAAATGTCCTGGAAATGTCCTGGAAAATTATTTCTTGAAAAGACTGGGAACCCTGTCTGGGCGTGACTAACATCAGTCACGGACCCACAGGATGCCGCTGTGGTGTCGCAGGAGGTAGCAGCTCTGCTGCCTATTCACATCACCAGTTGGAGGAAGGGTTCCGCTCCAGGTACTTCCTAGTGTCCAAGCAGGATGGTGGCCTCAGACTGATCTTCAACCTCAGACAAGTCAACCTGTACTTGAGCCGAAGGAGGTTCAAAATTTTGACAATGCAACAGCTGTTGCAGTCAATCAGGCCAGGCGATTGGTTCACCACAGTAGACCTTGAAGACGCCTTTTTCCACATCACCATAAAACCAGCTCGCAGGAAGTACCTGCGGTTCGCCTTTCAGGGAACAGTGTACAAGTTCTGGGTCTTGGCCTCTCTCTAGCTCCCTGTGCCTTTTCGAAGTGCATGGAAGCTATCCTAGCCCCATTGAGACTGAGGCACCAGGGTACCTCATTTGTGCCCAGTCTCCAGCACAAGCAGACACCCACATGGAACTTGTCACCGGCCACCTTCAACGTATAAGAACATAAGAAAGCTTACAAACGAGAGGAGGCCATTCAGCCCATCTTGCTCATTTGTTTGTTAGTAGCTTATTGATCCCAGAATCTCATCAAGTAGCTTCTTGAAGGATCCCTCGGTATCGGCTTCAACAACATTACTGGGGAGTTGGGAGTTGGTTCCAGACCCTCACAATTCACTTTTTTTCAGGTCAAAAAGTCCCCTGGGTAAACATTGTCTATACATTTTAGGATTTTGAATGCTTGAATCAGATCACCATGTAGTTGTCTTTGTTCAAGACTGAATAGATTCAATTATTTTAGCCTGTCTGCATACGACATGCCTTTTAAACCCAGGATAATTCTGGTTGCTCTTCTTTGCACTCTTTCTAGAGCAGCAATATCCTTTTTGTAACGAGGTGACCGGAACTGAACACAGTATTCTAGGTGAGGTCTTACTAATGCATTGTAAAGTTTTAACATTACTTCCCTTGATTTAAATTCAACACTTCTCATGATATATCCGAGCATCTTGTTGGCCTTTTTTTTTTATAGCTTCCCCACATTGTCTAGATGAAGACATTTCTGAGTCAACATAAACTCCTAGGTCTTTTTCATAGATTCCTTCTTCAATTTCAGTATCTCCCATATGATATTTATAATGCACATTTTTATTGCCTGCTTTTGTAGTACTTTACACTTTTCTCTATTAAATGTCATTTGCCATGTGTCTGCCCAGTTCTGAATGCTGTCTAGATCATTTTGAATGACCTTTGCTGCTGCAACAGTGTTTGCCACTCCTCCTATTTTTGTGTCTGCAAATTTAACAAGTTTACTTACTATACCAGAATCTAAATCATTAATGTCGATTAGGAATAGCAGAGGACCTAATACTGATCCCTGTGGTACACCACTGGTTACGTCGCTCCATTTTGAGGTTTCGCCTCTAAGGCAGCAGTGTGGAGTAGTGGTTAGGGCTCTGGACTCTTGACCGGAGGGTCGTGGGTTCAAATCCCGGTGGGGACACTGCTGCTGTACCCTTGAGCAAGGTACTTTACCTAGATTGCTCCAGTAAAAACCCAACTGTATAAATGGGTAATTGTATGTAAAAATAATGTGATATCTTGTAACAATTGTAAGTCGCCCTGGATAAGGGCGTTAGCTAAGAAATAAATAATAATAAATAAATAATAATCAGTACTTTCTGTTTTCTACATGTTAACCACTCCCTAATCCATGTGCATGCATTTCCTTGAATCCCTACTGCGTTCAGTTTGAGAATTAAATCTTTTATGCGGGACTTTGTCAAAAGCTTTCTGGAAATCTAAATAAACCATGTCGTATGCTTTGCAATTATCCATTGTTGATGTTGCATCCTCAAAAAAATCAAGCAGGTTAGTTAGACACGATCTCCCTTTCCTAAATCCATGCTGACTGTCTCCCAGGATATTGTTACCATATAGGTAATTTTCCATTTTGGATCTTATTATAGTTTCCATAAGTTTACATATAATAGAAGTCAGGCTTATTGGTCTGTAATTACCTTTCAACTCAACAGAGCGCTCACAGTAGTGATGTTTTGGAAACTTGTGGGCTTGATTGCAGCAGCTTCTCAGACCCTCTGCAGGCCTGGTTTAACAGCAGGGTTTTTCAGCCCATGTTCAACCACGACCGCCTATTGACAGTGTCTCGTCACTGTCTAAATGCAGTCTTTTGGTGGAAACAGCCTGCCCATCTATGCCTCGGCATAGCGCTAGGTAGTGTCACCAGTAGGATGGTCGTCCCACGGACACGTCCAGCCTGGGCTGGGCACTGTGTGCAGTGGCAGGGGGGCGCAGGGGGTTTGGAACCCCCCATGGCAGGGTCTCCATATAAATCTGTTGGCACTGCAGGCAGTTTACCTGGTCTTGCTGAATTTTCGAGGGAGGCATGTGCTTGTCCATATGGATAACACAACAGTGGGGGCGTATAAACCACCAGGGCGGCCTCAGGTCTCCCAGTCTCCATCACGTTGCCCGCAAGCTTTTGGTCTGGGCACGCAAGAACCTCCTCTCACTGCGGGCAGTACATCTACCTGGGGTGACAAACTGGGCGGCGGGCCTGTAGCTCTAGGTCTGGCCTCTGAACGGCTGCATTTGAGCTGTCTGAGTCTTCAGTAGGGTTATTGACACCTTGCAAAATGCCAGAGCAGCGTTTACGCGTTCCCAGTATGGGTACAAGTGGGGAGTCTTTCAGACGTGGTGCCTGCCTCGGGGGTTCGACCCCACGACCTGGCCTATGGCTGTTTGTAGTAGGGCAGAGCCCTGCTGGTAAATAAGTATGGTGTTTTTTGGGTTTGTGGTGGTTGGCAGGGATGGGGTTAATTCTTATGCCTGCCAAATACATTCGAGAATGTGGCTGTTCGCAAATTAGATAATTGGTGCTAATTGAGAACAGCCACATGATATAAAAAGGGAGCTAGAAGCTCCATTGCGAGATATGTTTTGGAGCTGCGTGGAGATGGAGACAATGGCTCCTCTGTTTAAAGTTACTGTGATATGAAGACTTGGGTGAGGGATTTTCTGTTCAGTTTTTGTGGTTGTTTAGTCATTTTTATTTGAGAAATAAAAACGTTTGCAGCTCTGAGTCTCCTTCCTACCTCCTGACAACCTTAGACACCTGGCTATTCTGTCACACGGTTGTACTGCAATTTTGCTAGGACCTGTTTTGATGAGGGGAAATCCCCCTCTACACTAAATAACTATCTGGCAGCTATCTCAGCATTCCATGTCAACCAGTTTGCGGAATCGGAGGCTTTCCATCCACCTCCTTTCCAGTCTGACAGGGAGCGGCAGCTCCAAACGCTCTGTCCAGGATGAAAATTTGGAGGCAGTCTGAACAATTTTTTGTCTGCTATAGGGCGAAGTCCCATGATCAAGCCCTGTCTAACCAGAGGCTGTCCAAATGGATAGCAGACACAGTCAGGACTGCCTAAGAGCGAGCCAACTTGCCCCCATCAGAATAGTTGTCATTTGTGCCCTTGGGGGTGGGCTGTTACTTTTGATATATTTTTTTCATGTTTCGGGTCTTTAGGAAGTAAATAGCCATTCAGTAATGGTTACATTTCTATTTCAGGAAACCAGGGTTATGATAATAACCTAACATGATTTCACATATTGTAAATCGTTGTTTAATATACTTGCTTGTGACACCTAGGTCTTAAATACCACTTACCCAATTTGTATAAACTATTCATTGCCATTTCTTATTCTGCAGTATTTTGTACATCTTTTTGATGTATGTCATGGTCATCACATTTTTCATCATGCTGATGACTCTGATTTTGAAATTACAGCCGTAGTGGGGGATGTATGTTACTGGAATACAGTACTTGTTTCACTGGAGGGCTCAATAGTGCCTTGCTTGTAGTTCCATGTGAAGGACTGGACTAAGAAAAGATTTTAAGTCAAAAGCTTGTTATCTTTTGTAATAGTCTGTTTTCTTACAGTAAATAATAAATGCTAGTTGTAGCCTGATTTTTTTTTTAAGAAAGCCTTTATTGTCATAGATTTACATCAGAACACATTGGGGACTATTACAGGAGCTAAATTCTTTTTTCTAAACATGACACATCTGAGGATTGCAAGCCAAAACACTTGAAAGCAGTTAATCAGTGGAGAACAGAGAGCAGGATCAGCACCAGAGTTGCTGCATCTCAAGTCATGCACCTCATTGATATTCTATAGTGATCATTACATTGCTGAGCAGGGATTTAGAGTACATTGTAGTAGAGTCGTAATGTCTTCTTTAAAAGGGTCTAATATTTAATTCAGAAAAAAAGTGCTTTTTATCATTGCTTTAAAAGGCTCTAGTCACGATGGTATGAAAAGCCTTACAGAATTTGAATAGACCTTGAACGGACTTCTATTAACAAACCCTTTTTTTATGCTTTAAAGGCCTATTAAACACCTGACACAATGCTGTCAGTAGGGTGTAGGGCTGCCTTGGGCAGCCAGGATTGCATTGCAGGGTGTATTAAATTTTGTTTTTGGTATGTGATCATTCCTCTGTAATTACACATAGTGTGAAGACAGCCCGAAACATGCTGATTTCTCCAGGAAGACCCAACAAAACCAGGCAGGTTACATTTTGTCATTATTAATTCATGAGGAAAAAGTTACACAGCAGGCAACGTTTACACGACACTTAATCCTTAATTTATTACAGTACCCTTAGAAGTTGTCTTCCTTAGGATTATATATATATATATATATATATATATATATATATATATATATGGGATATATATATATATATATATATATATATATATATATAAATATATAAATATAATTGAGACTTTTGCTTGAGGTTCATGATCACAGTGGAGTTTCCTGGTCTGTAAAAGGTTGTTTCTATGTAACTGAAAACAACATTGCTGCTGCATTCCTCTGCTTATGATATCTTTGTAATATTAATCAAACTATGAAGATATGAAACAGAGACTAACAGAAGTAGATTGGAGTAAAATAGAGAAAACATCCACAGAAAAAAGATGGCTGTTTTTTAAAAATGTAGTAATAGAGGCGCAAAACAATTACATCCCAAAAGTAGAGAACATTCAAAGAGAAGGTTAAATGTCTAAGAGACACAAATGGCAAAATGAGGACACGGACAACATGCCCCACACGTCGACCTGTTCCTATCCAGTTTTAAATAACTTTAGCATAACAGAAGCAGAAGTGTTAAAGGGACTAGGAGCTCTTAAAATAAACAAATCCCCTGGGCCGGATGAGATCCTCCCAATAGTACTCAAAGAAATGAAAGAAGTTATTTACAAACCGCTAACCAAGATCATGCAACAGTCTCTTGACACGGGTTGTACCGACAGACAGGAAAATTGCAAACGTAATACCGATCCACAAAAAGGGAGACAAAACCGAACCAGGTAACTACAGACCAATAAGCCTGACTTCCATTATATGTAAACTCATGGAAACTATAATAAGATCCAAAATGGAAAATTACCTATATGGTAACAATATCCTGGGAGACAGTCAGCATGGTTTTAGGAAAGGGAGATCGTGTCTAACTAACCTGCTTGATTTTTTTGAGGATGCAACATCAACAATGGATAATTGCAAAGCATACGACATGGTTTATTTAGATTTCCAGAAAGCTTTTGACAAAGTCCCGCATAAAAGATTTAATTCTCAAACTGAACGCAGTAGGGATTCAAGGAAATGCATGCACATGGATTAGGGAGTGTTTAACATGTAGAAAACAGAAAGTACTGATTAGAGGAGAAACCTCAAAATGGAGCGAGGTAACCATTGGTGCGCCACAGGGATCAGTATTAGGTCCTCTGCTATTCCTAATCTATATTAATGACTTAGATTCTGGTATAGTAAGCAAACTTGTTAAATTTGCAGATGACACAAAAATAGGAGGATTGGCAAACACTGTTGCAGCAGCAAAGGTCATTCAAAATGATTTAGACAGCATTCAGAACTGGGAAGACACATGGCCAACGACATTTAATAGAGAAAAGTGTAAGGTACTGCACGCAGGCAATAAAAATGTGCATTATAAATGTCATATGGGAGATACTGAAATTGAAGAAGGAATCTATGAAAAAGACCTAGGAGTTTATGTTGACTCAGAAATGTCTTCATCTAGACAATGTGGAAAAGCTATTAAAAAGGCCAACAAGGCGCTCGGATATATAGTGAAAAGTGTTGAATTTAAATCAAGGGAAGTAATGTTAGAACTTTACAATGCATTAGTAAGACCTTATCTAGAATATTGTGTTGAGTTCTGGTCACCTCGTTACAAAAAGGATATTGCTGCTCTAGAAAGAGTGCAAAGAAGAGCCAGAATTATCCAGGGTTTAAAAGGCATGTCATATGCAGACAGGCTAAAAGAATTGAATCTATTCAGTCTTGAACAAAGAAGACTACGCGGTGATCTGATTCAAGCATTCAATAAGCTACTAACAACCAAACGAGCAAGATGGGCCGAATGGCCTCCTCTCGTTTTGTAAACTTTCTTATGTTCTTAATGCCAGAAAGGCGAAAGTGCCCATTAGCCTCTTCATCATAATTAGCAACGGACTATCTGATGTTTTAACCCAGCGGTGGCCAATACATGGATCGCAAAAGATTTTCGGTGGATCTCGGGACAAATCAGAACAAGCACTAGCATATAAGCATGCAACAGTTTTTGTTTGGCTGATGGGCAGAGCCTTCTGTGTCGTCCAGTAGCACAGATGAAAATATCCCAACAGTTTCTGCATATGAGACTAACAAAATGCCTGCGCGAACGTACATTTTAATTTAGGCGCATGTATGCGACTAGAAATTCCTAAAGGTTGACTATAAACAATAAACATGATTTATTTTTTCAGCTGAAAAGTATAAAACAAAAGAAAATTTATCAGTGCGATGGCTACTCGTTTCCTGACAGTTTGTCAGACCAAGATGAGGAAAATAAAAAATTCATATATATCAGCGTCTTTACAAGAAATGAGCAATGCAGGATTGACGGAAGATGAAAGCGAACAGGAAACTTCGAGTTAGTTGCAGCGTGTTCACAGTTGTAAAATACAAGTTCAACCAACAGTGGCTAAAAGAATGGATGCAGGGGAACTGATGGCAGGCAAGACTGCATTTTTAACAGGGAGCCAGAAGTTCAAACATGAAAATATATTACACACAGTGCTTCAAAACGGTACGCAATGTGCGGAGAGGTAGACCAGCCCGCTACCATAAACAGGCAAGTGGCACATTCTGAGGAACCTACCAGGCAGTTAAAAAAAAAATTGTCCCTTTTTAGTTTTGTTGATGCAAAAGTATTGAACTGCACAAGTGTTATGTAAGAAAGGAAGGAAAACAAGATCTGTAGATATTCAACAATACATCTGAGCAAAAATTGTATTTTTTTTGTGTGTGTGCCCCTAAATTAAGTGCGCGTCTTTATTTTTTTTTTTAAACTTAGGCGCACATGTGCCTAAAAAATTTAGCATAGAGTGTTTATGTTTTTGTTGTGGTTGTTTTCTTTTATTATTGCTATTACGTATTGGACACTATTATATTAAATCCCGCTAATAATTGTTGGTCATAGCTTACCGATGGATCGTGGAGCCTGTTGAGATCCACCATAATGGATCGCAGTGTTTGGTGTATTGGCCGCCACTGTTTTAACCCAATTATTTACAGTGTAAGAGGTGCTGGTACAAATATTAAATATTCTAATACAAGCCATGCAGATCCATATACGACAAGTACAACAAAGCTGAATATGTATGTCAAATTTGCTAGCTTTCAAAAGCTCTTCAGCTGGTCTCAAGCATCGTGCATTTTCTGTACATATCCTATTAAAAGGTGTGCTATTCGGAAACCTGGAATGTGTGTTTTCAATTCTAGCTAGGTTATAGCTTCTCTTCACTGGTGCTTTCTTTGCAGCACTCAAACTGTCCCTTTGTTCTCTTGTGCTTTAATTATATTTCCCAGCAGATATTAAACTAGACAAGGTGGAGATGGTAACGTCTGTAAAACTGACCTGTGTTAGTTTTATGTGCATTTTTAATACCCAGTTCCCTGTTATTTTTATTACAGTATTTTGCCCTAAATGATAATGTTGTTAATTAAGCTGTATATTTCTCTAAACTTTGCTAGCCTACCTAATATTCAGATGTATGAGACAGTGTCCTTTCAAGTACAAAATGTAACCATTATCAAATGGGATATAGCTCTTATAGCCCAAATTACCTGAGTACTTGTATCAAAGCTGCTCCGTTTAAGAGCCTGTCTGGGTCAGGTGTCGTCTCCGCCCCTAGGAGATATCCGTGACTGTCGCATAGGGATTGGCGCCATTTTTCTGTCAGCCTGCCTGAGAAAGGAGTGATCTCTGACTTTTCAGTTAAAACTTTTCAGAAATAATTTTGCTTTAATATTAACATTAGTATGTTATTACTGATTTGTTGATGAAATATACACATTAAAAACATACAAGGACTAGACAAGGTGTTTTTAGCATGGGAGATTGCAATTAGAATACAAACAAATTGCTAATCTTAACAGGGTTGGTTCTCAACTGGTTTGGATTAGTCTACTGTACAAACTGGTCTTCCAAAACATGCTTAGAAATGAACACAAAAAAGCATTAACTGTCAGTTAACATGTACGCTATCTGTCTTTGTTTCCAAAGGACTATGCCGAGAAGGAAAAGGCAATCGCCAAAGCTCTTGAAGATCTGAGAGCGAATTTCTACTGCGAGCTGTGTGACAAGCAGTACCAAAAGCACCAGGAGTTCGACAACCATATTAACTCCTACGACCACGCGCACAAGCAGGTAGGGAGCTCAGAGCACAGGGCTGTAGTAAACCCTGTGTTGCAGGGCGACAGGGACGCTAACCCCTCTCCCTGTACTGGAGCAGTGCTTCCCAGCTAACACAACAGGTTTCACTGGTCCAAGTTAAATCCCTTTCGTCTGTCTATAATAAATAAATCTGGCTGATGAAAGCCCTTTTTATTGGATGTATTCATTTATTGCAAAAAAAGTGAATTTTCCATCACCAGAATCTGCTCTTTAAATTTAAATTTATTTTATTTTTTTTTTACTTCAAAGGTTTATGGCTCTGCTGTGGGCAGGTAGGGCAGCAGTCAAGCAGAGGAATGTTTCAGCTAATGCCTTTGTTACGACTGAATAAATTGTGTGTGTGTAAACTTACGGATGGACTACTTATCCCTTTTGACCATTGAGACGCTGAGAACTAGCAAAGTACATGAAGCTTGATGTTCAGCAAAATTGCTATGCATATTCTTTACGCATTAAATGTAAATATAATACGGAATTCATATTTTTTCAATGACCAAAACGCCCAGTACGCACCTTATCTGGAGCGCTGAATGGCAGTTAGAAATGTAGGGGATATAGACTAAGGAAAGAGGCAAGGATATGCTGCTTCACACAGTGGCGATGGTCATGTTGAGGCAGAATCACTTGGATCCTTTAGACCTGTGGGTGATATAGTGGCAGTAATTATTCTTAAAACAATAACTGCATTTATTATAATATATTAACCCATTTTCAATATCGCTCACTGAAAACCACAACAGATTTACACGTTACAAGAAATTTAAAGGGGACATAAAGACCTTTTTATTTTGTTGTGTTACATGTTCCCATGTGTTGCTATAACTGTTTATGTAAGGTGTGTATGTGTTTTTTTTTTTTACATTTTGACCACTTTTTAAACTTTTAAATTGCATTCCCTGCCTCAAGATGGTGTCCCATGTGCCTGCATGGATTCTTAGAACATTTCCCATCATCCTCCTGCTCACATATGTAACAGATGGATTTACCAGGATGATGGGAAATGTAGTTCTGAGAGGTCCATGCGGGTACATGTGAAGCCATGGGTTCCTCCTCCAAGCAATTTGAAGAACATGTTACCGCCTTAATAGCTTGGAAGACATTTTTAAAGACCAGGAGCAGTGGTACACCAAAAATACAACTTTGGAGTCATTTTGAAGGAACAGGAGCAGTGGTACATCTTAATAACTTGGCAGTATTTTTGAAGAAACAAATTTTAGTTGCTCGAACCTTTAAGGGATTTGGAACAAGAAAGTTCCTGATTGGCTGGTCACATCAGCCCACACCTCCTATGAAATGAAGGCACCAAGCATTGTCTGCTGTGTCGGCTAGTAAATTACCATGATTAATTGCTGGAAAACTAGCCAGTGTCTTCCCATGTTGTTTGGACTGAGTAGATTACCTTGATTAATTGGTGATAACCTGCGTCTTCGCATTTGCAGGCTTAAACTAATTACTGAGGATACCAATCTGTCTGTAATACGACCTTCCAACTTGACAAAGTTTTGAGGTCAATCAGCTACTAGGAACCGGACGAGCTTAGATGGACCGAATGGCCTCTCGTTCGTAAATGTTATGTTCTATTTGTAAGCGCCTTGGAAAGCATTGCTTTCTTTTTAGAAATAATGATTTCCTGATTGAAATACAAGAATTGGAGTTAGGAGCCACTGATTTAGGGTTGCAGGACAAGTTTCCTTTCAAGTACAAAATGTAACCAGTACTGTGTGGGTATTTACCTCTTAAAGACCCAGAACCTGAATAAGATATATCAAAGCTGCTTGCAGAGCCTGTGATGCAGTCATGGCCCGCCCCCGAGGGCGTAAAGGTACTGCGCTCACAGATCTCTGCGTCATTTTTCCTTTCAAGAACTGAACTGGAGAGCCTGGTTCAGGTAAGTACTTTTTTATTGTGTTTTTATACAAATTATATGTGATATTAATCGCTGTATTAGTTTTTACTAATTACGCAGATTTTGTGCACTACAGCCTGTTTGTTACATTCCACTGCTGTCTTGTGCCCCACATGAAGCCAGCGGCTTGAGTCGCTCCTTCCCAGGGATTCAGCAACATAAGTCGGCTGACTTTTGTGCTCTCCCCCCAGGCTGCATAGCTCCGGCTGGAGTTATTTTATTTCTTGTTTTAAAATAAGAGACGTTTATATTAACTAATTGTTTAATTGCTGTTTTTTGTGGAGAAATATTTCACCTGTTTGTGTTTTTCTGTGTTTTTGGCTTGCAATCTAATCCACAGTATCTGCCGACCCAGTACCGAACCGTCACGTTTCCAACCCGGTACCGTACCGACCTGGTTTCTACCCGATCCTACACAGCCCGCTACCGACCAGTGCTCACGTCTCTGGTCTGGTACCAAGCCGGTCTTGTTCGGGTCTTGACCCGCCTGGTTGCTGTCTATAAGCAGATTGAGGCAGCACCTCTGCATCTGTATGCTGTACACTGCATTACTTGCTTGCTTGCATCATGCCTGGGTTTTATCCTTGTGAAACATGCAAGGCCAGTCTGCCTATTGAGGACAAGCACGGCAGATGCTCTACCTGTTTTGTGCACCTTTCTCTAACCACACACTTAAGAAATGTCTCTCCCGCAGCTCTACAGAGCGTTCAGTGTCCCTTACTCCTGCACAGCGCTCTTCCCCATCACTCTGTTAGAGAGGTGACTGCATCCTCACCCCATGGCTCTGCCAAGGGAGACCGGATGACGCACCCGGGAAAGTAGCCCACGCAGCAAACCATCTTCATGGCCTTCCTCATCTTCCTCTGCTTCTCCTTCTCCTCCCCCGAGGAAGTCGCCGTTCCAAGCGATCGGCAGACTCGGAGCAGATGGAAAAGCTCTGGGCAGCTGTTTCACACCAAGAAACAGTTCTCTCAGAGTTACTGCGTGAACGTTCGGCGCCGCCTGCTAAGGACGCAGATTGGCCACAGGAAGACATACTGTCCATGAGATGGGCTTACAGGAGCTGGCGTTCCCGTCCTTAGGACGTAGAGTCTGACAGCACGTCCCCTGTCGACAGAGCTTCTACCGCTGATCAAGAGGGCCACTGCAAGTGCCCTGGCCTACATTTTTTAAATCCAGTCGTTCTAGGATCATATGGCTACAGCTCCTGCTGTTTCCTGGTCAGTGGATACCTATATAGGTTGCATGATGCGACGAAGCTAGACCTGGCCCATTTACCGCCGGTGAAGGCTTCAATTGCCACCTTGGTACAGGCCCAACAAGCAATGCCAGGCCTCAGAGGTGATCCTCAAACATGCCTATTCTGACCACTGTGTACGCTGCACGGCTAGGCAATTATAGTAGAATTCTGGTAGCCAAACAGTCCTCTTTGCTGAGGTCCCTTTCTCACAGTGATAGGCCCTCAGCACAACAGTTTGATGAGCTACACCTGGTTAATAAGAACCTGGTCAGTGTGTCAAAACTCAGCGGGCAGGCGGTAGGCAGGAATCTGACTGCGCTAATAGCTGCATGTAGACAGCTCTGGCTTTCCCAGGCACGCGTGCCTGACGGGAACAAAGCACAGGGCATACATTTAATAGAGAAAAGTGTAAAGTACTGCACGCAGGCAATAAAAATGTGCATTATAAATATCATATGGGAGATACTGAAATTGAAGAAGGGATCTATGAAAAAGACCTAGGAGTTTATGTTGACTCAGAAATGTCTTCATCTAGACAATGTGGGGAAGTTATAAAAAAGGCCAACAAGATGCTCGGATATATTGTGAGAAGTGTTGAATTGAAATCAAGGGAAGTAATGTTAAAACTTTACAATGCATTAGTAAGACCTCACCTAGAATATTGTGTTCAGTTCTGGTCACCTCGTTACAAAAAGGATATTGCTGCTCTAGAAAGAGTGCAAAAGAAGAGCAACCAGAATTATCCGGGTTTAAAAAGGCATGTCGTATGCAGACAGACTAAAAAGAATTGAATATATTCAGTCTTGAACAAAGAAGACTACGCAGTGATCTGATTCAAGCATTCAAAATCCTAAAAGGTATAGACAATGTCGACCCAGGGGACTTTTTTGACCTGAAAAAAGAAACAAGGACCAGGGGTCACAAATGGAGATTAGATAAAGGGGCATTCAGAACAGAAAATGGGAGGCACATTTTTACACAAAGAATTGTGAGGGTATGGAACCAACTCCCCAGTAATGTTGTTGAATCTGACACCCTGGGATCCTTCAAGAAGCTGCTTGATGAGATTCTGGGATCAATAAGCTACTAACAACCAAATGAGCAAGATGAGCTGAATGGCCTCCTCTCATTTTGTAAGCTTTCTTATGTTCTTATACGTTTGGTTCCGCGGTGGACGAGATGCTGCAGGAGCCGGTTCACCATGAAGGAGCCGGTTCACCTGCTTCCCAAACGATCCCCTCCAGTGCGCAAACCAACGGTAAACTGTCGACCTAGACCTGCCAGAGGTGTTCAGAGCCACAAGCCGAGCAGTAGCTCTAGGAGTTTGCTGCCACAGACACAGGGCCCCTTTTCAGGGAGCCATCTGGAGTATTGGACAGCTGGCTGCTCACTAACGGTCAGACCAGCTACTTACTGCAGTCCCCCTCCCATTGGGGGCGTGACTGTAACATCCGTCACGGACCCACAGGATGCCGCATGGTGTCTCAGGAGGTTGCAGCTCTGCTGCAAAAATGGGCTATTCACATGGTAGACCCCTCCAGTTGGAGGAAGGGTTCTACTCCAGGTACTTCCTCGTGCCTAAGCGGGATGGTGGCAGACCGATCCTTCACCTCAGACAGGTCAACCTGTTTCTGAGATGGAGGTTCAAAATGTTGACGATGCAACAGCTGTTGCAGTCAATCAAGCCAGGCGACTAGTTCACCACGGTGGACTTCAAAGACGCCTTTTTCAACATCCTTGTAAAGCCAGCACAGAGGAATTAAGAGTTCCATGTCTTGACATTTGGCCTCTCCCTAGCTCCCTGTGCCTTCTCGAAGTGCATGGAAGCTATCCTGACTTCATTGAGATTCAGACATCAGAGTGCTCAATTATCTGGACAACTGGCTCATTTGTGCCCAGTCTCCAGCACAGGCAGAAGCCCACACAGAACTTGTCACCGGCCTCCTTCAAAGGTTGGGCCTTACTGTGAATCCATGGAAAGAGCCTTCCCCGACAACCTCCTATCTAGGAGTGTGCTTGGACTCCAGCTCCATGCTGTCGGACGGCAGAGTGCAAAGAATAGTCAGCTCAGCAGAGTGCTCATGGTAGCGACGTTCCAGAGACTTCTGGGCTTGATGGCAGCAGCTTCCCAGACCCTTCCATTGGGACTCCTGCGCACGCGCATCTGCAGGCCTGGTTCAGCAGCACGGTTTTTCAGCCCGTGTTGAACTGCGACCACCTATTGATAGTGTCTCGTCATTGTCTAAAGGCACTCTCTCGGCGTAGTGCTAGGCAGTGTCGCCAGAAGGGAGGTCGTCGGAACGGACGCGTCCAGCCTGGACTGGGGCGCTCTGTGGAGTGGCAGGCGGGCACAAGGTGTGTGGAAATCCCCATGGCAGGGTCTCCACATCAGTGTTTTGGAGCTGCAGGCAGTTTATCTGGCCTGGCAACATTTTTTGCAAGTTTGAGGAAGACATGTGCTTGTCCGTACAGACAACCCAACAGTGGTGGCTTACATCAACCACCAGGGTGGCCTCAGGTCACCCACTCTCCATCACGTGGCCCGCAAGTGCTCTGGGCACACGAACGTCCTCGCTGTGGGCAGTACACCTGCCAGGGGTGAAAAACTGGGTGGCGGACCTTCTCTCAAGGGGAGTTCCCAGGGCCTCAGAGTGGAGGCTTCACCCCGAGGTGGTGAGTCTCATTTGGGAGATGTTCAGGAGAGCAGAGATAGATCTTTGTCTCCCAAGAATCCGGCGGGGACCCGCTGGCAGTAGATGCCTTAGCACACCAGTTATATGCCTTCCCACCACTCTCCCTGCTCCCGCTGTTTCTGGAGAAAATCAGGTAGGACTGGGCCAAGGTGCTCCTAGTAGCCCCTTATTGGCACAGCAGACTCCGGTTTTCAACCCTGAGTGGCCAGCCATGGAGATTGCCCAAACACTGTGACCTGCTCAGTCAGGCATGGGGGACCTTATGGCATCCCGACCCAACGAGCCTGCAGCTCTGGGTCTGGCCCCTGAACGTCTGCATTTGAGCCATCTGGGTCTGTCTTTCGGCCGCCCTATGAGGGACGTTGTTCCTCGCTGGAGGCTAAATGTGGTGCTTCAGACACTCACAAAGCCTCCGTTTGAGCCCATGCATTCAGCTGACCTGAAATATTTATCTTTTTAAAGTGGCTTTCTTGCTCACTATCACCTCCGCAAAGCAGGAGAATAAGATGCCGGCATTCTCCATTGCAAAAGCCTGCTTAATCTTTGCAAAAGCCTGCTTAATCTTTACAGAAGCCAGGACAAAGGTTATGTTCCATACCAATCCTGCCTTTTTACCAAAGACAATCTTGACATTTCATAGCATAACCAGTCTGTGGAATTGGAGGCTTTCCATCCACCTCCTTTCCAGTCTGACAGGGAGTGACAGCTCCATATGTTGTTCCCAGTGCGGGCCCTGGCGTACTGTGTTGACAGGACGAAAATTTGGAGGCAGTCTGAACAATTTTTTGTCTGCTATGGGGCTAAATCCCATGGTCAAGCCCTGTCTAAGCAGAGGCTGTCCAAATGGATAGCAGACACAGTCAGGACTGCCTATGAGCTGCCCTACTTGCCCCTACCAGAAAAGCTCACTGCGCATTCCACCAGGGGCATGGCAACTTTGTGGGCTTTATTCTAGGCATTTGCAATGCAGCGGTGTGGGCTACTCCCCATACCTTTATTAGGTTCTACAGACTTAATGTGGTGAATCCTCAAAACCCTGGCTTTGGAATTAGAGTGTTAACAATGGCTTCCATGTCGACCATTTCAGTACAGGCATAGAGTGAGTTCTCCCTCAATTTCTTAGCCCTAGCTACTTGTACTGGGGTTCTGTATGGGAACGCACAAGGCAGCCTCTCGGCTTAGCCTTGTAGCATTCCAGTCATTCTGCAGTATTGCCCTTGTGACGACTTTGGTACACTCACCCATACGGTAATGGTTACATTTCGTACTTGAAAGGGAACGTTATTATTAGGCTTGCTACTATTCGATTTTTATTTTTTTGCCAAACTGACGATTAATATCGACGTTTATTTTAGAAAAAATGTACCGTTTTTTTCTATCTTTATTTTTCAATTCAAGCAGAGAATGGGTGAAATCGACCTTTATGCTTTAAAAAAAACACCAGACTTGTTATGCCATTGAAAAACATCTCATTTAGCAAAATTCCTTTATCATATTCAACATGCAACAAAACCATGGTTACCAACATTCTAATTGAAATAACGTTTGGTCACAGCTGAACTATACATTTTACAAATTGTCTCAAATAAACCGTAGTATAAAAACTACACAAATTAGAGATGATTTCTAAATGATTATTTTTGGTAAGAAAATAAAAAAAATAGCGAGTGGTTTTACCGACGTTTATTGTATATAAATTTATTTCAGTCAAACTCAGATTTTTGGGGAATTTGACATTTAACAAGCTTTACAGATTTTAATATCAAAGTAGCAAGCCTAGTTATTATCATAACCCTGGTTCCCTCAAATAAAAATGTAACCATTAGCCTTCTAGGTTGCTGTGTCCATGATTGCAGCAGGCTTGAAGGAAAAATGACTATGAGATCTGTGAGCACAGTACTTTGATGCCCTCGGGGGCAGGCCATGACTGCCTCACACGCTCTGCGAGCAGCTTTAATATATCTTATTTAGGTTTTGGGTCTCTAAGAGGTAAATACCCATATATTTCTATTTTGGGGAACCAAGGTTATGATAATAAGCTAACGTTTTCTTTCCTACCAGGTTACAGAGGGTTAACAGTTTGACAACGGCCGCTGGAAACAGCATACTGTTAGTCTAATTAACTTGCTTACATTTAACAGTTAACATAAAACAAGGGTAAAGATCATTTGAGAATAATACAGACTGACCCTCTGAATTTTAATTGCTTCAGCTAATGTCAGCACATCCCATTTGTATAGTGCTTTGAGATTTTTATAAAATATTTTGCTGGAATAATTTTCTCCCTTATCCCAATTAAAAAAAAAAAAAAAAAAAAAAACATACTACATTTTTAAAGGGCAATCCTATTAAATTACCAGAGTACTCCCCCCATCCCCCAGGTATAATTTAATAATCGTCTGTTCCATGTTGTGTTTTACATTGCACAAGCATTCTTCTATTTTAAACCACGTTTAGTGACCCCATTTGTTTGAAAAAACATTATGTAGTATGTTTGTGTATTTGTAGCTGTGATTACTGCTAGGTAAAACAAACAAAACATGTTAATGTGTGGAGCTATTTATCTAATTATAATTGCAGTTATTGCAGCATAATTGCAACTGTAATTGAACACAGTAGCATTGCAATTGTAATTTCAGCAAAAATGATGCTGTAACTATAATTTATAATTGACCCCAGGTGTGATAATGGGATCCAGGTATTTGTGCAAGCTACTCAATCAAAAATACTTCTAAGATGAACACAACATGTAATTTTAGGTAGTCCTGTCCGTTCCATTGGAGGACTTTGTTCCAACCAGGTTGACCCTGTATAAGGTCAGAAACTGGTTAGGACAAAATCTTCCAATGCAGTGGAATGTTATGGACTGGGGCAGCCGAGGTTGCCTTCCCCTGCACTATGGGAGCAAACACCAAGGGTTGCACTGATCGGTGTAGCGGGCACAACCAAGTACGGTATTGAAGTTCCTGTTGGAAGGCATCTTGAATGCCATCATGGTCATGTGATACTTGTGACAGTGGCATTCCCAAAAACCCATTTTCATTCAAACCAAGTAAATAGTTAACTGTTAATTTTTTTTTTTCTAGAGGTCTGAATTTAGGCTGAACAGGGGTAAAGTACATGCATAAACAAGAAAGTATCATCTGGAGATTCATGCACAGGGCCCTTTTTTTGAACTCCTTAAGATTTTGTAACCCTGTCAAATGGAGGTGTCTGGTATATCCGTGCTTTCCATAACCCAGCCTATTAAATAACTTGGAAATATCCAGGGAACTACTTGTACTTGAAAACACATCAAGATGTGACTTTAATTCCTTTCGGTAGTTCCACTCCAACATAAGATACATCTGACTTGTATTAAAGATATACACCAACTAAAACGTTTGGATTATCTGGAATTAAAAGGGTTTCAGGATAAGCTATTCAAATGAATTGTGTGCAGTTGTAGGTGCACTAGCTGAAGTCCCTGCTTGTTTTCTAGTTGAAATGAAAGCCCCATCATGCTTGTGGTCTTCCAGTGACCCATGTGCCTCTCCTGATTTACCAGGTATCTGTTATCAGTTTCAATTGCAGTAAGGTGGAGATAACTCATTGAATTTAAAGGTCACAACAGCACACTGATTGGATACTCTGTGCACATGCAAAGCCAAGGGGTTGCTAGCTATCAGATATCACAGCACAGTGACGGATGTATTTCCTTTAGCTTTTCTTTTGTGACCTTGGTACATACGGTATGTATGTGGAAGGTAATCATTTCAGTACACTTACTACAACTGGTCAGCTAACACGTTCTTCGGAAACATTCCTCAGTCACTGGAGAGGCCACTGTATAGCACCTTGTTTAGGATGTAGGAGAAACAATAGTGGTGGTTTCGTCTGAAGGGGGGGGTTTAAAATTTAGTGTGCATTCTTTTGGGGAAGTTACTGCTGGAGGGTGAATTAGACCTGTTCTGCCACGTGGGGCATTTTCCCTAGTGCTACATACCACATTTAAGTAGTTTAATTTCAATTTTATAGGGGTCTGATTAAATTGTGACAAGGTTTATACTTTTTTTATTTTTAAGTTTTATACAACTTAGGCTTGCGTTTGCAATCCTTCAACACACCCCAACAAGTTTCTGTGCTTTTAGTGGTCTCTCTTAGTATGTGAACTGGTACTCTGGTCTGTTTTAGGAGGACTATGCACTTCAGCATGCTCAAACCCATCATAACTCCTTTCACCTAGCCAGCCACTAGATTGCACACCATGCAGTCACCAGCGCACAGCTCGCTTCCACCTGCTAGTTTTTACTGCAGCCCAGTTTGTCTGTCTGCTGCAGCATGCCCAGCTCCCAGGTGTAATTGTGAGCTCCACCTTCTGGCTGTTGAGCCTCCTTAGCCTAAATGCGATTTTATTTTAAAATATAACTACAAAATAATATAATGTAGACCACAAAATAAACAATTGTATAGCATACAGTACTCCCCCTTTATAAGGCAGCCTGTTATACTGCAGAACAGGTTATAAGGCAGTATGGTAAAGGGGCATTCAGAACAGAAAATAGGAGGCACTTTTTTACACAGAGAATTGTGAGGGTATGGAACCAACTCCCCAGTAATGTTGCTGAAGCTGACACCCTGGGATCCTTCAAGAAGCTGTTTGATGAGATTCTGGGATCAATAAGCTACTAACAACCAAACGAGCAAGATGGGCTGAATGGCCTCCTATCGTTTGTAAACTTTCTTATGTTCTTAAGGTCATGGCTTCCATTTGCCCCATAATGCCATTACACTAACACTAGTATTCTTGTTATAAGGGGGAACACACATAGCATGGTCTCAGCTATGGCTCCCAACTACAGCGTTTTAAAGGGGGAGCACTGTATTAACATTTTATTCTACTGAGGTAAGGCATTCAATTATGACTGTTGTTTACAACCGGTCAGACGTTTAATTGCAGAAGTTGGCAAATTTTACTCCAGTGAACAGTAAGCAGACTCACTTGCCTTGCTCCAATCTGTTTGTAATCTCAATAGTCACTGTTGAAATATATTCAATTGAAACTGCCCACTACCCATCTACCTGTAGTATCAGTAGTTATTGAACAGTGCATGCATGTATAGCAATCCAGAATGATATCACAAATCCATTGACCCCTATTGCATTCAAGAATGAGAACGTCAAACTGTGTAAGTTTCCCCTTCATGTCACTCTGAACAATATCTTTGCATATTGCTTGCATCTTTACACCGTATGCTGTGGTTACTTGCTTTCACAGTTGTGACTTCTCTAAAGGTTATATGCATGCTGCATGGAGGTTAAAGCCAGTATGTTAACATTGCTATGGAATTGTTACCAAGGTCTGACTCTGATTTGCCTCTACTCATTTCAATGTTTTTTTTTATGTATTTTAAATATACTGTACGTAAGATGTTATAAGTAAACCCAAAGGCACCCATGAATACTGATTGATGAGGCAGCAACACAAAAGTATGTTGTGTGTATACCATGTGAATGGCCTTGATCAGGAGACAGCGGGTGTCCAGTGGTCTTATCAAGAAGACCTGCTCATATCTATGAATAGAGTCACACCGTTAGCTCAGTTACTGATACAGATGGTATATAAAATGTCTTGCATCTAAACAATATTCCCTTCCACGGGAGCATGAATAAACCCATTGCAATAGATATTCATGTAACTCCGTGTAATATTTGGCAGGAGCCATGGGTTAGTGGTGCATAAAGGGAACATAAAGGTGCCCAAGTTGGCGCCAGACAAAAAAAAAAAAAAAAAAAATGTTAGCAAAGGATCCTTGGAATTAACATCATTACACGTGCGCAATGGCTTCCTAAAGATTGAAAATACCTCCACACTGCAGCTCCACAAATAGAGTTGTCAGCCTGGCCGTGATTATAATTAAGGCTTCTGGTTTTCAGTTTTTATTCATTTCATTTTTCTCTGCTTATTTTTTAGCTATTTTCAAGATTGTTATTGATTATTATTGTTTTTAGTTACTTTCCAAAATGCTTAGCTGTTTTTTTTCTGTCACAATATGTAGTAACTCAGCAGTACTTGAACGCTTTAGTTGTACCTTCTTTCCTTTGCTGTCTTCCACAACAAAATCCTTATGGTCATGGGTACATTCTTCTGGGGTGTTTGTGTGTCTAGGCATTTTTTTACATTTCGCCACAATTTGCAATTTTGTTTAAATCCTCCTTATTTAACTGTAATATAGCTTTAAATCCTACAAACAAGTCTCCGTTCCTGTAAACTCGCTTTAAATCTCGCAAAATTTAAATCAAGGGAAGTAATGTTAAAACTTTATAATGCATTAGTAAGATCTCACCTAGAATATTGTGTTCAGTTCTGGTCACCTCGTTACAAAAAGGATATTGCTGCTCTAGAAAGAGTGCAAAGAAGAGCAACCAGAATTATCTCGGGTTTAAAAGGCATGTCGTATGCAGACAGGCTAAAAGAATTGAATCTATTCCGTCTTGAACAAAGATCTGCGGTGATCTGATTCAAGCATTCAAAATCCTAAAAGGTATAGACAATGTTGACCCAGGGGACTTTTTGACCTGAAAAGGACCAGGGGTCACAAATGGAGATTAGATAAAGGGGCATTCAGAACAGAAAATAGGAGGCACATTTTTACACAGAGAATTGTGAGGGTATGGAACCAACTCCCCAGTAATGTTGTTGAAGCTGACACCCTGGGATCCTTCAAGAAGCTGCTTGATGAGATTCTGGGATCAATAAGCTACTAACAATCAAACGAGCAAGATGGGCTGAATGGCCTCCTCTCGTTTGTAAACTTTCTTATGTTCTTATTTTCTTAAGCGGAGTATCCAATAGAAATGTAAGAAAATGCACTCAGTAGTTGGAGTGGGTTTAAAGTATTCCGATCGAATCAATGACAAGTCAGGAAGGAGGGGCATTGCCCAACTATACTGGGAAAGGTAGTTGTGTTTTTTTTTGTTGTTTTTTTTTGGTAGTGTATTTATTTATTTTTTAATGGGAAAGGGGTGAACTGAGTAACCATTTGCGGTGTTTATTGGTTATGCACTGATTTCATTTTTCTTGTATCGTGGAGGGGGGGGGGGTGGTTTATCGGGTAAAACCAAAAAACCAGAAGTCCTAATTATAATTCCAGGGATCTTTGCTAGAATGGAGAGCCAATCATCCAGTGAGAGCATTGGTAGGAGTCCAGAGCCAACTTCTCCTCAATGCTGGTCATTCCCATGGAAAAGACAACCTGCCCCCTTATACCTGTGCCTCCCCGTCCCTGCTTGGTCCCCCTCCCCCTGCCCTCTCCATTCTGGGTAACAGTCTGTGTAGACTGCTTGCGGGAAAACAGGAACAGCTTGCCATGTAATTTTAATTTTTCTCTTTTTCCACTCCGTTGTATTTTTTCCTTTCTTTATATATTTTTAATTTTATCTTTTTTCCTGTTTTTTTATTTTTTTTATTTTTTGCAATGTTAACATTTATCAGCTGATGTATTGCCAGCAAACCCTTCTAAAATGTGGGCGTCCAGATCACCAGAGTGAGTTTCTATCTACTCCTTTCTGTAGCTGTATTATGTGTGTCTGCCTCTCTCCTGTCCACTTCATGTAGTGAATGAGTGTTTTCATTTCTTTGTGTTTTGTATGATTTGAATCCCTTGTTCTTGTTTGCCATTGCACCCTTTCAAAGCAATGTCCACTTTGCAGAGGACTGTAGTACATGGGCTGTCTCACAAGGGTGCACAAAACCATTCTGCACTTCACAAAGTGTCACAATTTATTAAGGGTATCCAATGGTGTTTACTCCAGTCTGTAACTCCTAATTTTATAAAAAATATATCCAAACGGCAAATTAATAATATCCACTCTCCAGGTGTTTGTTTCACATTTTGAACATTACCATCTCCTTTTTTAAAAAAAAAACAGCAGTTAATTGAAGTGTAAAATATGGCCCTCATTCCTTATTGTACTGGATAGAATTCAACGAGTTATGGATCCAAACTATTGTTTATAATTACTTTTAGTTTGGGTTGGCACAATGCTGAGTAAAATGTAAATTATATATATACAGTGCCTATAGAAAGTCTACACCCCCTTTCAAAATGTTCACCTTTTGTTGCCTTATAGCCTGGAATTAAAATGCATTAAAATAGTTTTTTTTTTTTTTTTTTTTTTTTCCCATTTATCTACACATCCTACCCCACAACTTCCAAGTGAAAAAAATATTCTGGAAATGTGTAGATTCAAAATAAAAACTGAAATAGCTTGGTTGGATAAGTGTCCACCCCCCTTGTAATAGCAATCCTAAATTTAGCTCAGGTGTAACCAATTGCCTTCAAAATCACACACCAAGTTAAGTGGCCTCCACATATGTTAAATTGAGTGATTCACATGATTTCAGGATAAATTCAGCAGTTCCTGTAGGTTCCCTCTGCTCGGTAGTGCATTTCAAAGCAAAGACTCAACCATGAGCACCAAGGCGCTTTCAAAAGAACTCCGGGACAAAGTTGTTGAAAGGCACAGATCAGGGAATGGCTATAAACAAATATCAAAGGCCTTGAATATCCCTTGGAGCACGGTCAAGACGATTATTAAGAAGTGGAAGGTGTATGGCACCACCAAGACCCTGCCTAGATCAGGCCGTTCCTCCAAACTGGATGACCGAGCAGAGGGGCTACCAAGAGGCCAATGGCAACTTTGCAAGAGCTACAAGCTTTTATGGCCAAGACTGGTCAAAGTGTGCATGTGACAACAATATCCCAAGCACTCCACAAATCTGGCCTGTATGGTAGGGTGGCAAGAAGGAAGACATTACTCAAGAAAGCCCACCTTGAATCCCTTTTGAAGTATGCAAAAACACACTCAAGAGATTCTGTAGCCATGTGGCAAAAAGTTTTGTGGTCTGACGAAACTAAAATGGAACTTTTTGGCCTAAATGCAAAGCGTTATGTTTGGCGCAAACCCAACACAGCGCATCACCCAAAGAACACCATCCCTACTATGAAGCATGGTGGTGGCAGCATCATGTTATGGGGATGTTTCTCATCGGCAGGGACTGGGGCACTTGTCAGGATAGAAGGGAAAATGAATGGAGCAAAGTACAGAGAAGTCCTTGAGGAAAACCTGCTGCCCTCTGCAAGAAAGCTGAAGCTGGGATGGAAGTTCACCTTTCAGCATGACAACGACCCAAACCCTAAGGAACAAAAAGGTAAATGTAAATATCCTTGAGAGGCCCAGTCAGAGCCCCGACCTAAATCCAGTCGAAAATTTGTGGCATGACTTGAAGATTGCTGTCCATCAACGCTCCCCAAGGAACTTGACAGAGCTTGAACAGTTTTGTAAAGAAGAATGGTCAAATATTGCCAAATCCAGGTGGGCAAAGTTGGTAGAGACCTATCCCAACAGACTCACAGCTGTAATTGCTACCAAAGGTGCTTCCACCAAGTATTAACTCAGGGGGGTGGAGACTTCTCCAATTATGATCTTTCAGTTTTGTATTTAATATATAACTTTTTTCTCAATAAAAACTTTTTTCCCCTCAACAGTGTGTAACAGTATGGTGTGTAGATAAGTGGGGAAAAAAAACCTAATTTAAATGCATGAAACTCTGAGGCACTGACACAACAAAATGTGAAAAAAGTTCAAGGGGGTGTAGACTTTCTATAGGCATATATGTATGTGTGTGTATGTGTGTATATATTTATTATTTACCCTAAAATGAGTGTGTATATACCCAGCTGTGGTAAGGGTATATAAAGCCAGGAGGTGCAGAGCCATCTCTCCTATTGTTTGTTTTATTTGGGGAAAATAGCTGCTGTGTGCTTTGCTATGTTACATACTACATAAACTGTATGTTCTTCAGGAGGAAGCATTTACAGACTGAGGCCCAAATTTATAAAGGGGAAAAAATGACCGCAAAAAGCCATGTAATGTGCATGTTCAGTACGGCCGCACTCATCGTCAAAATGACGACCTATTTTATAAGACTAATTAGGTGAAGCAGGCGATTCCGCAATCAAACCATTTAAATACCCCTCACCGCAATTAGCAGTGGAGAATTACACACCTCTCACAATAAATAGCGGATTTGGGTCAACGCTGCATGTGTAGGCTATACATTCCAAAAGAAAATGAATGGCACACAAAGACCTCAGCCTGGTACTAGCCATGGTAGACATGAAGATGCTCAGAAGCGAAAACTGAAATTCACCAATATGGAATTGGAGATTTTGGTACAAGCAGTACTTGTAACACATGAAGATGTGTTACAAGCTCGAAATACATCACCAGGACAAATGAATAAAATATGGAATGTGCGGTGGCTTCTTAATAAACAAATGTACCGCTTCAGAGTTTGTAGTAGGTTGCTTATACATTACGACACATCATCCAGTTACTGTGCTTCGCATATTAGTTCAACTTCTTATTTCGTATAGAATAATTCCAAGCATATAGACTTTTCAAACTTCAGGAACAATAAGTTTTATTTGCTTACATCCATGGCAGTCAAACTGGTGGATAATCCTTCCATTGTTGTACAGCAATATGTTCAGCAATAATACAGCTGTATATGAACAGTCTGCAGTTACAACTCTCCTATTTCTTGTGTTTGTCTGTATTTCTTACTCTATGTATGATTTTAAAGCATATCTGTTTGGTATAAAAACTGTACTTGCTGTAGCTACAAACTAACTGCGTCATCTGTCTTTTTTTTTTTTACCGTTTCTTTCCAACTCGAATTTAACAATACTGCCTGAACCAGAATGCCATATTACAAAAAATACATTCTGTAGTTTATATATATATATATATAGAGAGAGAGAGAGAGAGAGAGTCCGCCCCTCTCCTTAAGCTCAGCTGGACTCACTGGAGGCAAGGCAGACTGGCCCGCTTCGTCCTGCCGCGGAGACTTCTGCCGTCGATCTGGGTTTTGTGCACAATACCCATTAAGTGTTTTCCTCTTGCACTGTATATACCTATAATAGCAAACGGTTACCTACACCTTAACCCCCTCATTTCAAAGTAGGCACTTTGAATGACAGGCTATAGCTGGCAAATGAAAGTCCACAGTCGGTCTGATGACAGTCATTTAAACGAACCAGAGCATTCTAGCGCTGCTTCAGCCAATGAGATCTGTCCGGACAGGATGAAATGACTGACGGTGAAACTACACTAGCCTATTAAAGAACCACTGATTTGACTGACCCCAGCCATTCAGAGTGGAACGGAGACGGGACAGACAGCAAGTATAAAGACTACACAGACGAGATGATTTCTTAAATTATTATTTTTGTTTAGAAAAAAAAATAGCGAGTGGTTTTATCAACGTTTGTCCTATATAAATTTAGTCCAACTTATATTTTTGGGGAATTTGACGTTTAACGACCTTTACAGATTACAATCAAAAAGTAGCAAGCCAAGTTATATTTATATAGATATAGATATCTATATATAGATATAGATATATAGATGGATAGATAGATCTTTCCATCCTATTACCCTAATAAAACAGATTTAGGGGCCTGATAACTCAGTCACACAATCTCCAAGGACCAGAGAAGCACAGTTAGACGTATTGTTTAACCAGTCTGTGGTAACCCCTAAACAGCAAAATTATTAGCAATGCACAAACACGAAACAAAAAACACTCTGAGGTTTATAACTAAAACAAGTTTATTGTGTTAGGATAAATGCGACATGCTGGATTTTACCACAGCTGGTTACAGTGCACACGAGTAACTTTGCAGACACATGTTTGGCAATCATTTTAAATCAGTGTAGATAAATATTCCAGTTCCAAATACATATGTACATCCATAGCACACTATCAGCAATCCGTGTACAGAACAAGACAACAATTGTGAATTTTACACAACTTTAATCCCCTTTTTATACAAGCTTAAAACCAGTGTCCTTCCACCTACTCCCTAAATAGCAGCATGCATCTCTCTGTCTACCCAAAATGCACGATTTAATTGTAAAAAAAAATTAATCTGCGATCAAATCTTTAGTTGATTAATCGATCCGTTAGCTAACGTTATGAAGCGCTTTCGGCGTGCAGGTCGTTCAACAGAAAGCACCACATAACACTGCTGGAGCGCTCTGCCTATTGAACGCAACCGATCTTCATGGAAAGCCACAATTGTTTTTTAAATTAGCAATGACAAACCAAATAACATGAAGTCAATTGCAGATATGCTGGAGCCTTTTGCAGATGCCACTACGTTTCTTGGCTGAGAATTATACAACCGCATCAGTTGCTTGTCAGGTTTACTACAACCTGTTGAAGGGCATGGCTTCCGTACCTGAAGACACAAACAACATCAGCGCTTTAAAGAAGACAACGCTATGTAACACAATTTTTGTTCCTGGGTAGTAAGTGTTATTTCCTAATTGCTTATGCCTCAAAAGTATAGAAAATGGCTATTATTCCCCACAAACTTTGCTTTTGTGACCAGGACAGTGATATTTTGAAATTTACCTATTTCCAATGAGAAAACGGGCAAATTTGTGTCTTTTCGTTCACATAAAGTCAGAAAAAAACAACATATGAATCCAAATTAACATGTATTTATACTAAAGTAATACAAAAATGACTACAAAAGATTTAGAAGTGAGTAGTTTTTCGAGATTTACGATTATACTGTAAATCACTTTCACGAATCAGCCCCCAAATGTAGTCTCCCATCATGTTCTCGTTATACTGTCCTTGGTAGCGGCGTTCAAAGTCCAGTATATCCTGGTGGAAGCTTTCGCCTTGCTCCTCGATGCGCTCCCATGTTCTCCTTGAATTTATCAAGATGAGCATCAAGGATATGGACTTTGAGGGACATCCTACAGCCCATTGTGCCGTAGTT
This sequence comes from Huso huso, assembly GCA_036884735.1. Classification (NCBI taxonomy): domain Eukaryota; kingdom Metazoa; phylum Chordata; class Actinopteri; order Acipenseriformes; family Acipenseridae; genus Huso; species Huso huso. Next base: position 8,664,967 of record CM072697.1, read on the forward strand.
CTTCACCAGAGTCTCAACCAGCTCCACATAGTTTTCGGCCTTGTGATTGCCCAGGAAGCCCCGAACCACTGCGACAAAGCTGTTCCAAGCCGCTTTCTCCTTACTAGTGAGCTTCTTGGGGAATTCATTGCACTCCAGGATCTTCTTTATCTGTGGTCCGACGAAGACACCGGCTTTGACCTTTGCCTCAGACAGCTTAGGGAAGAAGTCTTGAAGGTACTTGAAGGTTGCCGACTCCTTATCTAGAGCTCTGACAAATTGTTTCATAAGGCCCAATTTGATGTGCAGTGGTGGCATCAGCACCTTCCGGGGGTCCACCAGTGGCTCCCACTTGACGTTGTTCCTCCCCACAGAGAACTCGGTCCGCTGTGGCCAGTCCCGCCTCTGGTAGTGCGCTTTGGTGTCTCTGCTGTCCCAAAGGCAAAGATAGCAGGGAAACTTGGTAAAACCGCCTTGGAGACCCATCAGGAATGCCACCATTTTGAAGTCTCCTATGACCTCCCAGCCGTACTCATCATACTTCAAGGCGTCCAGCAAGGTCTTGATATGTATCCACTTAGGCAGCTGGAACTAAACTGAACTGGTGGGCTTAAGGCCCCTGTATTTATACTACTATTTATATTACTGGAAAGTTCTAGAAAGTTCTAGAGTGACTCCTAGTTTACTCAGCACTGAATCTATCTGGAATGTTCTGGAAAATAGGTAAATTTCAAAATATCACTGTCCTGGTCACAAAAGCAAAGTTTGTGGGGAATAATAGCCATTTTCTATACTTTTGAGGCATAAGCAATTAGGAAATAACACTTACTACCCAGGAACCAAAAAAAAAAAAAAAAAATTGTTACACAGTGCAATCTCCAAAAATTTGGAGGAGCGGCAAAACAATATTGGTTCACTGCTAGTTTGTGCTGCAGCATTAGATCCTAGATTCAAAGCCCTGCGGTTTCTTCAAGAACAGTACAGGAGGCTAGTGGGGAAGGCATCTCGCAAAGAAAAGATCAATACTGCGAGCCTCCATCTAAGAAGAAACTACATGCCTTAGATGACAGCGATGATGAGGAGAGTGAGATTAACTTTAATGCAGAAGGGGAATTGGTCAACTATCGGCCCCAAACCAAGCAGCAACACAGAGCCAACTGAGTGGTGGAAGATAAACAAGGACTGTTCTCATTTGATGTCCACACTGGCAAGATATGTATATATATATATATATATATATATATATTATATATATATATATATATATATATATATATATATATATATATATATATATGAAATATATATGGGACACAATCATATATAATTTATATATCAAACTTTTTAACAAATAAAAAATGAAAATATATATATATATGCAGCAAATCTCTCCACAGTTCAGTGAGGATCTCTGAATGATCCAATGTTGACCTAAATGACTAATGATGAAAAGAATACCTGTGTTTTCCCCTATAAATCTGATTTTCTCAGAGGTTTTTGCATATTTTTGACACTGAATGTTATGGAGATCTTCAATACAAAAACCTAATATTAAAGATCCCAAGGAGCAAAGGGTCGATAATATTGAAATGGAACAAATAACACAAATTTGATACATATTTCATTTTTTTATTAAAGAGAAGTTATCAGAGATGCAGCCAGGCCAATGATCACCTGGATGAACTGCAGAGAAAAGCTGAGGTGGGAGACTCTGTCCTTGGGACAACAATAACTGGTTACTGCACAAATCTGGCCTTTAGTGGCAAGAAGAAAGCCATTTCTTAAAGATAATAAAACTGCAACCAAACGCCACCTGGAGACACACCAAACATTGATTAGGTGCTCTGGTCACAACGTTTTTTGGCAACCGTTTGGATGAATTTTTGAACCACATCACCCCCTTCATGCAGAACTGCTTTTTCTTAAACAGGGAAGATGGACATTTGGATGGGGTTTTCTGATGGAGTCATGAATTTGTCTTCCAACAAGACAATTTCAGGTCCAATGGAATGGTTCCAATAAAACATCTCAATGGGGTTTAGGTCTTGACTTTGACCTCAGGCCAGCTGTTTTCCAAAACTTGTAAACTGATAGAGACATACCCCAAGCGACTTTGTTCTTCAAAACCATTCTGATGTAGACAGTTTTTTATTTGTTAAAAAGTTTGTTTCGGATCATTGTCTTGTTGATTCTTGACAAAAAATTACCTTTATGTTTGAAGCCTGAAATGTGGCAAAGTTCTTCACTTTCAGCTCACGGATGGATGGCCTGACATTCTCCTGTGACAGAATTATCTTGACCAAAACCTAATATTAGATAAAAGGGTCCCAGAATAACACATTGGATACATATTTCATTTTTTCAATGATGGCAAAGTGTGAAAAAGGTCCTGATGCCCAAACCACCTTTGACATAACCACCACCATGCTTGATTAGTCTCTCTGGCGCCCGTGGAGGTTCTTATTGTGGAATGCAAGTGACATTTTGGTTTTTAGAGCATGAACTGCTCATTTCAGGACATGCCACAACATCTCAATGGGGCCCATAGGCCATTCAAAAAAATTTCTTGTTCCAACCATTTGATGACTCATCTGTCCATAGAACATTGCTTCCCACGGAGAACATTCTTGAGGATCATCCAGGTGCATGGTTCCTTTTGGCAAACTGATGCAGCAAAGCATCCCCAAACCATGACATACCACCACCATGTTCTTATGAGGTTTAGTGAGCAATGGTTCCACTTTGACTCATCTGTTTCGCCTTGCTACTCTGCCATGAATCCCATTTTTGCCCAGTGTCTTTCTGATGGTGGAGTCATGAACACTGACCTTAGCCGAGGCAAGAGAGGCCTGCAGATCCCTGGATGTTGTTCTAGGGTTCTTTGTGACTTCCTGGATGATTTTGTGCCTTGCTCTTGGAGAGATTTTGGCTCTGACTGTGGTTCGGTGGAGCCTCAGAGCCTTTGAAATGGCTTTGTAACCCTTTCCAGACTGATAGGCATCAACAACTTTTTTCCGGAGGTCTTCAGGAATTTCTTTTGTTCGTGGCATGATGTGCCTCTAGAACCTGTGTGCTGACAACTTCACTCTGATGGTAAGGGCCAAAGTTAGTCAGATTTATATTGGGCAGGGCTGGCCAAAATCAGGCCTGTTGTTAACCAAAGTACTCAAACAGCTGACCCTAATTATCCCTTTAATTGGGTTGAGTCAACTAGGGGGGGCAATAACTTTTTCACACTTTAAGATTGCATGATTGATTACCTTGCACACCAAACAAATGAAAGAAGCACCAAACTTTGTCATTTTTTCTCTGACTCCCTCTATATACTACTACAACCCACAAAAAAACTGACCAAATAAAATGTGAAAAATGTGCAAAAATGCAGAAAATCAGACGGGGCAAATACTTTTTCACGGTACTATATATATATATATATATATATATATATATATATATATATATATATATATATAGTAATTTTAACTCTGCATTGTACCAACCCAAACCATTTTGTTAAAAAATAAGGATTCTTCTTTCTCTAATACAACTTATGGCTTTTACAAACCAATTTAATCCTACAAGTGGCATCTAATTACATAGTGACCCCCTTCCTAATGAGTGTGTTTTTGATCACCTGCTATCTGGACGTTGTTTTATGCCCCCTATAGTTTCCCTGGAGTTTTGCATTTGCATTGGCTACTTTTTTCTTCCTGTGTTCCACACTGGCCTGCCTTAGAGTCCCCTTCATCCAACCCCTGCCTTACAGCTCATTGCACTTAGTGACAGGTGCAGTAGAGTACCGCTGTGGCTTTGTAACATTGTAACCTGCTGCTTGTTGCTGCAAAACACAATAACCCTGTTTTCTGAAACCACTTAAGCTCAGCAAGCCTGACATGCAGAGGAGTACGGTCAGTGGGTTTGAGCAGGTAAGGAGCTCCTGGGCGCTGTGTGGTGGTGAACTGTGAGGGAGTTTCTTCTAAAAGCATAGCTCCCTGTTGAAAGGCTTTAAAGCAATAAAAGATCCAGCCACTTACCAATGTCAGTAAAGACTAGCCAAAGACCACCTGTAATGCCCCTCTGTGAAGGCTCAAGAGCAGCCTGCATAGACCACCCCATTGCTGTTGCCTTAAACTTATTTTTTCTGTGCTGGTAAGTAAAGCTGTATAAGGAGGAAAAGTCCGATTACATCCTAGGATTTGTACTGTATTACAAAGATCTCACATTTTCTTTTCTTCATGTACAGTATATTGTATAATGTACAGCATCGTACTTTAATATATTATGTAGAAATGAAATATTAAAAAAATGTAAAAAAAAACATGGGTTTAATACACCAAAGGTTTAAACATTTACCATTAAATGTAGGATCGAGCTAAATATGCAGCTTCCCAGTCTTAGTGTGTAGATATCCATTTTACCCAGCATGCACAAGCAGTGACTTAATACAATTGAAGAGATTATGCTTGTTGAAAAAGCACCAATGCAATGATTTGATATCCAGTACTAGGTGAGCACAGCTGTTCCTGTAGGGCAGTGGTTTTCAAACTTTTTAGGGCCTGTACCTCTTTTCAAATAATCTAGTCTACCGCGTACCCCCATCTGAGATAGGATCATAATGTACATATGAAAAATAAGGTATTTTCTAATTACTAGATTAAGTACTGTAAATTGAAAACTGCTGTTAAAACGAACAGAATAAATTGCAATTGGTTAACCACGGTGCAAATGCACCAACAAACAATGCCATGTAAAATGATTTGAAAATCCGGACTCATAAGTATGCCGAAACGAGTCCAAATTGAGTCCAAAAACCAGTTATGCTTCTGAAAAACAAAACTAAGGTTACAATTTAAAACAAAATCAAAAAGCAATTCTCAACAAAAGACATGCGTTTCTTCCACCAAATACAGAAGTGTAGAGAGAAAACAGATTTTTTTTTTTTGTTACAAATAAAGGCTTTTTTTTTTAATTGAACTCGAATTTTGTCATTGAACACTTGAGCAGGGACAATGTAAAATGCTATGTGTGTCTTGTGTGGTATCAAATCCAGACAGAATAATCACATTGTTTTGAAGTGAATATTTCCAAAAGCTCATTTGTTTAAAGAAAAGGGGATATTTTTATATCGGGCAGTCAAAAATGGCTTTTAGCAAAATGCTTACATGTTAAAGTGCAGGAGTCTTTTCGTGTTAATCAGCTGTAAGACAATTTAAGCTTGTTGATGGGCACTCACAGTATGATATTAACACTCAATAGGTCTGGAGTAGGAAATCCAATTCTGGACACTTCCCAATCCCAGGATTTTTTTTGTTTTAATCCCGCGATTCAATTTTCCTAATAATAATAATAATAATATTGTGCTTTTGCTTTTATTAATAATTACCGGTGTGGAGGCATAGGGTAATGCACTCACATGACAAAGGAGTTCTTGAATTAATTAATTAATAATAAAAAAACACATGCAAGCATTGCAAGTAAAGATAAGTTGTGTCGCTCCAGCTCCAGCGCAGAACAAGCGAGTGATTTCACTGTCTAAGTAGGGTGGCCCAGCTACCTTCTCAACTCAATAATACTGTTATTATTATCATTTGTTTATTTAGCAGACGCCTTTATCCAAGGCAACATACAGAGACTAGGGTGTGTGAACTATGCATCAGCTGCAGAGTCACTATAATTACGTCTCACCCGAAAGACGGAGCACAAGGAGGTTAAGTGACTTGCTCAGGGTCACACAATGAGTCAATGGCTGAGGTGGGATTTGAACCGGGGACCTCCTGGTTACAAGCCCTTTTCTTTAACCACTGGACCACACAGCCTCCTGTTATTTAAAAACGTAAACATAAATAAAACACTGACCTGATTAAACTACTAACACTGAACATTTAAACTCCAGAAAGTAAACCTAGTAAATACTACACATTTTTAAAGGATGCAACATTGTACAATGACAATCTTTTGAGTGTTTTTTTTTTTTTTTTAGCCTACAGGCTGCAGTAACCACCGCCCTGTTATTTAAATATGTAAATTAGCCATGTGTGCACTCAACGCACTGTCAGCAGCCGGCTGGGTGTTTACAGAGTTAACCTCGCCCTACACAAAGGAAACGTACACCAGTATGGCTGTGGTTTTATTTGAAAGGAGATTCAATATTGTTGATTCGATTGCTAAGTCGCAAAGTACTACAACCTGGTCAAACTAAATGTGTTGTCCGCCATTGCGTACCCCAGGGGTACACATACAATTTGAAAACCACTGCTGTAGGGTATATTGCAGTGTTGGGATTAGAAATGAGAAATTGGCGTGTTTTGAGAATAATCGGAATTCGATGGGAACTTCATATTTATTATTTGGTATTGCTTCTCAGAAAGCAAAAGCTAAATTGGTCAGCCAGGTACCACAGGTGCCTCCTGCAAGTGCACGATGAGACTGCAAACACTGTTGTTCATGGTACTGAATTATTTACTGTGAAATATAATATTTGTCACTGTATAACCGTTAACAGTGCAGAAAATGGCAGATGTGGGAGATAGAACATGACAATGGCTTATTCAGCAACTGTGTCAATTATTTTGCATGATTGCAATACAGTAGAGGGGAGGGGGAGGGCTGGGCAGTCAGTGCATTTTCTGTGCCAGAGCATCTCCCTTCTTTGTGAGTCAAGTCCCAGATTACAGGGTCTTTTTATACCAAGTGTCCATTGACATTGCTAAGTAGCAGTGATTGCATTTGATACTGTGTTTAGCTACCATTGTATCGTACGCAGATCTTTAGAAAATGTATCCGAGCATTAGCAAATGCCTGTTTTTAAATTCAAGGGAGCAGCTTGTGGATTCACTTATTTTAATTATATAGTTTAGTTTTTATTTAATTGGTAGAGGGTTTGCTCAAGAGGAACGGCAGTATTGAATAAATGTATTCACTTGGTATACATGACACTGTAACACTGTGTGTTTTAGTTCATTCTAATCAAGTAAATGTTTACATTTAATTTCATTTATAATTAAATAAAAATGAACAGTTCCATCCTGACCAACTGTCAGATTCGCTGTACATAGTAGTAGCAGGTAGCCTTTTCAACCTGTTTAGAGAATGTACTGTTTTATTCGATGACCACATTACCCAGCCCTGGAAATGCAGTGACTGAGGCACAGGGGAGTTTGTGTAGAGAGAGCTGTGACTGAGATGGAACCCTGACTGAGATCTCTCTCTCTCTCTCTCTCTCTCTCTCTCTCTCTCTCTCTCTCTCTCTCTCTCTCTCTCTCTCTCTCACAGAGACTGAAGGAACTGAAGCAACGTGAATATGCCCGAAATGTTTCCTCAAAATCACGTCGAGATGAAAAAAAGCAGGAGAAAGCACTGCGGCGATTGCATGAGCTGGCAGAGCAGAGGAAGCAGCAGGATTGGTAGGAAGCTACTGCGTCACCTTTCGTTTATTGCTTTCTGACAGACAGACACTATTGTGTTTTTTTTATATATATATATATATATATATATATATATATATATATATATATATATATATATATATACAGTTGTAGTCAAAAGTTTACATACCCCCATGGAAATGTATAATTTCAAAAATAAATAAATAAATAAATAATTCAAACAAAGAATTTTAGGAAAAATCTTTTGTAGAAAGTTTTGCTTTTGTGGATGAGGAAAAAAAGTTACAAAGAAATAGATGTCTACAATTATTTATTACAGCAATTTTTTTGCAAAAACTACAAAAATGCTAATTAAAAAGTATTCATACCCTGACAAAGAAAACGAAATTAATAGCTAGTTGAGGCACCTTTAGCAATAATAACCTCTTTTAAACGATTAGGAGATTTGTCAATGAGTTTTTGGCATGATTCTTTAGCGATTTTTGACCATTCTTCAATGCAAAATTGTTCCAGTTCATTCAAATTCCGAGGACTTCTCTTGTGCACAGCCTTCAACTCATACCAAAGATTCTCAATGGATTTAGATCAGGACTTTGACTAGGCCATTCCAGAACCTTGGTTTTATTATTCTTTAACCATTCTGAAGTAGATTTTGATGTGTGCTTTGGATCGTTGTTGTGTTGAAATGTCTAGTTGTGCTTTAAACCAATATCTTTTGGTATGCTTTGGAATCCATTTTACCATGTATTGAAACTAAATTTCCTGTGCCATTAGAAGAAAAACAGCCCAATAGAAGGATATTGCCACCTCCATTCTTGACAGTAGGTATGGTGTTCTTTTCGTTGTACTCGTCAGCGTGACTAAATAGCTCTTTGTTTCATCACTCCACAAAACCTTTGACCAGAACTCATATCCATCATTCAAATGCCGTTTTGCAAACTTGTGATGTTTTTCTAAGAGTGGCTTTTTCCTTGGCCTGTGACCCCTGAGACATTCACCATGCAATACTCGACCTATGGTTGAAATGGAAATCCCAGTCCCACTTGAAGCCAATTCACTTTGCATATCTTTGGCAGTCAATCTAGGATTGTTATTAACCTTCCTCACAATTCTTCCACTTGTTCTTGGTGAAAGAACCTTCTTTCTTCCAGACCAAGGGAGTGTTGTGACAGTACTTCTTTACAATAGAAACAATAGTTGAAATTGGTATCCTTCTCCAGCTTTCTGAAAATAAATAATGTTTATTAAAAAATTGCTGAAATTAATAATTGTAGACTATTTCTATTTCTTGTAACCTTTTTTTCCTCATCCACAAAAGCAAAACTTTTCCTACAAAAGATTTTTCCTATAATTTTTTTTTTTTCGAGAAATTATAAATTTCCATTGGGGTATGTAAACTTTTGATTACAACTGTATATGTGAATCAGTGGTTGGAAATCCTGGCCTGTGATTTGGTTATAACCTCATCGGAGCAAAATAGATTGCACTATTGCCCTGACATCCTTACACCACCAGGCAATAGTCTCTGTCTGGCATGTGATTGGTTCTCATCACTGTCAGTCCTGCCCCTTTTCAAAGGAACGTCCTTCTCTGGTTTCACAACAGAAAATGGCTGAACACAGATTCTGTGATTTAACAAAAAATGAATTACAAAACATACTACAAAAGAAAGATGCTGCAAACACTAAAATGGTGATTAAAACTTCACTGTCACTGTTTTCTGACTCAACGATGTAAACAAATATGACGGCCGGGATAAACTGGATTATGCAGCAGTCAGTAAGCTTTTATAACTACTATCTGAAGTATGAACTTCAAAAACATTTTCAGTTTATTTATTTGTTTATTTATTTATTTATGCTGTATCAGCTGTATTTAAACAAATATATAAAGTCGTATAATCCAACCTTTCCTCGCTTATTTTCTTGACTGATTTCATATATTAAATATGTACTGCAGACTCAGCCATAGTGGAAAATGAAATGCACCCTCCAGGCTTCGGGCATTATATATATATATATATATATATATATATATATATATATATATATATATATAGAATAAAGGTAGATATTGATCTGTTTCTGATTAATTCTGATTAGGGGTGTATTGATGAATTGTGAAGCTCTATTTACATTATATCATATCGTAATAGGGGTATGTATGATTTGTATCATGACACAAGACCAAAAGCACAACAAAGGTCGTAGTTCACCGAATAGTTCTTAAATGAATAAGTGTGTTTTGTAGTTTGTATGCATACATCCATACATACATTGCCTTTTAGCAAAATGATCTCTCGTTTATCTTTTGAAATTATTATGCATCATACAAGTAGCCCATCAGAACCGTCACATGTATCGTGACACATAAATGTATTGTGACCTGCATGTCATGATATGTGTTGTATTGCGACATTAGAGTGTTGCTACACTCCTATTAATCCCTGAGTGCCATTGTTCAGATATTTAGATTTTTTCACATCCCAGATGACTGGTGATATAATGGAGGCGCCAGAGCATTTTTAAGCATATTCCACATATGTTTTATGGCACAAATTTGTACAACATTTCTAAATGACATGGGAATCACGGGACCTTCAGGCCTCTTCTTGGTTGGGTTAATGAAGGTTAATGATGTCTTTAGAACCACTCGTCCAAATTTGATAAATAAATTGTTCTGCATACTGTGAATTAACTTTCTGCAGAGCTACCACTAATGTTCATGTAGTTTATCAGAAAATGGAAGTAAAACATTGACCCCCCGGAAAGTGTTTCAAACATATAAATGCTTGTGAAAAACTAAGTAGTTACTTAAATAAGTTTCTAGTAAGATAATAGGATACGACTGGTAGCCAATCTGAAGAGTAACAACACTAGGAGTAGCAGTTGGACTAGACTCAAAGAACCTTGTCAATTCTATTAAAAAATAAATCAATAACTAAAAATACTTCAACAATGGCATTAGGCTTGCACAATATGGACCTTCACCGGGACATGCCTTGCCTACCTGGGATTATCAGCCCAGATTTTAAATAGGAGGTCCATATTGTGCAAGACAACGCCTGTTACTATAAACCAACCCACTGTCTCTGTTGCTATAACCCAACCTAACCCACTCAATACAGTCTGATATGTCTGTCTGTATTGCAGCGCCCCAGGGAGTGGTCCCATGTTCAAAGCCACCACAGTGGCGGTGGATGAGGAGAGCAGTGAAGATGGGAGCCTGTACCCTGATGGTACCGCAGTCCTGGCTGGAGTCAGTGAGGGGATGCCTGCAGAGGAAAAGGGAACCCCCAGCTGTGGTCATATTGTCAGCGTGGCTTCACCCAAGCAGGCAGCCACTGCTACCGTGAGCGTTCCGCCTGTGAAAAACAACTCGACACCCCAGCCCAAAGTGGGATTCTCCTTCTCGTTTGCCAAGAAGGTCCCGGTGAAGCTGGAGACCACAGCATCGGTTTTCAAGGAACTGGGCGAGGAGGTGTTGACAGATGAGTCTCAAAAGGAGGAAGAGGAGAAAACCGGGTGCGACCCCTCAGTACCCCCTAAACTCCCTGACGGAGAGAGCCCTCTGAGCATCCAGGCTAAGGTAGTCAGTGCGGGGGAGGAGGAACAGCAAGACTCTGAGGGGGGAGCGCTGGCTTCCACACTCTCCAAACTGAAGATGATGATGAAAAGAGAGGAGGGCTCCTCTAATCAAGAGCCCCAGTATTACCATTACATCCCACCAGCGCACTGCAGTGTCAAACCCAACTTTCAGTTCCTGCTGTTCATGAGGGCTTCTGATCAGAGCAGCTGCGGAAAGGAGAGTGAGGAAAGCAGTCGGTGTCCCAAGGACGCCAGGGAAAGGGACAGCAGCAAACAGGGGGAAGGCAGACCAGGGGACAGCAAACTCAAGGAGACTCTGCAAGGAGATGGCAAGCAAACTGATTGCAAGCACAAAGAGGAACAACATTCTCAGAATCAACAGAGAGCAGCTGCTGCAGAGCCAGGGCCCAACATGGTCAAAGTAAAAGAGAAAATGGGCTCCCCAAAAGTCACTGCTTCTGAAAAGCAACCAGTGGAATGCAGCAAGGCTATTGCAGAGCCAAACGATGGCCCCCGTCAGCCCACTGGCCCTTTCTTTCCAGTCCTGAGTAAAGATGAGAGCACCACCCTGCAGTGGCCATCAGAGCTGCTGGAGTTCACTCGGGCTCAGCCTTCCCTCTCCTACAGCTGCAACCCTCTCTACTTTGATTTTAAGCTCTCACGAAACAAAGATGGCCGGGGGAAGCTAGCCACAGACAAGTCTGGCCCAGTTCGTACTGGAGAGCAGCAAGCTGCGAGCCAAAAAGTCAGACTGGAGGCTGAGAAGTCAACAGGGAATATTGGAGAGGGCACAGGGAACAAACCGGAGCAAACAGCTGCGGCAAGTGGAGACGGACAGACAGAACCAGCATCAACAAGCCCAGCCCCAAAGAAAGACAAAACCCTAAAGGCACACAAGCAGAAAAAGAAAAAGAAGAAACACAAAAAGTCATCCAAACGAGCAAAGCTGAAGGAGAGGGGCAGCGGGGCAGGGGAGTGCGAAGGGGCTCCTGATGAGAAATCCAAGAAGAGGAAGAAGCAGAAACGGAAGAAAAGCAAAAGCAGGGCCTCTGAGGAGAGGGAGGACCAAGCGCTTCAGGCTGCAGAGGAGTTTTCAGAAGGAGGCAAGAGAAAGCGACCCATCCAGGATAATCACCAAAGGACAGCAGCTGAGGAGAGCATTAGAGGCAGCCAGGCCAAAAGTTCAGAGCCGACCAGCTCTTCGGAAGAGCACAATGGTGCCAAGCGACACAAATCGGAACCTGCCGCTGTGGCCTCTTCCTCCTCTTCCCTGCGGAAGCAATCTTCCAGTCGGGGGAGGAGAAGCCAAAGTCAGCACGGGAGCAGCGAGGAAGATGAGAGCGAGGACGGTGACTCCTCCCGCAGGAAATCGTCGTCCTCGCGGACACAGCGGCAGCACCGGCACTACAGCGAGGAGGACTCTGAACGCTCGCTAAGCAGGTCCTCCCGGAGAGGGGGGCGTCGCCACAGCCGGCGAGCCTCGTCACACAGCCGCTCCGACTCCAGCAGCTCGGGCCACTCCTCAGAGCGCAGCAGTCGCTACAGCGGTCGCAGGGGCCGCAGCTCCTCAGACAGTTACAGTGACTACAGCGAGTGCTCGCGGCAGGGGCGCCGTTCCAAACGCTCTCCCACCTCAGACTCTGACTACGACTGCTCCCGGCGCAGCGGCCGTCGCTCTCACAGGCGCCAGTACACTTCATCAGAGTCCAGCTGCTCACGCAGCAATAGCAGGGACCGGGGTAGCCGTCGGAGGCACAGCCACCACCGCAGCTCCTGCAGCAGCAGCCGCAGCCGCAGCCCCAGCTGGAAACGAAGCCGAAGCAGCTACAGCCGCAGTTCAGGCAGCCAGTCCCGGCGGTCGTCCAGCTCCACCAAGGGGTCCTCCAGGGGAGGGAACCGGCATCACGAGTCCTCTTCCGAGCGACGCCGTCGCAGGGACTTCAACCGCTCCAAAATATATCGTTCCCAGTCCCCGCGCTCCTCCTCCCGCACCCCAGCAAGGAGGGAGGAGACCAGGACTAGCAGCAGCAGCAGCACCTCTCTTCAGCGGACAGGGGCAGCAAGAGGAGGAGCAGCTTCGATCCACCCTGAACCAAGCATTGTAGAAGAGAGGAACTCGCTGACTGCCAGGCAGCTGCTAGAGAAAGTGCAGGCCCGCAAGGGGCCAGAGGATGGTCCTACAGCGCCTGGGAAAGCAGGGATCAAACTCAAAGATCCTCCACAGGGATACTTTGGCCCAAAGCTCCCTCCCTCACTTGGAAACAAGGCTGTTCTTCCTTTATTCGGGAAGCTGCCCGTGGTCAAAAAGCCTCTGATGCGCCGACCAGACGAACTGGGATCCGAGAGGGCAGAAGAGATGGAAATTCATGAGGCAGGTCTGACTGCTGGGGAGGTGGTTTTTGTGGAGCCCATTCGAGAGTTCCCCCTCCTCCTCCTCCGCTGCCCCCTCCACAGCTTGGGGAGAACGGACAAGCCCCCCATGAGGAGATGCCCGCTGAAGCCTCTACCTGCCTGTTTGAACCAGAGCCTGGCTTCCTAGTCCAGCCCTATCCATCTGAGCCCTGCCAGGATGCTGCCAAGGGGCTGACCGCTCTGGAGCCCTTCCCTCCCGAACTGCAACCTTTTCCAGGGTACACTTCCCAACCCCTGGAGGAAGATGAGCCAGAAGCAGAGGAGGACTCCTCTTTGGCACCCTTGGAGAGCCAGCCCATCACCTTCACCCCAGAGGAAATGGAAAAGTACAGTAAGCTTCAGCAGGCAGCCCAGCAGCACATCCAGCAGCAGCTCCTCGCCAAGCAAGTCAAGAGCTTCCCAGCAGCTGCCAACCTGGCACCTGCCCCAGCTCTGCAGCCCATCCACATCCAGCAATCTGCAGCGGCCACAGCTACCGCCACCTCCATCACCACAGTGCAGCACGCCATCCTGCAGCACCATGCCGCCGCTGCTGCAGCTGCCATCGGCCTCCACCCGCACCCCCATCACCATCACCCCCAGCAGCTGGCCCAGGTACACCACATCCCCCAGCACCACCTAACCCCCTTCTCCCTCTCCCCGCTGGGCCACTCTCTTATCCCAGCCCACCACGCTGCCTTTCTGTCCAGCCATCCCATTCACATCATCCCAGCCTCGGCTATCCACCACACCCAGCTGGCGCTGCACCATGTCCCCCACGCTGCCCTCTACCCCACCCTGTTTGCCCCCCGACCCACAGCGGCCACTGCTGCCCTGCACCTTCACCCCTTCTTGCACCCCATCTTTTCAGGGCAGGACCTGCAGCACCCCCCAAATCATGGCTCCTGAGAGACGGCATTTCTTTCCCGGCGATAGCCCTTGCTGCCCCCCCAGGCCCGGCTCAAGGGGCCCTTCCACATTGTTGCTGCTTAAGCAGATCTCCACTTTCAGCCCACCTCAATTGAGTCCTATTCAATCAGAGCTCGAGACCCTCAATCATCCACTGAATCACAGACAGAATTCCCGCCCTTTCACTGTAGAGAACCCCCAGCTCTAACCAGTAAGAAGAGAGCACAGCTCCTTAACCAAACTGGGGTTCTTTGTGTTTAAATATATTTGTGGGAGTTCAAAGCATGAGAGTGCATGAAAGTTTGTGTTCATCGTAGGTGGCATCTTAGAAGCTGCGAGGAGTGCTCGGATTAAACTTTTGAAACAATCATATAACCCAGGAGTGGAAGCCCAAGCCCAAGTACAATGGTACAGCTGGGCCTAATTGTTTAAAGGGAGGGGGAGGGGGAGGGGGAGGGGCGGGGGGACATATAAACTGAACCAACAGGGTCCCTGAGCTCCTGAACTATTGGGATTCTGGGCAGCACCTAGAATACAGTTCTGAAAGGTAAGGGATAAGGAAGAGCTGTGCTGGGGTGCTGTGATTGCACAGCCAGGAAACCTGCTATTTGCAGTTGTTTTTTTTTCCCCACAAGCATATAAATGGACTGCAGACTTTCCATGTGTGTCAGTAAGGAGAGGCAATCTTTTCTTTGTTAGACCCAGATCCTTCAGTCCTCTGTATTCGCATGCGTGTCCCCTTGACACTTCACCCACAGATTGCCTCATTCATCCCTCTGCCTTGCGGTGGGGAATCCTCAGTTAATGGATTAAACCATTCTGATTACTTTTCATCTGCATTGTTTAGTGCAAAAAATGTGTAAAGAAAAAATAAGTAAGGATTTGGGTGTTTTTAGAGCAGCTTGTACATTATTCAGGAATCTCTGAGAATAAATGAAAACTGTATAAATTGTAAACTAAATGTGTGTGTGGTGTTTTGTGGTGTTATCTTTATCTTTAAATAGTTATCTTTAAAATACGAAATGTAAGTACCAGGTTTCCTTGCATTTCAGTAGAGTAAAAGGGGTGTTCAGAAGAATTACAAGATGAAGCGTGGTTAATTGAGCTAAATAAATGTGTTGTTAATTGCCGACAATGGACTTATGCTTTCTATGTTTTGAGTGGAGGCAGTTATTTATGTTAGTTATCTTTGTATATCTACAGGTTGATTCATAAACAATAAAGACACGATTACAGAGCTGCATGTTCAAATTGTGCCCCTCCTGGCGTGGTGCACAACTTACCAGCTACATCGGACACTGATGTGTGACTTAGCTATGACATGCCTAGATACTTTTCATGGAAGGCCTTTGCTGCATTAACTTGGAACTTACTGTGGAAGTGGCCTGTCTACTTGTAAACCTGAAACAAAACTAAAAAGACGTTCTGTGATAATATTTTGGTGCAATGCTTATGAATCAGTCTGTGAGATAAATACATAAATAATAAATTGACATTAAAGGAATTAAAAGGTGAGCCATGTGTTCTTCATTGCCAATGGGTGTATTTCATTGTTTATAGGGCCCATATTGGTGCTGTTAGTTAACCTTGAGACGTATATCTAGGCTGCCTGGTTCCTAATTATTGTAAATGTCTTCCTCACACTCCCTAACACTCAAGTATTTCTTCTTGTAAGTTTCAATACTGCAGTGCAGCTTGTTGCCTGATAACTAAGCTTATTGTGTTGGATCTAAAATTGCAGAATAAAAAACTAAAACTGCATATCAATGCTTCGACGTTCAGAGCTTTAAATTGAATTAATCAGCAGCTGACTGTTGAAAGTTTTTGAACGCTTAAGTTGGCAAATCTTTGTTCCTTTTTTTTTTTCCATTTTCATTGTAAAGAATTGCACTGAACTATATACGTAAATGCTGCTTTTGTAGCAACTAACAATTACGTGATTGTAGAATACTGCAATATTTTATTTTTCAAACCAGCAGGGTTACATTTGGTTCTTAACATTTATCTGGCTCCATGTAAATATGTCTGCTGTAGTTTAAATTACTTGTAAAGGTTAGGGTTTGTAGTTCCAGCTTAAATGCAAAACAAAAAGTGCTAAGCATGTATATTTTATTAGAACCCATGTATTTTTGAAGCTTTTATGTACTGTAAAAAAAAAAAAAAAGTTTCTTGAGGTTTAGAAGTTTTGCATTTGAGATGTATTCAGTAGTCTACATGGTTTGAATTTAGTTTTTACATTACATTTTTAGTGCATGGGTGAATGAGGCGGAACTAAAAAAAAAAATGAACAGTTTTTTCTTGATTGCAGACTGATTTAGTATATTTAGTTTTTAGCTTGTGAAAAGCAAGGTGCCTTCTGGCTTAGTAAATACTTACAAAAAAACTTAAGTGGACAGAAGCAGAAATACATGTTATATATAGTTTTGTCTTGCAAGTTATTGACTGACTGAAGCTGTTGCAGCTTGTGGCCACTAGAGGTCTTGTCTGAATTAATGTACTTGATTGGTAATCATTGAGAAGATTATGCAGTAGCTTACAGTTCTCATTTTTTCATTTAATATATTTTTTTACATCTTTGTTTTCCTCCCTAACTGGTTCTCTTTTTTAATTCATACATTTAGACTTAATTAATGAACCTGAATTGTTAATATCAAAAACTTCATCACTCAGTTCAAATGAACAATAAAAAAATACATGATGTTTAGGGTTTTCTAAGGAGGAGCCATTTCTAGATAGATGTCATTTAATTAAGTGAAATTCAATGTTTTCAAAATCCTGCAGCGTAGTGTTTTCAGATACTACTTTTTTTTCATTAATAAATTAATGCTTCCTTAATTTTCATTGAATACTAAAAAAAGCAAGATAGCTGTCAGTATGGGAATGCAGTGAGACCTCTTTTATAAATTCAAAAAATAGGTTTGGATACCTAAAATGAAAATTGTGATTGTGGTCTGGTTTTTAGTAGTTCTGCTTCAAGCGCCCGTGCACTTGTGACTTACTGATTTTAAACAGCTTCTTGTAACTTTAAACAATGCAGTGGAAGGAAATCCTAACAGACCGTAACTGGCCCATTTATTTAACTTTGTCACATACACAAACAAGTATATTGCTGTAAAATAATAATAAAAAAAATCCTTTATAATAAAAAGATTTACGAACATGTTGGAGTGTTTTCTGACTTTGTGATGAATGTAGTGCATGTGGTTGAAAGACTTCTAGTTGGAACATTTGTCACTATTTCTTAATTTGGCACTATTGAGTGTTTAATACAGTACCGGTGTTTAGAAATGATATGACTACTTAATGTTACCTTAGGAAGGCCAAGCTTCGTGCCAATCAGGGTCTGTGAAACCAGCTGCTAACAGGAATATTGTTTTGTAAAAGGGTCTTTTTAAATAGTTTTAATTTTTGTATAACCTACACAAAATAATACAGTGATCATTCTTCGTGGTACCTTTTATTATAGCCTTGTGCAGAGGAATACAATTCTGTAAGTGAGCCAAAGTAGTCTGAATAACCTCACTGCTGGTACTGCAGTATTTTGGGTAATACTAACATGTACAGTAGCTGCATGGTTGAATAACAAAGCCTTGTGAATTCCTCCATCATGTAAAACATAGTACATGAACATTGCTGGAGTATCTTATTCTAATCCTGCAGGAGCTCTTGCAATAACTTTCAAATGGAGAATGCTGAAGCAGCACTTTGTTGAATCTCAACAAAGTGCTGGCAAATGTAGCTTCCATGAACGAAATTGGTGTATATTTTGGTCAGCATCATTATGATTTAAATGAATATTTGAATTAGGGGGGGTCCCCAATTCTAAACTGTTTTTAAAAAGAGGTCCCCCAAACAAGTTTAAGAGCCTCTGCTCTGGTTCAAAATAAACTACTAGTAAATATAAATTGTGTCAGTGTGCAACATTATTTAAATAAGCTGTGTGTAAATAATCAATGGTCTGCAATGTCTCCCATTTGTAGCAAATAAGATATTGGAAACGAGGAGTTTAGATTTCCAGGTTAAAAAATTGGAACTAAATTATAGCACTTCTGAGCACTACAGCAGAGGGATCTTAAGTTTGTGTAGGTGTTTTCAAAACAACCAGCAGAGAGTGCCATTTCACCATCTGTGATGCAACGCTAGCTTGGACCTGCAGAATTTCAATGTGCTGGCATCTGTGATGTAGACCAAATTCCCATTAATCAGCTATGTACCGTAATAGAAATTTCAGCAATGACCAACACTTGCCAGAGCTGCTCATTGTGGTTAAGAGAAGGTTTTGCAGGCTGAAGAAAAAACACACATGTACATCCCTTTAATGTATGTCTAAAGTTGTTGCCTGTTGTAAACTCATCTATGTTGGGGTTTTATAATCAAATTCTTGCTGGTCCCCAGCTCACCTGCAGTTACTGGGTAACACAGAAAAGACCTACTCTGCACACCGTGTATATTATGAGCCTAATGGTTCTAGAGCCACGCAAAGCCACTACATTTTTCAACGATATGTGCAGTAGTGCGAAACAAATTACATAAATGTCTCAAACGTTTGTTTTAGAGCTAATTAAAATCTTATGGTTGAGTGTTTTAAAGTTATGAACAATTTAAATGATCCACTACAGTATAGATTCCTGTGCCAAAGATTTCCTGAGATGTCGGATGAGGTAATCCCATGGCCTGCAATGTAATGTGTGTTATGTACAGTAATTTAAATGTATTCTAATCTTTATTAAGATTATCCTACTACTGCTCAGATAATGCAGTCTTTTTGCAAACTTTGGTTACCTAAAATCTGACTTTCGAATTGTTTTGGGCTGACAATCTAAAAAAATTGGACCACGGTTTGTTACAACAAAGTACAGTATTTGCTTATGGCAAATTAATCAATTAATACTTTTAATACTAACCAATATAATTCAGCCTTTCTTAACTGTGTACCGATGCCCTAGAAGAGGGATTGTACAGGTATGGTTGTACCTCACAGTGCTCTGAAAGATCTTTGTCAGGAAGGATTGTACTTCGCAGTGCTCTGAAAGATCTTTGTCAGGAAGGATTGTACCTCGCAGTGCTCTCTCAAAGATTTTCGGGAGGAGGGGTGGAGGGTTAAGGGAAGGCTGATCTTGGCAGCATGCCTTGTGGCTGTGGTAGCTATCCTGTCTAATTGATGGCTTCAGCTCCCCCAAATAGAGGCACATTCCTCTCGTGTGAAGACTTGGTCCAGTTCAGCTTTAATCTGTGGGGGTGGGATTGGCTGTTCTGACAGAAGGACCCTGGAGCAGGAAACCTGTTTGAGCAAATGTGAGCGTTTCAAATCCCGCAGAGACAGCAAGTAGTCAGCATGACGAATCTGCCCTGCAGCAGCACACAAGGCCTCTAAGAGACAGGTTCTTCAGATAGTCAGTCCTCACACTTAGGGTTTCAGGAACACAGGAAGCTATTTAAGCACACACAAACCAAATACTTAACACCCACATGAATGAACACAGTAAAATGACCATTTATTTAAATATCTGTTTATCACTGTGTGCATAATTGTATCATATTAAATTACTTGTCTATGTATCTATTCTATAATTTATGTATTTTATTTATTTTTTTATAGTTTTGGCAGGGCAAATTCTCACATCCCATATAGTTTACAAACTTTACAAAATGTTACATACATAATGTTATTTACATTTTAAATAGTGAGCAGATAGGTTTGTTGATTGTTAGACTAGTATTGTTTTTTGGGATAACAAAATACTGAGCTCAAGTCATGTGATTCCATAAAAACGCCAGGTGCTCAGTGTTTGGTATGTGAGTTAAAATTGCCAAAATTAGTTGATTTAAGAATCTGTATAAATAGCCATTCGAAAAGACATGATTTTAATTAACGCTAGAACAGCGAAAGATACGACTATGCCCTGCTTGTAATGAAGAGCACCTGGTTGTTATCAGCATGATTTAAGGCAGCCTGTCTCTGAGAAGTTGCCCGGAGACTGAGATGTTCTGCTTCAACAATCGGCAGACTAGTCCAGAGAAACCAGGAAACCGGCTGTGAGGGACAGGCCATGTCCTGGAAGGCAGAGGGTCACCACACCAGCCCAGAACTGTGGCATCCGACTGATCCATCTGCATAATCGTTTTCAGACTGCAGTGGCTACAGCACGAGAAATTCCAGGAAGAAATAACCTGCACATCACCAGAATGACTGTAGCTCGCTGTCTGCATGAAAATGATTTGCATGCTCGGAGGCCGTTAAGGGGTAACATATTGACAGCTGAGAGACGGAATCGTTGTCTTCTGTGGGTCAGCGAACATCTGAGGTGGTGGAGTATTTTATTCACAAATGAACGCCATTTTGCCCTTGACAGACCTGACGGAAGACAACGTGTGTGAAGACGTCGTGGTGAGCATTATGCTGACTGTTGTGTTGTTCAAGCCAACCAGTGGGGCGGTGGAAGTATGATGATGTGGGGAGGAATCTCCTTTAACACAAGAGTGCCTTTGGTGCAGATTGAAGGCAGCCTTACTGCTCAGCAATACATTGAAGAAGTGCTCGAGGCAACAGTGTTTCCATTCCTGCAAGCCAATCCGGAAGTGTCGATTTTCCAGCAGGACAATCCAAGACCACACAGTGCTAGGATTACAATTGCACGACTTCAAGAAAGCAATGTTGATCTTGCCATGGCCAGCTTTTTCTCCTGACCTGAGTCTAATAGAACATCTGGGGGACCAAATCCCAGTGCCATCCACAGGAGACAACCACAACTAGCCAACCTTCACCAGCTGGCTGCAGCTGCACAGGAAGAGTAACAGGAACATCCCACAGCAGTCTAGCCAGAGACTGATCAGGTCTATGTATCAGCGCTGCCAGGATTGTGATAATGTTCAGGGAGGTCATACCTGACACTAACTTTGTAATGTTTTCATTTTGAGTGTGTGATGTTTTATACTGAAATCATGATTCTTTGATCTATGTTTTTGTTCTTATTTTCTGTGATTTTGTTTGATATCTGTGTTTAAAATATTTGATTCAATCCATTAGACCTGAGTGTTGCATTTCTTTTGTGGGTGTTTTTTGTGTGTGTGTAATATATGTGTGTTATCTATCTCTCTAAACAAACAAACAAACAAACATGAAGTAGAATGGCTTCTCAGATGCTGCTTCAATTAAAATTGTGATCAGCTACAGTTGTTATTTTTTCAGGCTCTAGCAGGTCAGTGAGTGAGTTCATGGCGCTTCACAAGTTGAATCCATCTCTAGCCTGCCATTAGGTCTCAGGATGTATTATTTATTATTTATTTATTAGTGGAAAATGAATAACAAATCTGAAATAGCAGTTGTCATTTTATTTATTTAATGCACAGCTCAGCTCCCAACAGAAAGGGCTTAAAATCACAGGTATCCCACACTGAGTTGTTATACAATCAATAAGAATACAAATTAATAAAAATAAAAAAAAAGTATTTTACCTCATAGCTTCCCCCTTCTCCCACCACCTTGGTCTTTGTATTCCCTAATTCAGCAGGACCCTCTATAGGTACTGCAAGGCAGCAATAAAACTCATTTGTCTGTGAGGTGTACTGATACAGCATCACAGCCTTAAATCATGCTGGCATGTGGCTGTGAAACTGTTTTATAATGAAATATTTACAAAAAAACAAGATCATCATTTTTTGTATACGATACAAAATATGTACCAAGTAGATTTAATAAAGTCCAAAGTGACTATATTGTGAAATATGGAAGTCTGTGGCTATATGGATTCATTATATATTGAATGGTGCATGCAGAAAAATTCACCAAGATCCACTGGGCTACAAGCACTCTGGCACAGGCCTTACTATAACAGTCAGTAAGAGGTTTCACCACAAGCAAGCAAACCACCACAACAAAGCTGAAATTGATATCTCAACACACAGCTTATTTATTTCATGAGTGATTATAAATGAAGTTGCACTGTAGAACTAATCATGCTTAGTAAAATTGAAATTATTACAAAGACGATTTGGTCCGATCAAGAAGTATGCAAGTATTTTATAGGTTACTGCAATTGATAGAAAACTCTACCTGGTTTTGGTCCATTCCCCCTCATTCATGTAAGGCTATTGAGTCTCCCTGGGTACTAGTGATAAAGCTTTATTTAAAGTCTGTTTTTATTAAATAAGCTAGATATTCATGAAACTGTTCATCACCAATAATCTACAAAGGAATCATGCTTACAACACTTTGTTCCAACAAAACAGACAGAAGTATATAATAAATGATTTACTAAAGTCAAGAGTTCAATTTTAAACAGAGACCTCTGTTTCTGACAAAGTATTAAGCTACAGTGATGCAAGTACTTCAATTTACTGTACAGAAAGTAGGGCCCCGGGTAAAAGGCTCTGCCGTACTGTTCTCTAAATTGTACATCCCCTCTGCAATGTTGTCCGAGGTCACTAGAGCCTGGGAGGTTTTGTTACTCTGGAGAAACAGCCAAGGAGATCAGGAATGGCCTAGCAGCTCAGGCAGTGGGCAGCCAGGAGATTTTGGGCTGATTACAGCTCAGTGATGCATGTGTGTCCCAGTCCCACTGGCCTGTAGCAAATGTGCCCGATCTTGCATAGGCTTTACTATTTAAAGTCAGTAAGAGCACCAGTTAGAACTGGTTCACGTTTCACAAAGCTGCCCTAGTAGTTAGGAACGTGCAAATGTAGCTTTATACCCCAGGTCTATCCACTGATGTACTGGGCTCTATCTTTTAATATATCAGCACAAGACCAATGTATCCAAACCAGTAGCCCTCAGTCTAAATAGTGTAAGAGAACCATCCTACCCAGTACATTTTGTTCACTCCATGTTTGTATTTAGAATAGATGAGAAAAGCTACAATATTCAAACGTGTTCCTATCATTTGGCACCCCTTTAGATCAGTTGGACAGCACATTTTCTCAAGTAGACATAAACCAGCCTAGTCACCAGCTCGGCCTGGTCATTATTTGGCCACTTTCATCAGAAATATATGGTAAGCAAGGTACTAAGTGTAAATGTTTTGCAAAGGGAGTACGTAATAACTTATTTTTACAAATGCAAATGTGCCAGTTTCCACTTATTTCTCTTGGAAATTCATCCAGGATGCCATTAGGTAATTACTTGATATACTTTCCACACACCCACTCCAGGAGAATCATTGTTTTTAGAGGAGCTCTGCTGATGTGTAAAAGCCACACTAACAGTTTTGCAGTTACAGATGGCAGGTTATTTTTTTTTGTTCATGTTCTTGTATAAAAGATACATGGTGTTCTAGTCCAGAGAAAAGTTGGCAACATAGCTTGCCGCGCTACTTACTGTTTATGGATCAGCTTGAAAACCCCCTGTGAAATAACATCAAGAACCTTTACCAGATGATGGCTGTGCCGTGGCTCCATTAGATTTTACTACATTAGGTAATCAAAACTCCTCATTGGGTGAAATGTAAATCCAGGGAAGAGGTAATGGTTTCCTTGAGTTGATTGGATGCCTCATCGCTGTGACAGCTGTGATTGGCTGCCAGCAGTAGAGAGATGATATAAAACAGGTGGGGCAGGCTGTAGTGGGAGAGGGAGTGAGCCCAGTTCAGGAGAGGTACTTCACTACCAGGAACATGACCACACAGGTGACCACCATGCCCCCGATCATAATGAACTTGTCCTGGAAGGCCCGTTTCTCAATAAGCCGCATCACCGTGTTGGACAGCCCCAGCATGTTTGCCACATCCAGCATCTTTTTGTGTGTGCCCTGGAGAAGAGACAGTGGTGTCAAAAATACAGATCCACAAAACCATAGTAATAGCACAGCCAACATGGAAACCTGATGGTGTAGGAGTGTAGGTAGGGGTTTAAATAAAAATAATTGGGCAGTTCTCATATGCAGACTTGTCAGAATTTATTTAGTCTGCATTGAGATTGAGATTTAAAAAAATGAGATAGAATAACCACGTTAAACATTAAACACAGACCTACATGAGCAGTAGGGATCGGCAAACCTGTTAAACATTAAACACAGATCTACATGAGCAGTAGGGATCGGCAAACCTATTAGTCACCCCTGAATGCTTTTATTTGTTTTAGGGTTACATGAAAAGAAGAAAAAAAGGGTTTGCCATACTGTAAATAAACCAAACGCATTACAGTATGCTGATGAAAGGTAGCACCAATAACACCAAGTAAACATTATTATCGTACTTCAAAATGAAAATAAATCGCTCGAACGCTATTTGTATTATTCATTTGTTTTGCATCGATGTTGGCAAGGTACACCGTACGCAGACTTTATTCACTCAAAATATCTTAACAGTGGTAATTCACAAGGGATGTGATAAGAGTGGGCATACGATTGAACATTACAAAAACAGGTTACCTTTTTCCAGATGGCGATTTATTTAAAGTTTCAAACTCTGCTCTTGCACATCTCTAAACTCCTGTCTGCCTTGTGCAAGTGTGATCGCCTAGCAATCAGAGCTTAGTGTGATACTTGCACATTAAAAAGATCTATGTTTATAGAAAAATCACCATTCAAATATACATTTTTTTCAACAATTTGTGGTCCACATTTGCGCTTACGATCTGTTATTAAGTCAGCATTTTTAAATTGTGAGCTGCATGTGAACTTGTGGACCCTTTATTTGAATCCCAGAGTACAGACCAATACAGATGCATGGCAACTAAATAACTCTCAACCCAGAGCTGTCTTGACTGGACGCATATGTGAGAGAGAGATTAAGTAACAGCAAGAAACATTAGAAGCATTACAGTTTATAACAAAACATGTTACTTACCATTGGTGTCTGCTCATATATGTCTTGTGACATTACCTTTTTCAGTAGCTGGGTAATGGGAAATGAAGCAGACACTAACAATACCTTAAGTGAGTATTCTATTCACGAAGTCACACAGCAATATTTTGTTGTACACACATTTTGATGACAGACTGGAATATTCACATTGAAGGCTCATCCCCTGTACATCTTGCATGCCCAAGCAGGGTCAGTGTAGTACCATAAAAATCACTGTATAGGTCTGTGACAAACTGGCTTGTGGTGACGTCAGACCAAGAAGAGAATGGACACTCAGGACAGCACTGGGCTAAATGAAAGCATTGCTTGCACGTTTTAATAATAAATAAAAAAAGGTTTAAACAAAAGGGTTGAACACTTTTACAAAACAAAACAGCACGGTGGCCAAAACAAACAGACTAACAAACAGACATGGAGTACAAGTATCGTGCTAGCCTAAACTAGCACATATAGCAATTATTATTTCTAATCTAAGCTTTACTTTGCTTTACCTCCCAACTCTCGTTCCGCCTCTCAACACACTAACCTCGATCAGCCAAAGCTGCGGGTTTATATACATGTGACCGTCTCCAAATTAGTAATAAATTAACCACCTGGAGACGATCACATTCTGCACCAGTTTAGCATGGATGGGGAAGTTTAACCTCATCCATGCTGCAAAACAATAAAAAAATACAGTAACATGTTTTTACATACAAAACAGTACATTTAAATAATACAACAAATACAAAATAACGCAAAATATGAAAGGCGCACAGGGGCGGAGAGTACCCCATCACAAGGTGGCAATGCCGTAAAGTCGCTCTACCCTTTTTGAGACTTAAATTTTAGGAAAATACCTTTTAGTGTTTAAAATACTTTTTTTTTTACAATTGAATGTTTTCTACATGCTCAACACCGATAAAGAAAGAAAGATACATAGGTTTAGGTTCTAAATAACCCTTGTTTGCAAAATGTTATTCCATTAATACTTTTACAGTGTTGTTTTTAGTTAAACTGGTAGAAACTTCAGTTTTTCAAAATTTCTAAAAATTTAAAAAGTAATAATTAACAGAGCGTAAAATCAAGTTATACATCCCACATCACATCTGTATTAACCTATTTTATTTTAGCTTATCTAGTACCTAAACAAGTTCAAGAACTTATCTTCTTTGCTTTACTGAACATTTCTTTAAAAAACCATACTTAGATAATAGGTCCAGCTGCATTGGCCTTTATAATTGTGTTGTATTAATTCAAATTTAGAAGACAAGTATTAAACAGTGATGCTTGCAGCAATAACAAAGCAAAAAAAACTAAACAGTGCACCACCTAATAACCAGTAAACAAAACATTTTAGTGTTGCACACGGTGCAGTACAATTGCATTCAATTTCCAGCTGTACAAATACATTCATTTTGTTTTGTTAATCAGAACCATAACCATACTTCATACCTTCTTCAATTTCAGTATCTCCCATATGATATTTATAATGCACATTTTTATTGCCTGCATGCAATACTTTACACTTTTCTCTATTAAATGTCATTTGCCATGTGTCTGCCCAGTTTTGAATGCTGTCTAGATCATTTTGAATGACCTTTGCTGCTGCAACAGTGTTTGCCACTCCTTCTTATTTTTGTGTCGTCTGCAAATTTAACAAGTTTGCTTACTATACCAGAATCTAAATCATTAATGTAGATTAGGAATAGCAGAGGACCTAATACTGATCCCTGTGGTACACCACTGGTTACCTCGCTCCATGTTGAGGTTTCCATTTTGGATCTTATTATAGTTTCCGTAAGTTTACATATAATAGAAGTCAGGCTTATTGGTCTGTCATTACCTGGTTTGGTTTTGTCTCCCTTTTTGAGGATCGGTATTACGTTTGCAATTTTCCAGTCTGTCGATACAACCCCCGTGTCAAGAGATTGTTGCATGATCTTGGTTAGCGGTTTTTAAATAACTTCTTTCATTTCTTTGAGTACTATTGGGAGGATCTCATCCAGCCCAGGGGATTTGTTTATTTTAAGAGCTCCTAGTCCCTTTAACACTTCTGCCTCTGTTATGCTAAAGTTATTTAAAACTGGATAGGAACAGGTCCCTTTTAAACGCTCTGTAAAGTGCCTTTTTCGCGGAATATTTTTTTTAATTGATCTATTAACCCTTTGCGGTCCTATGTCGGACCTGGTCCAACATTGCAATTTTCCCTTTCCGGTCCAATGTCGGACCAGTCGTTTTTTCTCCAGAAAAAGCCAAGAAAACCATTCAATGGCTGAGTGAGACCAATAGGAGCTGAGAGAAGCCGAAAAAAAAGGGGCTTATCTCATGAATACAGATAGCCCCAGCACCACATAGTTAACACAGACATAAACAAACAAGACAGCTGCTTCTGCATCCAGCACTCAAAGAATAACACAGACATTTGCAGAGCTTTTTTTAGATGTTATAGTAATAAAATAATGACTTGGATCGCATTATTGAGGTGTTTGGTGATCAAACGAGTGATCAGGAGATGATTTATCGGTATGCACTACTATGAAGAGGTATGTGAAAAATACAGCGAACAAGGGGTGGGGCGGGGCTGGAGATGCAGCACTGAGTGTCCTGTTGATATGCAGTGCCTTTTAAACCTGTTTTACTGTGAAAAAAAATACTTTTAAACAGCGCGTCTAAAATAAACTGCGCGTGTGAAAATAAATTGGACCTGACGCGCCTGAGACGCGCTGAATAAATGGACCGCTAAGGGTTAAACCATTTTGGCCATTTTGTTTTAGATTTAGATTTGTCTACTTTTGGGATGTAATTGTTTTGCGCCTCTAGTACTACATTTTTAAAAAACAGCCATCCTTTTTCTGTGGATGTTTTCTCTATTTTACTCCAATCTACTTCTGTTAGTCTCTGTTTCATACCTTCATAGTTTGCTTTTCAAGAAAGACGAAGCTTTCCTGTGTGCACCACGATTTCAGCCATGCATTTTGATTTTGTATTTCCAGCTGTCCATATGGTCCTTTGCAAAGTGCCGGCAGTATCCCAAAAAATACCACAGTTTTGGTCTTGTCTTTTAATTTCCTTCCTAGCTCTCTGAATTTGTTTTGCAGGGATCTTGGCCTGTCTCTTCCAATGTAGTTTGTACCGATGTGGACGACTACTACTGGGTCGTCTCCCGTTCATTCTAGGAGCCTGTCCACGTTCTCAGTGATGTGCATGACCAGAGGCTCCTGGAAGGAAGCACACTGTTGTAGTAAGGGGGTCCAAACTGCGAAGTGAACTTGCTGTGTTTCTCAATATGGAGTCCCCAACAATCATGACCTCCCTTCTTTTTGCTGCCTGGCCAGCACTGTTTATAGGGTCCTGGATGTTGTTCCTTTCGTTCTCTTGATGTTGGTTTTGGTCATCTAAATTTTGATGTTTTAAAGCGGTTTTAACCCTTTGCAGTCCATTTATTAATCGCACGTCAGGTCTAATTAATTTTCACACGCGCAGTTAATTTTAGACGCGCTGTTTAAAAGTATTTTTTTCCACAGTCAAACGGGTTTAAATGGCCCTGCATATCAACAAAGCACTCACTAGGCATCTCCAGCCCCGCACCACCCTTTCGTTTGCTATAGCGTTCACCTATGTAAGAAATAAAATAATAATAATAATAATAATAATAATAAAAATAGTCGTACATACCGATCGATCATCTCCGGATCACTCGTTTTATCACCAAACTCCTCAATAATGCGATCCAAGTCATTATTTTATTACTATAACATCTCAAAAAAGCTCTGCAAATGTCTGTGTTTTCTGTGCGCTGATTCAGTCAGCCAACTTGTTTACTTACGACCCGCCCGTTATCTGATACCAGATACCATGTATGACTATTCATGAGATTTTTTTTTTTTTTTTTTTTTTTTTTTTCGACTTGTCTCGCTCTTGTCACTCCCACGGCAATTGAATGGTTTTCTCGCTTTTTTCCGGAGAAAAAACGACTAGAAACCCGTTTTTTGCGTTGCTATAATGATGTCGGACCAAGTCCGACAAAGGACCTGTGAGGAATAATTGCAATGTCGGACCCAGTCCGACAATGGACCGGAAAGGGTTAAATTTAAGAAAGAAACGTAGCTCTGGTCGCCATCTTGTTTTATGAAAGAACACCATTTTTCCATATTTGAATTCAATTGTCCCCAGGATGACGCCTACCAACTTCGGAGTTAGTTGGTTAAACGGTGTGCAAACAGAAGCAGTTTGATGTTTGGGCGCGTTTTTGCGAATTTGGTGGCAGCCATTTTGATAGTAAAATTCATTGCAGCAACTTCTGCTTCGCAAACTTGAAGCAGGTTTGGTTGCTGATGACATATGCAAAGTTTCAGACCAATCGGTTGACCTGTTCCGAAGAAGATGATTTTTGAAAGGTTTTTCCAAAAAATGCGTCAGGCCGCCATCTTGGTAGACGCAGGAGTGCAATTTTTTTTTGCATCTGAACTGTAATCTACACTGGATGATACCTGCCAAGTTTTATGTTGATTGGTTACACCGCGTGCCAACAGGAGCAGTTTAAAATTTTGGGAAGAAAAAAAATAATATTAAAAAAAATAAATAAATTCTTACAATAACAAATAGGCTTCCCAAGCCAGCTTGGAAGCCTAATTAGAACAGTGGTTTTGTGTTTCTACCCAGCAACATGATCTGAATTTGCCATAGATCCTGAAAAAATAATCAGGCTGTTGACAGTTAAGTTTGTGTGAGCCATAACCATGGCTCTAGTAATCCCATTGTGGCACTGGTATAGTAGTTTAATATTACACACATTGGCGCATACATCGCACTGGTGTATTAGTCGCTCCCTCTTTTTAAGGGCCCCGCAAAAATGCCTAGAAAGTTTTTCACGGTAATTCAACTTTATTTGGATGCAAACAGCGGTTGCTGTAATGCTCACACAACACATTTTCAGAATTCCAGATGCTCAGCCCCATTTTAAACAAAAATAACTGGTCATAACAGATTTTGAACCAACGAAATGTTAATTAAAATATCTAAACAACTGCAATTGTGTTGAAAAAGGTATTGCGGCAACACAGCAGGTAGCAATGTTAAGCAACGTGTTTTATTGTAAACCTTACATCCTGTACAGTAACTAAGTTATGTAAAAACTGTATTTGCACAATACATAGACTTGTATGTATATACTTTGTTCTTGAATACACAGATTTGTTTAAAATAAAAATCACCCACCTTTATTAATTGTAATAAATGATTATGCAACACAACTGGTCATTTTATCATTTTCTTTAATCATATCATTTTGAGGTATATATTTGACCAATTTACTTAAACTTACAGACAACTGGCCAAGGCCATTTAACCCATGTGTACAAACTTCCCAAATATCACATAGCTTTCTAAAGCTATTTAAGGTAAAGTGGGTATTAATTTCAAATACAAATCAGACCTCTGGTTTTGACTCCAATTAATACTTATCTCTACATCCCATTAGACAGACAGAGGGCTGCAGGCATGGAAGGCAGTTTCTCACGGCTGGGAGGGTGTCTGGTGCTCCCCCCACCTCTTCCCAAAGACCACACCCCAGATAACGAGGACCTTGGCAGGCTCGGGAAGCGGCCCAGCCTGGAAACAGAGCGTCAGCACTGTACCATTCAATCAGCCCTCTTAACCCTTACAGGATTGGATGGGAATAGAGATTCAACTGCTTACTTACCCTGGTCCCTCCAAGGAATGGCATGCTAGTTGGCAAAGTGGGAAGGCTGAATTTGTCACCCTGCAAACCCTGCTCTGTGGTAAAACAACTCTAGCTGTTCAGCACCTCCATTGCCCCACCTTGAGTGTGCTCCTCTGCTCGCGCAGGCCGTGCAAAATACTGCTCCCGCTGCCCAGGAGCTCGTCCATGCCCCGGTGAGTGCTGTGCAGAGAGGAGTTATACTGCAGTGTTTCGTCAATTGGGATGGAGGTGTCTGCATCCTAGAGGGGTATCGAACAAGAGACACAATAATATTAACCTCTCGACAGCCTGCTGTTAGACACAATTGTTTATAACTTGGCCCCTTTTGTCGCTATCACATCTTTATATGGCTGATCGCTTTATTCTAAAGTTGGCCTTTTTTGTGAAATGTTTTTGGTCAAACTATCAATATATTTCTTTAGAACATGCTTTGTTGCAATCCTGTAAAGGCATGCTTGCTTATTTTATCCAAAATGTAAAAAATATATATAGATATTACAAATGCAATATATGTACACAGTTTAAATGTTAACTCAAGGTGTCGCTCACATTGGTGGTGAATGTCCTGGCCATCAGCTCGTCTCTCTCACGTTCCTGAGCGCTGCGAGCATAGAGCTGGTGCTGGAAGCTGCGCAGTGCCGACTGCAAGTGCTGCACGTCATATTTCAACTGGTCCACTCGGCTGGGGGGTGAGAAGAGGGAAAGGTAGTTAGAGTCAAACAAGAGACGCTAAACAGCATCACTAATTAGCCATTCTGGGGATGTAACTTCTGGATGTTCAGAATGGTTTGTGGACACCCTGTTTAGAAATATTAACAGAACTGAAGCTCCACACACTATACAAGGGTGTTCCTATTATAGGTGTGTATCTTTGGGTTCACAACAATACAATACATACCTCAATGTATTGGTTTCGGTACGATACGTATCACAATACAATTAATAAAACATTGAAAATGGTTTGTCTTTGTTATTGTTAATGTGCAAAATACATTTTTAACTTTTATGAACTTTTTTAAAAGTAGTAATGTAAACAAGTACAAGAAATTTAAAATAAAAAGTGTTATCAACTGCTGATATTTCAACTAGCTTAATATAGCTTAAAAGAGTAAGTAGCAGGGTTCCTAAAAACATAGCGTTACACATCCCCACGTGTTGCTACAACTGTTTAAATAATGTCCCTGTAATTTTTCTTTTCTTTGTTAACTTCCTGACAACCTT
The DNA here is from genome assembly GCA_036884735.1 of Huso huso. NCBI lineage: Eukaryota > Metazoa > Chordata > Actinopteri > Acipenseriformes > Acipenseridae > Huso > Huso huso. The sequence continues at coordinate 8,696,942 of CM072697.1, forward strand.
TTACACTTATACGTTTAAATCCATTTCAAAGGTCTTTTCAACATGTCAGCTCTAGTGCACTCAGGTTTGAGATCACGGGTGTGTCCTCTGATCACTAACAGAAGAGCGATTAGAAAATAACAAAACTGCAAATGCTCTGGCTTTTGTGTTCAGTAGGACATCATGGGTTGTTGTTGCTGTGTTACCTGTTTGGCAATGTGGGCAATAATCCTTACACTATCAGCTATAATAATAATAATAATAATAATAATAATAATAATAATAATAATAATAATAATAAACTACTATTACTATTATTCGTTTCTTTGTTTGTTTACTGTACAAATATTACGGTGTCTGCAAGCAAGCAAAACTAGCTTTCTGTTAAATATATATGCAAAACGTACAAATGCGTTCGGTTTATCTGAACACTATAGACTGGATGCAGTATAATTTATCAGATACAGATTTTAAAAACTTTGCTTCAGTACCCACTACTTAAAACAATCAAGAAATACGTTTCGATGTCTTCAGCAGAAGACTGAAGTCAAAGCATTTGTTGTTTTATGAAGTTTTTGCTCTACAGATTTTTTATATGGATAGAACATCAGAAGATATAACCTAGAAACACAAAGTAGACAAGAGTAATTAATTCACAGGCATCCTGCCTGTGTTCAAAAAAACAAAACAGAGAGCAGTGAATTTATGTACAACATTTTATTGTATTAATAAGGCTACAGTTGCACATTATTTTTTTACAGTTCTCTGTCTGCCGTGTTTTGTAGTGTTGTGGCTCAATTTCACAAAAATAAAATTACAATTTGGATTCATTAATATATATATATATATATATATTGTAACAAACCGGTAGAGTACCCCTGCGTGATACTGTATTACTGCTTCCACCGACTGGCACAGACACGAAGAACGTTCAGGCAAGTAACTTTTATTTACAATATTTACACAAGTCAACACTTTCTTTGTATAGATTATTGCCCTGTACGGGTCACTAACTGGCTCACTTCTTCGCCCCTCTCTAACTATTTCAGAACACCGAGTTCTGCAGGCCAAGGCCTGTGCAAGTCCTTTCCCCGTGGAATTGAGTCCCCTGGGATGAGCTTAGCAGGAAACTCTAGCTGAGGAGCCCGGTAAGTGTCAGGAAGGATCCTTCGACCCGGGTGGGTCAGTCCACTGTTACGTACAGGCCACCTCCCTCCGCTAGAGTAGTCCTGTACGCTGGTAGGTTCAATGTAGGCTTTCCCTGCCGGGGTAGCTTTGTATTCCAAGTCAGAAGTGGCTTCCCCCTGCTGGAGTATTTCTGCAACACTGGTAAGTGTGGAACAGACTCCCTCTGCTGGAGTCTCTCTGCAACACAGGTAAGGATAGCGCAGACTCCCTCTGCTGGAATCTTGCTGCAACACAGGTAAGAACAAAGAAGACACCCTCTGCTGGAGTATCTCTGCAACACAGGTAAGAACAAAGAAGATACCCTCTGCTGGAGTATCTCTGCAACACCGGCAAGGATAGCGCAGACTCCCTCTGCTGGAGTCTTGCTGTAACACAGGTAAGCGTAAGCAAGTATGGAATGGGTCCTCCCAGAAGAAGGGCTCTGTTGATAAAGAATTGTATCCAGGCTGTGGGGAAGCAAGTATGGAATGGGTCCTCCCAGAAGAAGGGCTCTGTTGATAAAGAATTGTATCCAGGCTGTGGGGAAGGACCCCTGCAGCTGATGTCCCAGTCGTTCACGGAAACACGGGAGTGTCTCCGAGTTCAAGCACAATATCCATACTGTCCACACCACCTGTGGGTACTGTTGTTCATGTGTGTCACAATAAAGCACGTCCAGAAAACCAGACTGTTGCCTCAGTTCTCTCTGTTACAGCCCGCTGTTCCTGCAGCGCATGAATGTGCACTTTCCCTCCGAGTCCCGAGTCAAACACACATACACAAATATACGGCAGTTGTGACGGTTCCCAATCGTCATGGAAACTGCGGAACTGTTTTAAATTAAACTACCGAGAGGCAGCGTTTATCTACCAACGTTTCATAAAATAAATTAAACTTTGTCAAAACAAAAAACTACCTCACCAAGAGGAAATACGCTCACGGTATCAACAAAACATAACTCTTGTTCACAAAAGAAACCAAACTTTCACTTTACCTTACAATACTACGTAATGCACTCTTAACCTTCTGGGTACTATTCAGCAGGACAAACCGGCGGTGCTCCCCACAATCACCCCTGCTGTCCCGCTCTACTTCCTTTATACCCAGAAACCCCGCCTTGCCCATTAGTGCTAAGGTTCCTGGGTTGTGTAGTCTTTCAAATGCCATTTCGTCGACGCCATTTCTTAATATATATATACGCCACTCTTTCTTATATATATATATATATATATATATATATATATATATATATTACGTATAACGATTACAATTGTCCAGCATAAACTACGTAGTATATTTTTCATTATAGCTTTAAAGATTAGTCACTTATTAACATGTTGTGATCTCATTTGTACGTTCTGCATGTAAATGAAAAATGAAGGCTTGTCAATTTAAAAGCCCATTTAGTTGTTTCACAGAAAAATGAAACGTAAATTAAATCAATTTTACTACTAACACATTTTGGAAACGCTTTATATTGCATAGCATAAATTAATTCAATTGATATGCAATTGCATATTAAATTAATGTTACATTAATATTTAATAAATATGCAATAGCTGGTTTCTTGCTAAATGTTAACCAAATGTCGATTGAAAATGTAATTGCATATCAAGTCAATTTATATTACATTGTGACCCTTGAAAATATTATTATTATTATTTTTATTATTATTATTTATTTCTTAGCAGACGCCCTTATCCAGGGCGACTTACAATTGTTACAAGATATCACAATATTTTTTTACATACAATTACCCATTTATACAGTTGGGTTTTTACTGGAGCAATCTAGATAAAGTACCTTGCTCAAGGGTACAGCAGCAGTGTCCCCACCTGGAACTGAACCCACGACCTTCTGGTTAAGAGTCCAGAGCCCTAACCACTACTCCACACTACTGTATGTAGTAATTTCCCATTGTTTACATGTTTTTAATTGAAAATACAGTTAATCTGACAAATGTTAATGGAAAGTAACAAGGTTTAATTGAACGTAAATTTAATATCAATTGCATATCTATTAAATATTAATTTAACATTAATTTAATATGCAATTGCATATCTATTTAATATTAATTTATGCCACGCAATATAAAGCATTACCCACATTTATCAGTTGTGATTGAGATACACGAATGGCTTAACAGGTATCAATTGAATTCTTAAGGAGAGTATAAACACCAAAAATCAGAAGCCCTAATTATAAGGCATGCATTGTTCACTTAAGATTTTCTTCAAAAACAGTAACTGGTCAATATGTTTGGCCTTTAGAGCATTTCTTATATTATAGAGTGACAGACAGTTTCTTGTTTAAACTCTATTTTGAGGGCTATGTTTTTTCGACCGTTTCAAAACCGATCGGGACGCCATTTGGCACGCTTGGTGTCCGTGTCACAGAGAATTTTTTTTTGTATAGATTGTGAAAATCCGTTTGGTAGTTTTAAATTTACAGAATGGCGTAAAAATTATTTTTTTTACAAATTATTCAGACAATTTCTTGCACTCAAATAACAAAAAAACAGCTGCGAGTTTAAATACTTCCTTTGGTAGGCTGGTAGAACTCGTTAACAAGACATGCTTTTTATTGGAACCAACAAAATCAATCAAGTAATTACCGAGATATTTGGAATTTTTTAGAAAATTTTTTAGAATTTTTCATAGCTATGAAAATACGCCTGGGCACTGCGGTCAAATGTTAGAACGTTCGGTCGCCCATTGATTCTCTTGTTAACTTATGTGTGAGCCGAGCTGAGGAGTGATCCAGAGTGTATAACTGCAGGCCGGAGACCAGCTACACAGTACCTCTCTTTTACAAAGCAAAGGCTGCATTAAAAAAACAAAATAATAACAAACTACAACCCTGTAATAAAAAATAAGACGTATCAATTGTTTATCCTAGTGTAAGCAGAAATATAAAGCTGAACAACGTATATCAGCAACGCGTGTTTATGGTAATAGATGAACCGCATTCATTATGTTTTCGTTGTATAATTTAAGAAAATCGGTAACTTATTTTTGTAATACTGCATAAGCCTTGTTGCTTTTGCTAGGGGGACTTAGTCTAAAAAGTAAAGTTGTTTACTTACTGCATTATTTGACAGGACATTACTTCCTGCTTTGCTGTAGGTTGGTCTAGACTGCAGACATACACACAAGATGGCAATGTAAACAAGGTTAAACTGTTGCTGCATGGAACAGTATAATTTATTTTGGGTTAAATAAAACCTATTTCATTGATTAACGATGCATCGAAGTCCTTAATAAATACCCACGCTTACATAAGCTATGTATATAAATTTACACAAAATCTCAGACTCAACATCGGTTGTACATCAAATAAAAAATCCAGTGTTGTGTGAAAAAAAGACTTGCAAGTCCATTCATTTCAGAACCGCATTCAACAACAGCTTGTATTATTTGAAATCCAGCAATTTTTCAGTGGCAGTTTTCATAGTTCAAAACACAAATTGCAATACTGAGGTACGCATATCTTGTTCTGTTCAAAATTAAATCCTGGGTAAAATTTCCTACATTTACAATTCCAACTTAACCTAGAACCGCCATGCAGGTCACTTTGACCCATACATTTTTAAACTGCTTCGATATAAAAATGAAAGACATACTATCGGATACAACTGAAAAGGTTTATTCATGACCGTATTTAAAATTCAAACACCGTATTTAAAATGGACACTTAAACATAAAAGGCTTTATTTTTAAAATGAGTGCATATACAGAATGACTACAAACAGTGACAAAAAAAATAAAAAACAAATTTCTAAAGAAACGGGTATATACATATATCCGTGTACAGGTGTAAACGGGTACATGTACACACAAAATTATAACACCAAAATCATTGTTTCTAATACTACATAAAAAGAAAATATAACATTACTTCCGGTATGACGGCTGCACTGGGCAGACACATGGCAAATTACATTTAATAGAGAAAAGTGTAAAAGTATTGCACGCAGGCAATAAAAATGTGCATTATAAATATCATATGGGAGACACTGAAATTGAAGAAGGGATCTATGAAAAAGACCTAGGAGTTTATGTTGACTCAGAAATGTCTTCATCTAGACAATGTGGGGAAGCTATAAAAAAGACCAACAAGATGCTCGGATATTTTGTGAAAAGTGTTGAATTTAAATCAAGGGAAGTAATGTGAAAACTTTACAATGCATTAGTAAGACCTCACCTAGAATATTGTGTTCAGTTCTGGTCACCTTGTTACAAAAAGGATATTGCTGCTCTAGAAAGAGTGCAAAAAAGAGCAACCAGAATTATCCCGGGTTAAAAGGCATGTCGTATACAGACAGGCTAAAAGAATTGAATCTATTCAGTCTTGAACAAAGGAGACTACGCGGTGATCTGATTAAAGCATTCAAAATCCTAAAAGGTACAGACAATGTTGACCCAGGGGACTTTTTTGACCTGAAAAAAGAAACAAGGACCAGGGGTCACAAATGGAGATTAGATAAAGGGGCATGCAGAACAGAAAATAGGAGGCATTTTTTTTACACAGAGAATTGTGAGGGTATGGAACCAACTCCCCAGTAATGTTGTTGAAGCTGACACCCTAGGATCATTCAAGAAGCTGCTTGATGAGATTCTGGGATCAATAAGCTAAAACGTTTTAAATCCAAAATGGGCCAAATTAACCCGCATAATGTTGAGCACAATGCTGGCATTCTGTGATTCTTGAAACGTGTATTTTTTTGTGACTGTAAGAGTTAAGTCATACTGGGTAAGGGCTTCTGGTATGAAATAAATAATAATAATTCAACAGCAATTAACGAGTTCTGTACTCTCTCTCCGTAAATAAAAACACCTTATTTGCAAACTGTATAAATACACCAATTCTTGCTCATGACCGAAATTATGCACATCATTTTAATTAAAAAACAAGATTTTAAAGAGGGGTGGGCGTTAAAAAAACCACTGATTTTTTATATATATATATATAAAATAAGTGGTTTGCAGAACTATGGACCCCCTACCAATAATGTCACATTTTGTTGAATTACAAATAATGTATGCAAAGTTTTTCAAACAAAAGTTTTTTATTCAAAGCTGTAGTGGTTAAAGTATTCAGCCCCTTAAGTCAGTACTTGGTAGAAGCACCTTTTGCAGTAATTACTGCTATGAGTCGTTTTGGATAGGTCTCTACTAGCTTTGCACAGTAGGATGGTGCAATTTTTGCCCATTCTTCACTGGAAAATTGCTCTAGTTCTGATAAGGTTGTGGGGGATCGTCGATAGACTGCAATCTTCAAGTCTCTTCATAAATTTTCGATTGGATTCAAGTCAGGACTTTGACTGGGCCACTCAAAAACATTAATTCTCTTCTTGTTCAACCACTCCAGTGTGGCTTTGGCTTTGTGCTTCAAGTCATTGTCCTGCTGAAATGTGAATTTCCTCCCATGCAGTTTCAGAGTCTTGGCTGACTCAAACAGGTTTTCCTCAAGGATTTGCCTGTACTTTGCACCATCCATTCTCCCTTCTATCCTGCCAAGCTTCCCAGTCCCTGCTGAAGAGAAGCATCCCCATAACATGATGCTGCCACCACCATGCTTGACAGCTGGGATGGTGTTGACTGGGTGATGTGCAGTGTTGGGCTTGCGCCAGACGTAACGCTTGGAATTTAGACCGAAAAGTTCAATTTTTGTCTTGTCTGACCACAAAACCTTTTTCCACATGTCTGCAATATCATCTACATGCTTTTTCGCAAACTCCATATTTGCTTGAAGATGAGGCTTTTTGAGTAATGGCTTCTTTCTTGCCACCCGTCCATTCAGGCCAGCTTTGTGTAGGGACCGGCTTATTGTTGATGTGTGAACACTGACTCCCATCTCAGACACAGAACTTTGCATATCTCTCAAGGTCATTGTTGGCTTCAGAGTGACATCCCAAACTAGTTTCCTGCTTGCCCGGCTGCTCAGTTTGGGAGGGCGACCTGATCTAGGTGGTATGATGCATCTTCCACTTCTTAATGATGGACTTCACTGTGCTGAGAGGGATAATCAGTGCCTTTGAAATGTTCTTGTACCCTTCTCCTATTCTGTGCCTCTCTACCACTTAATCCCTGACTTGTTTCAAAAGCTCCTTTGTCTTCATGGGTGCATTGTTGGATCACTATGTGAGTTGAAGCTTGAAAGTCTTTATATACCTGAGGGAAATTATCTACAAGTTAAACCACTTTGAGTACACAGAGGCTGAAACCATTTCACTAATTTTGTGACCTTTCAAACAAATCATTTGCACCTGAGCTGATTTAGGGCTGCAGTAGCACAGGGGTTGAATATTTATGCAACCGAGATTAATCTGTTTTTCTCTGTAAATCTTACTTAATTATATTCTATATGCATTTTTTACCTTTATCAATGTGGAGTAGTGTAAAGTAAGGTCTAATTTGAAAGCGTCGTTGAGTACGCTCAGGAGCCAATGAAATGTGAAAAATTTGCAGGGCGGTGAATACTTCTGCAAACCACTATATGTATGTGTGTATGTATATATATATATATATATATATATATATATATATATATATATATATATATATATATATACACACATATACAGTTCCTTGCAAAAGTATTCAGACCCCTGACCAACTCTCTCATATTACTGAATTACAAATGGTACATTGAAATTTCGTTCTGTTTGATATTTTATTTTAAAACACTGAAACTCAAAATCAATTACTGTATGGTGACATTGGTTTTATGTTGGGAAATATTTTTAAGAAAAATAAAAAACTGAAATATCTTGCTTGCATAAGTATTCAACCCCTGTGCTGTGGAAGCTCCCAGTTTACACCGATGAAAGAAATTGCCCTAACGAGGGCACAATTACCTTACCATTGGCCTCCACCTGTGAACCATTAAAGTTGCTGTCACATTTTCTGGATAAAAACCCCACTGTTGAAGGATCATTGGTCAGGCTGTGAATCTGAAGGAAAATGAAGACCAAAAAGCAATCTACAGAAGTTAGAGATAAAGTAATACAAATGCATAGATTAGGGAAAGGGTACAAAATAATATCCAAGTGTTTGGATATCCCAGTGAGCACAGTTGGATCAATAATCATGAAGTGGAAGCTGCATCACACCACCCAGGCACTGCCATGAAAAGGCCGTCCCTCAAAACTCAGCGCTCAAACAAGGAGACTTGTGAGAGAAGCCACAGAGAGGCCAACAATCACTTTGAAGGAGTTACAGAATTCAGTGGCTGGGAGTGGAGTAATGGTGCACCAGTCAACCATATCAAGAGCTCTGCATAACACTGGCCTGTATGGGAGGGTGGCAAGAAAGAAGCCGTTACTCAAAAAGTACCATCTGAAAGCACGTCTGTAGTTTGCCAGAAAGCATGAGAGTGACCCAGCTGAGTGACCCAGACTAAGATAGAGCTTTGTGGCCAAAACTCAAAGCGCTATGTGTGGCGCAAACCTAACACTGCCCATGCCTCAAGACACACCATCCCTACAGTGAAGTATGGTGGTGGCAGCATCATGCTGTGGGGATGCTTCTCATCAGCAGGGACTGGGCATCTTGTTAAAATTGAAGGAAGAATGGATGGAGCAAAATACAGGGAAATACTGCAAGAGAACCTGCTTCAGTCCGCTAAAAAACTGAAGCTTGGGAGGAAATTCACCTTTCAGCAGGACAATGATCCCAAGCACAAGGCCAAAGCAACATTGGAGTGGCTCAAGAACAAAAAGGTGAATGTCCTACAGTGGCCCAGTCAAAGTCCTGATCTCAATCCCATTGAGAATCTGTGGCACTATTTGAAAATTGCGGTCCACAAGCGCCATCCAACCAACCAGAACAACCTGGAGCAAATCTGCCAAGAAGAATGGGCCAAAATCACTCCAACACTGTGTGCAAAGCTGGTACATACTTACCCCAAAAGACTTAACCCTTTGCAGTCCATTTATTAAGTGCGCGTCAGGTCCAATTTATTTTCACACGCGCAGTTAATTTTAGACGCGCTGTTTAAAAAGTATTTTTTTTCACAGTCAAACGGGTTTAAAAGGCCCTGCATATCAACAAAGCACTCACTAGGCATCTCCAGCCCCGCCCCACCCTTTCGTTCGCTATCGCTTTCACATATGCTAAGAAATAAATAATAATAATAATAATAGTCGTACATACAATCATCTCCTGATCACTCGTTTTATCACCAAACTCCTCAATAATGCAATCCATGTCATTATTTTATTACTATAACATCTCAAAAAAGCTCTGCAAATGTCTGTGATAGTCTCTGTGCGCTGATGCAGTATCAGACAGCTTGTTTCCTTATGACCACCCATAGGGGATGCCAGAGGCAGGTATGACTATTCATGAGATAAGCCTTTTTATTTTATTTATTTATTTATTTATAATCGGCTTGTCTCGGCTCCTGTCGCTCCCACTCAGCCATTGAATGGTTTTCTCGGCTTTTTCCGGAGAAAAAATGACTAGAAACCCGTTTTTTGCATTTTTTTGATGATGTCAGACAGGGTCCGACAATGGACCGGATAGGAATAATTGCAATGTCGGACCAGGTCCGATAATGGACCACAAAGGGTTAAAGCTGTTATTGCAGCGAAAGATGGCTCTACCAAATATTAATGTGTGGGGGTTGAATACTTATGCAAGCAAGATATTTCAGTTTTTTATTTTTCTTAAAAATATTTCCCAACATAAAACCAATGTCACCTTACAATAATTGATTTTGAGTTTCAGTGTTTTAAAATAAAATATCAAACGAAATTTCAATGTACCATTTGTAATTCAGTAATATGAGAGAATTGGTCCGGGGTCTGAATACTTTTGCAAGGCACTGTGTGTATATATATATATATATAATATATACACACACACACACATATACAGTGCCGTGAAAAAGTATTTGCCCCCTGTCTGATTTTCTGCATTTTTGCACATTTTTCACGTTGTATTTGGTCTGATTTTTTTGTTGGTTGTTGTATTATATAGAGGGAGTCTGAGAGAAAAAATGACACCATAGTTTGGTGCTTCTTTCATTTGTTTGGTATGCAAGGCAATCAAACATGCAATCTTCAGGTGTGAAAAATTTATTGCCCCCCCCCTAGTTAACTCAACCCAATTAAAGGGATAATTAGGGTCAGCTATCTGAGTACTTTGGTAACAACCAGGCCTGATTTGGGCCAGCCCTGCCCAATATAAATCTGACTAACTTTGGCCCTTACCATCAGAGTGAAGTTGTCAGCACACAGGTTCTAGAGGCACATCATGACCTCTGGAAAAAAGTTGCTGATGCCCATCAGTCTGGAAAGGGTTACAAAGCCATTTCACCGAACCACAGTCAAAGAAATATTGTCCAAATGGAGAAAGTTTGGGACAGTAGTGAATCTTCCCAGGAGTGGCCGTCCTGCCAAAATCTCTCGAAGAGCAAGGCGTAAAATCGTCCAGGAAGTCACAAAAAACCCTAGAACAACATCCAGGGATCTGCAGGCCTCTCTCGTCTCAGCTAAGATCAGTGTCCATGACTCCACCATCAGAAAGACACTGGGCAAAAATGGGATTCATGGCAGAGTAGCAAGGCGAAAACCATTGCTCACTAAGAAGAACATGAATGCTCGTCTCAAGTTTGCCAAAAAGCACCTGGATGATCCTCAAGAGTTCTGGAACAATGTTGTATGGACAGATGAGTCAAAAGTAGAACTTTTTGGCCGACATGGGCCCTGTTATGTCTGGCGAAAACCAAACACTGCATTCCACAGTAAGAACCTCATCCAACAGTCAAGCATGGTGGTGGTAGTGTCATGGTTTGGGGATGCTTTGCTGCATCAGTACCTGGACGCTTTGCCATCATTGAAGGAACCATGAATTATGCTCTGTATCAGAGAATTCTACAGGAGAATGCCAGACCATCCATCCGTGAGCTGAAAGCTGAAGCGCAGCTGGGTCATGCAGCAAGACAATGACCCAAAACACACATGCAAGTCTACATCAGAATGGTTGAAGAACAAGAAATTTAAAGTTTTGGAATGGCCTAGTCAAAGTCCAGACCTAAACCCCTTGAGATGTTGTGGCAGGACCTGAAACGAGCAGTTCATGCTCGAAAACCCACAAATGTCACTTAGTTGAAGCAGTTCTGCATGGAGGAGCGGGCCAGAATTCCTCCACGGCGCTGTGAGAGACTAATCAATAACTACAGGAAGCGTTTGGTTGCAGTTATTGCTGCTAAAGGTGGCGTAACCAGTTATTGAGTCTAAGGGGTTGATTACTTTTTCACACGGGGGCATTGGGTGTTGCATAACTTTCTTTAATAAATAAATGAAATATGTATCAAATTTTTGTGTTACTTGTTCACTCAGGGTCCCTTTTATCTAATATTAGGTTTTGGTTGAAGATCTGATAACATTCAGTGTCAAAAATATGCAAAAATGCAGAAAATCAGACAGGGGGCAAATACTTTTTCACAGCACTGGATAGATTTTTTTTATATATATATATATATATATATATATATATATATATATATATATAATCATTTAAAAAAATGGACACTGTCGGCTATAAACAGGGCTCAATATGCAAGTTATTTGCTATGCAGATGTGCACTCTCCAGTAATAATATTATGTATTGTTCCTGAAGCTGAATGTTGTTGAAGCCGAAACCCTGGGATCCTTCAAGAAGCTGCTTGATGAGATTCTGGGATCAATAAGCTACTAACAACCAAACGAGCAAGATGGGCTGAATGGCCTCCTCTCATTTGTAAACTTTCTTATGTTCTTATGTGTGTGTCTGTAGTAGGTCTGATTTAAATAAATAAATAAATAAATAAATCCCAGTGAAAAGCTTTCACAGAAGTCACATTTACACAGCATTCTGCATTTGGAGACAATTAAAAATATATATAATAAATAAATAAAAAATAAATAAATAAATAAATAATAACTTCAGTGTGTTTCTAAAACTCAGATGTACAAGACTAGCGACCCCCTTTTTATCACCAGCTAGCCAATTTTGTTCAAGAAAACTCGATATCCCATATGGCACTTCGCTGGTCACATTAAGGTCACAAACGCATTAGCTGCTGTTTACAGTTAAACAGCGATCACGAGCAAATTAAAAAAAATGTTTAATCAAACTTTAGGTAGTCAAATGCTGGCGATGCAAACAATGTAGTGCCACATAGTAGTACAACTGTTGAAACTTAAATTCACAGCACGGAGACAAATGCAAATGCAACTTACTTAATTAATACAGCAGTATGCAAAAAAAAAAGCCTGTTCAGTACACATGGCTGTAAAATAAGTGCATTATTAAATGTGAAAAGAAAATGTTTATGGTAAGCTTGTCTTCTATTCTACTTCTACCATTATCAGGGCTTGAATTTCAGCGCGGGATTGCGGGAATCGTGCATTTTCCAAGTTGCTCCCGCATATCTGCAACTTTTAGCGCGGGAAAATCCCACAGATATATTTTAAGACACCAAGCTACTGTATTTTTCACCCAATTTAGAATGCCTGAAACGCTACAACAAATCTATAAGGAAGTGGGTGTCAGTGACGAAAGCACTATGAGCTGCATTCCGAGTAGTTCTGGTTAAAAATAAATAAATAAAAAAATAAAAGTAGTGCTGGATATTTTAATTGCCGCGGGACTTTATTCTCTCGTATGTGATTCTCGGCTGCTATCATTAAGCATTATAGAAACTCAGTACCCTGCAGTATGTATATATATATATATATATATTAAGTCTATCTAGGTGTTGTTTTGCAAGTGGTGACTTTCGCTTTAACTCTTAAAACTCAGCCCCATTCATTTTGGGGCGCCAGCGCACCGAAGGTTATGCACATATTACTCAGGCACCGTAAAATCTACCTGGTGCATGCCTTGTTTAAAAGTACAGATTAAGGGCTTTCCAAAGATGTATTCAGTGTGTGTACGCGGTACTCGTATCCGGAACTACAATCGCCTGAAGTTAAGCCTTTCATCATGTGACAGAGTTAACAGCTCAGGTTTCGTTTTGAGTCTATTGCTCCGTCATTGTAGCAGCTAGCCTGAAAGGGGCGGTATCGTTGGAAAGCTTACAAGCTCAGCTCCCCCACCCTCCCACCCCACCCACCCATGTTCATTTGATATACCGAGGTTCAATGGTGCGTTTTTTTTGTTTGTTTGTTTGTTTGTTTTGAGTCATCTATAACTACAATATATATTTTTGGAAAAGCGTTTTTTTTTCCCACATATTCTCATCTCTACCACATATTCCTGATCCTGTTGCAACTTACATAATATGAAAGGGCATTTTGTGGCCTTTTAATTTGATATGTTACATGCATGCAGCACAAATTATCCTGTAGTTAAACATACATAAATGAAACAGTGAAAAACAGGCGGAAATAGGGGTGAGTGTAAAGAAAAGGAGCACTGGTTAAAAAGAAAAGCACCTTTTTCTTCTGCTGCAAAAACTTCACATCAGGCAATGGCAATGGCAATGGAGAGTGCTCTGTCTCACATGATGAACAGCTGTTGGGTCTCCTGAAAGCAGCTTATTTTAAAGCAACACCAGTGTGAATGATGATGCAGTAAAATATATATATAGTTTTTTATATGCAAAAGTGCCATCCCCCCCCAATTGGTTGCAGCATATGGGGGAACCCCACCCCCAGCACACAAAAATGAAATTCAAGCCCTGATTATTTACACTATGTCCTGTTTTGCATGTTAACTTTATTTCCTGGTATGTGTGGTTTAGTTCATCGTACATAAAAAGCTTAACATGACCAATGGAATAGTCCAAGCAATTATATATTTTTATACTGATATTGCAAATCAATTTTTACAGCAGTTATTTGATGCATTTGTAAAGTATTGTTCCCTTAAACTTTTTGTTTTATTGTTATTATTCCACATCATTGCACAGACTCCACATAAGTAAACAGAAAATTCAAATACACTGTCTATTAATGATTAGTCTATGTATAAGTGTACAATACATTTAAAATGTGAACATACTTGGAAATATTTGTTTAAATAATAGAGGATGCTGCAAATACCAAGATGGTTTGCAAACCTAAAACTTACACAGAGAAACCTACAATGGAAAAAAATGATGTACTTTCCATTGCATATGTATACAGATATTTTAACTCAGCACTCCAGTAAAAAGAACTATGGAAATTACAAACAAAAAACTACATTTTATGTGACAGTAAGAGCTGACAAAGCCGAAAAAGACAGGAAATTGTCAGGTAAGACTGCCACTGCTCTTACTTCACCAATGTTCTGACAAGGCTTTCCAGCACACACTGCTTAACTGATACTGTAGGTGGGTTCACGTCAGACAACATAGGTAGTCACCACCGCTGGGCAGGTCAGTGGCGTTTTTTTGCTTTTAATATAGTTACAATATCACCTGCTGCAGTGAACACTCTTTATGATGGCGCACTGGTGCTTCTGTTCGAGTCACAGATTTGAATTCTGTATAATGTCTTTGTGTCTTGTCACGTGGGTGGAAAGATTGGTTGCATTTCCAGTTAAGTTAATTTCTTTGCAGCGTATTTTACAAATCGCATGATATATATCAATCTTTTTTTTTTTTTTTATTTATATAAAAAACTTAATGATGCCACACTTTTGATTTAAAGGTTTATCTTTGTTTTTGTCAGGCACTTGTTCTTTCTTGACTACCATTTTTAAGTTCACACTGCTAAATTATTTTTTCTGTTGTATGTTTAAAAGTGTTCAGTGGCTACCTTTAAATCAAGTTGAGGCTTGCACACTTTGTGTCATGCCCACGAGCGAGTACATTCTTAACTTGAGGTAACCACCATACAATATAATATTTTTTTTGTGTGCCCAATTATTTTACCTCTGATTTTCTCACCAATTTGGAATGTCCAATAATGTTTTTCCCTCACTGCAGCAATTCCCCACACTGTTCAGGGGAACTGAAGGTTCAGTGGGCGTCCTCCGATCCCACAGTCAAGCCAGCTTCCTCTTTTACACACACAAACTTGAAAGCGGTTGTCTGCGAGCTACCGGCCTCTGGAGGACAAAGGTGCTCTCTTCTGAGCTCAGTGGGTGCTTGGCCAGCTGGGTTCGCTGTAGCGCGATGATGAGAAACAGTCCCTGACGGTTTTGCCTCCCTAACCCACGTAAGCACCAGAGCCAATGCGATGCTTCCTTTGGAATCCCCAGCAAACACAGGTAACTCTGCACAGCCAGGACGTGAACCTTTGCTATATAATTCACCCTGCACACCACGCGGCACTGACATTCTGAGTGCGAAGTCTACGCTCTCAGCGAAACTAAGTGTATTTGCTGCTAAAGTTCCCATCTGCTCCTGCAAAAATAGGAAATAAAATGCACATTGCTTCCGCTCCGCATTATTTTTCAATGAACTTTATAGCGCTGTGTTTGTTTTAAAGTTACCTTGTATTCATATCATTTTGTACTGATACGGCTGACAGCGTATCAATTAAACTGTGAATCATATGTACCGGCGAATCAGTGCTGGTGAATGATGTGAGTGATGTATTCTTTGGTTCTCCATACCTTGAGGAGAAGTGTGTTGCTGGTTTTAGTAGGTGATGATATAATGCTACATGGTCATTTCAGTGCAGAGGTTTAAATCCTGTGAAGAGAAAGTGTAGGATTTCCAGATCCTTTTTAGTGCTCAGAGAAAACAGCCATCCCATGGGATTGTAGAAAACCAGACTCTTAGCAGATCTGTTCAAGTTTGACTGGTGCAAACCAAAAAGCAGTTTCTGAAAGGCAACGATTGCAGGGAAAGCTGCATCTACAGCAGGAACGTTCAATGTTGCTAGTGATCTTGTCAAATAGATACAGTGTTATTGACTTCACAGTCCTGACCTTACTCTCCAACAACAATGACCACTAATAGCCACCAAGAAATGTTTTAACCTTGCTACATTGGATACTGAGATGAAAAAGAAGAAACTATGTTGACTGTGGTTCAAAACAAGAACCAAACACGTGTTTTAATTTGTTTGTATCGGCTACATAACAGTTGCTGTGGTTGTTGTTGTCTACATTTGTTACAACAAGATCATCTTCTGTTTGTATTGTTTACTCA
The DNA here is from genome assembly GCA_036884735.1 of Huso huso. NCBI lineage: Eukaryota > Metazoa > Chordata > Actinopteri > Acipenseriformes > Acipenseridae > Huso > Huso huso. The sequence continues at coordinate 8,713,167 of CM072697.1, forward strand.
ATTCCTGTTCTGTATTTTCACTTTGTGAGCAACCATACTGATAAAAGCTAAGTAATATCCCAGTTATGGGATGACACTCATATCTTTGATAAAAAAAAGAGCTAAATTATACTAAAGAAATAACAACTCACAGTTTGGCGTTCTGTCGTCTGTTTGGTGGCTCCTTGCTAGCCAGGATCTCTAACCGTTCCAGATTGCTGAAGATTTGGTCTATTCGTACCTGGAGCTCATTCTCCACCACTGCACAGAGAAAGAATGCAAGTTATTACCATGCAGTAGGACTTTAAAACAATAAAGTAATTGACTCTATTATTTTGAAATCATAAGCCCAGCAGCATATTTTAGATACATACTATTCTGCACAATTAACATGACTGTATTATTTATCTGTAATAACTGGGAAAAAGTACACATTCTTTGACTGATATAGTCAACAGCACTGTGATTACTGAGTCATTCCTTGGTTGTATCATATACAATTCCACAGCAGGGACTTTCTACGGAATAGTCATATGATACCCATCTGAAGATATTGTATCTTTTAAATTATTGTTAGCTTTTTTAGCCAACTGTCTGTAAATTATTTGGACAAAGACAATTTCTGTGACAGACCTTTAACGCTAACTTTAAAAACTAAGATACATTTTACTTAAGGGCATTCTGTTAAAGTGATTGAAATCATATTTGCTCCTTACAATCATACCTCATATCTGATCAATTCAGAAGATCACAATTAAGAGATCAGAAAGAATTTAACACTTTGACATGTCTGTGATGCTGCCTGTGTAACTCATGCAATATGTTGCAATTCATGTCCCCTTATTTCAGCGCCACATTACAAGAACTTTAAAATTAAGCAATAAGCATTCAGTAGTTAAGGGCATTTTTTATAGTTTGGGTATTAAGCGTTTCATTGTACATTATTCCTTTTTCATATTTTGCCATATTACAAGCTTTCATGTTACAATAGACATTTATTTTTACTTCTCAAAGACAAACTGGATGTACCAATTAGGAGATCTGTTTTATTAGGTACATCCCTAATAAATGACATTTACGATATCAAGGCAAAAGGGGCTTTATCTCTGCCTCCCTTCCAACGCTGGCACCAGCCTGGCTTTGTTTACAACTCACAAAAACATACTAATTGTTGGATTTGACTCTCACACACTCTCACAGTAATAGAACTCAAGCAGCAGTTAAAATCAAGATGTTAGGTTGTCACATGCTCCTTTCCAGGCAATAGAAAATGAGCATTAAAAATGTGTCTCATGATATTAAGTGTTTGTATGTCAGACAACATTCTTTTTACTATGTGAATGAGAAGTACACTGATGAAGCAGAAGTCAAAATGTACTTCTGAATAATGAGTTACCCAAGCCATGCTCTGGACCCCCCTTATTGAATCAAACCATTACTGCTTGCCTGAGATTTTGCTTAGAGTTTAATTTTGTTTTGTTTTTATAAAGATCTTTGTTTCTACAGGCTGCGACGTGAAGTCAGATTGAAATTCTGAATGAAGTGGGAGAGAATCCCAACAGCTGAGTAATTGGGAGGATTGCGTGGGTTCCGACGATGCTCTCCCAGATAAGACCCTTCCCTGCCCGGCGCTGCGCTTGTGCTCCCCTCCCTTGTTGATTTACTCACAGTGCACAGACTGCCGGTCTGCTGTCTCCAGACACCCCATGTTGGACTGCACCTCATGGATCTGTCTGTCAGGGATAGAGAGAAGAGAGGAAATGAGTCAACAAAGATTCTGTCAACAGTCTCTATCGCACACATTTCCAGCCATTTCACTTTTTACAATACAGCAGTTACACAGCAGTAACCTATAGGGCCAATAACAATGTATTTATTAAAATAGAAGACTCTTGCAAATCTGAAGCATCCGACAAGGGACCCTTTTCAAGTTAGAAATTTGTTCCAAGTACTGAAAAGGGAGACAGCTGTATTTTGGTATCTTTCAGGTGCTCCTAGCCATTTAAAAAAGGCTACTTTCCAACAATGCACTGGACGTTACATGTGCAGCTAACTGTTTTCAATAATATTTAACTTCACCTTGAGGAAATGCAGTTCATAGCTACTGTCAGTACTGTATGTATTTCATTAAGATTGTGTGGTTTGGATTATAGGTTAGTTTGGACTACCAGGGTTTGGAGTACACTGTAGTATGAAAGTCGCTAAATCATATTAGTCATTCAGTATCATGCTGTGTCAATTTTTATTTATTTATTTATTTTAAATAATCCTTTTAAGTCAAGGTGTACACAGTATTATTAGTAGTATTGACTGGCCCTTAGCTAGACTGTCACATTAATCTGTGTAAAGCAGCAGCCTAGTTCTGGCAGAGCAATAATCAATAACTGCAATATTATTGATCATTTTTTGTGTCTTGGTTTTTATTGTACTGAAAATGTATTTGATATTCATTGATAATCTGTATAATTAAGTTCTGACAGTCATCTAAAGCTCTCCTATGGAGATATTACTAGCTCTTCCTGCATACAACTTACTTTTATGGAATTTGTCTATAAAGAAATTCTAGGGGGGGTGTTAAATAATTTGCATATAATTCAGTTTTCCCTGTATTGCTTGTTTTAAATAAAGTATGGTTGTATTTAAAAAAAACAGCGTGGAAAAAACAAACAAGGAAAAAAAAAAGATGTGCAAGAGAGAAAGAACTAAAAACTAGGGATACAGTCATAATACTGGAAGTTATGATATGCATGATTATCGTGGTCCTTTTTATCAAATAATTAATGTCATTATTGTCCAACCATATATTTAGGGCAGCCTGACTCAAGGAATGTATTATTATTATTTGTTTAATTTAGCAGACACCTTTATCCAAGGCGACTTACAGAGACTAGGGTGTGTGAACTATGCATCAGCTGCAGAGTCACTTACAACTACATCTCACCTGAAAGACAGAGCACAAGGAGGTTAAGTGACTTGCTCAGGGTCACACAATGAGTCAGTGGCTGAGGTGGGATTTGAACCGGGGACCTCCTGGTTACAAGCCCTTTTCTTTAACCACTGGACCACACAGCCTCCTATGAAAGCCTCCTATGTACTAACATATATGTACTCTATAGTTCCTAAAGAATCTAAGTCCCCCATGCATTAGCTGGCACCCTAATGTTTTATGAATATGGCTCCCACAGGGAAGTCGTACTTAAAACAACAAGCACAAACTCGATAGTACAAAAAGAGGGTAAAGGAGGGACAGAGTGGATTTGGGAAGTTGAATAAAGTCATACAAATTTCGTGTTGGCAAATATCCAGTATCACTTAGGTTCTACCCAGCTCGTGAACTGTAACAGAAACACACTCCTACAACAAGCATTTCATATAAAAATGAATAAAAATACAGAAACATATTATATACAGATGGAGATACTGTTGTAATCTGTAGAGTGTAGTAGAGAATGTGTTGTGCCAAAGACCACTGGTTTTAGTGTCCCAATATCTGGATCACTTTTGGGTCAATTTGGTGTCAAAATATGGAAAGTGTTGCAGCCAGAAATTTTAAAGCAAGTTCACTATTGACAGTAAAATTTATCTCCCTCATGTAACGGTAGCACCAAATATGATTACACAATTATATTGATAAATGTAAAAATACTAAAATGTTTCAGCTTGTTCTGGGAAACCTGCTATTTTTCTAAAATACAAAAGAGAAGAGATACAGAGGAACCCGCTTTATATCATGATTGCCATGCAGGCATAATTTGTGATATAAAGCGGGTTTCACATTTGCCTATGACGGCACATTACGAGTGCGAGAAAAAAAACAAAAAACTAATGGTGAATGAAAGAGCAGTATTTAATACTGTACATTTAGTCATTCTTTACATTTAAACAAATGCATAGTTTACTACAGGACTGTGACAGGGTGGCTGTGCGGTGACGTCAGGTCAGAAGCAGGAAGGGAAACACTGACACCAGGCAGTGCTGCAGTTCAAAAAGAAGACGCTGCGCGTGCCGTTTATTCAAATACAAAAATAAATAAAAGGTTTTAACAAAAAGACTTGCTCACAGAGCGAAAATAAAAGGTTTAAACAAAAATAATCACGAACACAAAAATAAACAAAACCCAGGTCAGGCTGGGCAGTAGCCTTCACTGATCCTGTATTTCTTTAAAGTTTCGTTTCTCTCTCGCTCCGCTCTCACTCCTAACACCCACACTGAGTGCAGAGAGCTGCAGACTTTTATATCGTGGCCGAGGGGTTTAACTAGCTGGCAATTATTCTATTACCCCTCGGCCACAATCTGCACAGGAAGAATTATTATGCGTGACTGCCAGCTAATTCAATAATCACCAGCTGACAGTCACGCATTCCCACGAGGTATTTCAAAACAAAAACACATGGCTACACTGTCAAAACAATACCAAAGCAATGAGGCTACGCCGTCATATATACATAATAAATAAATCATAATACAAACAAATACAAAACAATAGCCTGCACAGGGGCGGAGAGGGAGACCCCATTCTAAAAATAAATAAACAAATCAACATACAGGGCTCCTCGCCCTGTTACAAGGACAAATGCATTTTGTATCATTAATTGGAACGAAACAGCATGAATTGTCGACTGATGAGAACTATCAATTAGGCATTGCACAGTGTTTTTTGTGTGCATTTGTACAAGACTGACTATGTAAAAAATATAGCGACATTGGTGTTTTGTAACTAAACTACGCAGCATTTGACAGGCTGCACAAAATGTCAATTCATCAGCCGAGATGATTATTGGTTGTTAGTTGCGTTGAAAATGTATTATATCCTGTAGTTAGTAAAGCCTGGCCACTCTGCATTTGACAGGCTGCACAAAACGTGACAATAAGCGGGTTTGTGAGATGATATTAAGAGAGGTAATTTCTCAAAAAACCTATGGTGCATGGCAAGTGGTTTTTAGAAAAAATCATGATAATAAACGGGGTATGATATTAGTAAAACTGGTTTATCTGTATTCTGAACATTCATTTCTCACTGCAAACAATATGACCAGTACCGTTATAAGCAAGTACTACCGGTGTAGGGCCAGAAAGTGGTACATCGTCACAATGTGGTACACGTACATGTTTAATGCCAAAAAATGGTACGTTGGCAATGCTATGACTGACTGCTGCACAAATCACTACAAACAAGACAAACTGTAGTTCACCCACAAAATCGTACATGTTTACCATATTAGATGACCTAATTTGTTGCTCATCATTTAAAGTCACATACATTTGCTGAATTGTGAAAAAAAAGTATATTAAAAATAACTAAGGGCCAAACTCAGTACATCGTAGATGGTCGTTTCTTTGTTTTCTGAGCGAAAATCATTTGCGAATAGTACACCGTTTACCACGTTTTAACATGTACCACAAATTAACAAGACACCGGTGTCACGTCAATTTATGCAACCTATCAAATGTTCCTACTTTGTGTACTGCGCATGCCCAGACTATTTTCACCCTGCACTGCGCATGCCTAGATTTTTTTCCTTAAGACCGAGGACGCTCATCAAAAACTGCTACCTATTTTTTTTTGGATGAGAAACTACGTGTTTTGTAAAGATAAATTTTACTCTAGATGTAATAATTCGTTTTATATTAAATACAGACAGCTGATGTTAACGAACGGTAAAGTGTACTATAGAGCTAGGTAGATTTTTTTTAAATAAAAAAGCAAAAGATAAAAAGGCAAATAGACGCCGACTGCGTATAAATAACCCTTAAGTACACCTTTGTAAAATTGTTTTGCAAAGGTATTATTATTATTATTATTTTTATTATTTAGAGCTATTTTCTAGTGTGAATTCTGAACATGTTGTTGATATTAATTTTAAAATAAGTAATGTTAAATTACATTATTTTAGCTCTGCTATAGATATATATATATATATATATATATATATATATAGTAACAGAATCGCACCTCTCCGCGGTTCGTTGGCCCTTTAAAACACTGACCCAGACACAAGAAATTAATTTTTACTGGGCTGACGCGCTATTTTTTAATAAACAAAATAAACAAAAACAAACACCTAGCTCTTTTCGAGCAATAACTGAAACACAACACAGGAACCTAAACTATAAACAGGATGGCTAAGTCGTTCACCTGTAACAAAACACACAGTTTTTCCACATATAAACCTTCACTCACTTGGTACGCCTGCACACACTCGCAAGCGGGCTATACACACAGCAGCCCCGCACAAACTGGCTGCCTTTCTTTTATACCCTGCACCTGGCTCTAATTTAATAATAATCACCAGGTGCAGGGGATAATCACCAAACAATTAGCAATAAAACAATTAACAGAAATAATTAAACAATAAAACAAAACAATTAAATCAAACCAATGTGCATTTGCACATGTTTTTCATGGAGGATTAACCCCCTCCCTGCTGTGTTACAATATATATATATATAGCAGAACTAAAATAATGTAATGTAATGCCATTCGCACCAAAACTGAGTGAAAAGCAGGATCAGTCATCTCACAGTGCCTACTTTCTGATGTTCAATGTCCTTTGTCCTCAAAACACGATATACACCACGTTAAATACAACTCAATTGATTGTTTCTTTCCATAACACGCTATACGCCAGGCTTCTATTTTAGCAAAATCTGATATATCTACTGAGCCAATCGCCGTGCAGTATCGCAGTCGAATGACCCCATTATGGCAGCGCCCAGGAGGAGTGTATAGTAGCATATTTAATGTTGTAAATTGTGATTTTATGATTAAATGATTAATAATTTTGATGAAATAGAGGAGCCTGTGTTACTCTACTTCCGGGAGAAAGAAGAGATGCCCAAAGGCATCTAGGCGTGAAGTAGCGAAGAGAGCACGGCACAGTGGGGGTGTTAATTCCTGCATTGTGTGGACATAATGCACAGAAATTTTGTTTGGCAATCATGCTCACAGATGAAGATCTAGCGTTGTTCGAGACCAGTTTTACTCGACGAGTGACAAAGTTAAACAGGACCCTTCTCACCTACATAGACATAACAAAAGCTAAGCGTCCAAGAGTAAAGGATACCGTTCACCAAAAAGCCATACTGAGGCATTATTTCTACATGTATTTGGCGAGTATTCTGATTCAATTTTGCTGTATACCGATGTGTTTGTATTTAACCCTATTGTTCCCAGACAATGTTAACACTAGAAACCCCAGAGCCATCATTTTGACGATTTTCACTTTTAAAATGTAAATTACTCTGCGTGTGTGAAATAAAAGTGTAGGGACTGTGTGCTTGTTAGTTACCACGAAAACACATTCAAGTTACATAATGGTAATTGAGTTATTTTCATTATGTTAATTTAAAAAAAAAAAAATAATAATTATGTACATACAGTGCCTTTAAAAAGTCTACACCCCCTTTCAAAATATTCACCTTTTATTGCCTTATAGCCTGGAATTAAAATCCATTAAAATATTTTTTTTTTCTTTTATCTACACATCCTACCCCACAACTTCCAAGTGAAAAAAATATTCTAGAAATTTGTAGAAAATTAATTAAAAATAAAAACTGAAATAGCTTGGTTGGATAAGTGTCCACCCCCTTTGTAATAGCAATCCTAAATTAGCTCAGGTGTAACCAATCGCCTTCAAAATCACACATCAAGTTAAGTGGCCTCCAACTGTGTTAAATTGTAGTGATTCACATGATTTCAGGATAAATTCAGCAGTTCCTGTAGGTTCCCTCTGCTCGGTAGTGCATTTCAAAGCAAAGACTCAACCATGAGCACCAAGGCGCTTTCAAAAGAACTCTAGGACAAAGTTGTTGAAAGGCACAGATCAGGGGATGGGTATAAAAAAAATATCAAAGGCCTTGAATATCCCTTGGAGCATGGTCAAGATGATTATTAAGAAGTGGAAGGTGTATGGCACCACCAAGACCCTGCCTAGATCAGGCCGTCCCTCCAAACTGGATGACCGAGCAAGAAGGAGACTGATCAGAGAGGCTACCAAGAGGCCAATGGCAACTTTGCAAGAGCTACAGGCTTTTATGGCCAAGACTTGTCAAAGTGTGCATGTGACAACAATATCCCAAGCACTCCATAAATCTGGCCTGTATGGTAGGGAGGAAGCCATTACTCAAGAAAGCCCACCTTGAATCCCGTTTGAAGTATGCAAAAACACACTCAGGAGATTCTGTAGAGATGTGGCAAAATGTTTTGTGGTCTGACGAAACTAAAATGGAACTTTTTGGCCTAAATGCAAAGCGTTATGTTTGGCGCAAACCCAACACAGCGCATCACCCAAAGAAAACCATCCCTACTGTGAAGCATGGTGGTGGCAGCATCATGTTATGGGGATGTTTCTCATCGGCAGGGACTGGGGCACTTGTCAGGATAGAAGGGAAAATGAATGGAGCAAAGTACAAAGAAGTCCTTGAGGAAAACCTGCTGCCCTCTGCAAGAAAGCTGAAACTGGGACGGAAGTTCACCTTTCAGCATGACGACCCAAAGCACACAGCCAAAGCTACACTACAGTGGCCTGGTCAGAGCCCCGACCGAAATCCAATCGAAAATTTGTGGCATGACTTGAAGATTGCTGTCCATCAACACTCCCCAAGGAACTTGACAGAGCTTGAACAGTTTTGTAAAGAAGAATGATCAAATATTGCCAAATCTAGGTGTGCAAAGTTGGTAGAGACAGACTCACAGCTGTAATTGCTGCCAAAGGTGCTTCCTCCAAGTATTAACTCAGGGGGGTGGAGACTTATCCAATTATGATCTTTCAGTTTTGTATTTTTAATATATATATATTTTTTCTCAATAAAAACTTTTTTCCCCTTAACAGTGTGGAGTATGGTGTGTAGATAAGTGGAAAAAATCCTCATTTAAATGCATGAAACTCTGAGGCACTGACACAACAAAATGTGAAAAAAGTTCAAGGGGGAGTAGACTTTCTACAGGCACTGTATATCTGTTTACACCTGTTTGCCTACTATTTTTTTTAGTTTTTTCTTTTGAAATGTTTTTTTTATTTTTTATTACAGTATTTCATTTACTGAAGTAGTGCTCATGCGTAATTGTTCACTTAAATATGCTGTTTTGGCTCTGCACATGTTTGATATGATGTGCCTGAATAAAACGTTTGAGTTGTATCCGATAGTTTGTCTTTGCTTTTAATATTGACGTTGTTTAAAATGTAACCGTCACAAGATTTAACATTGTCTGGGAACAACAGGGTTAAGATAAATCTTTTCATATCCTTCAAAGATTTGAGTTGGTTCAGTGCCCTTGCAGGTACATAGCAAGAATGAGGATCCTGACAGTCCCTTTTCCCAAATCTCTTTTATTCATGATGTTCGCTACTTTATGCAGTAAAATAGTCTGTTTTTACAGTCATAGTCATGTTAATAGTTTTCACAGTTGAATGTTTTGCCTCTAGCTCATTGTGTCCACAAACTGGTGCCAAAATTGAATTCAAAATTGAAATCAAAACTCTTATTAATTATTGATTCTCCCTCCCCATTCTTTCCCTAAATCATAATTGTGGTTAAATTAGTATAGACCTGTCAAAAATTGTCTGTTAGGGTTAACAGCTTTACATTTTCACTTTACATAGAAATCTCCTAGCCCCTGATAAAATTAACTGATGACAATTTAGTCTTATTTGAAAGTTTCAGGTATTTCAAAAGATCACGTCAGTAACATTGCCAAGTACTGGTTGGAGCATGGTGTGGCTCTTCCAGAAAATCGTGGAGGCAGTCGTGTTAAAGCTGATATGGTGGAGAAGAAGGAGCAGGTTCGGGCACACATCCAGTCATTCATTTGCCTGGCCAACCACTATTCCCGCCGTGGGGCACCAGGTCGAAAATACCTGCCAACTGATTTAAATATTCAAAAGATGCATCAGCTGTTCCTCGAACAAAACCACGTTCAGGTGTCATACTCGCTGTACTACAGCATCTTTATGTATGACTTTAATCTTGGATTCGGGTACCCAGCTAAGGATATTTGCAGTACCTGCGTGAAATTCCGCCTGCGTCTGAAGAACCCCAAGCTCTCTGAAGAAAATAAACGTTAGGCTAGGAAGTTTTATGACATTCTTAACAACGTGGCAGATTCCTTCAGTGTGCTTTGACGTCATGGAAAACCTTATTCTTCCTAAGTCCCCAATAGGACAATCGTACTACTCCAGACAGTTGTATTTGTATGCGTTTGGTGTTGTTCACCATCGTGGGAGAAACCAGCCGCAGGGGAAAGATAACATTGATTTATATGTGTGGCTTGAGAACCAGCATAAAAAAAACAGCAATATGATTGCCTCTGCATTGTCACACTACTTCCGTTCTGTAGTAGCTGAGAAACTGAAAAATCACCAAGAACTTTGTCTTTTCTCCGACTCCTGTTACGGGCACAATAAAAACATCAACTTCTTGTCAATGCTATTTGCTTTGCACAAGCAGCAACAGCCACACCTTAGGATTAACTACTACTTTCCCATCCGGGGGCACAGTTTTCTCCCTGCTGATCGTGGTTTTGGTAGAATTGAACAAGAGCTACACCATTCTGCTACCGGATGAATACATTGATGTTCTTCGTAAACACGGAAATGTACACATCTACGGAGGTGACTAGGTATGCTGGGATTTTAAGGCAGCTGTGACCAAGGTGGTAAAGTCCCAGCATTCATTTAAGATCAGTGATGCCAGAGCTATTCAAATCAACAACAATAAGCTTGGTTTTCACAAAGTCTATGGAGGATATTTCTGTCATCACACCCGACTCGTGGCAAGACCTGGGAACGGTTTCAGCCAAGAATCAGCCCAATGGTGAACTGTGTTAAACCTGCAAAAAAGACTGACATTCTCAAGCTCATTGATGAACTTGGAATTGGGCAGAATGTTCGAGACTTTTATGAAGGTGCCTTGTCAGATGTTTTTGTAATTTATTTGTTTTTATGACTTATAGTTTCACTTCAGCTATTCTGAGCTTTGGAGCAATTATTTGACAAAAACTGGATCTCAAATTACTGAAATAGGATGTGATAGCAGATAACTCATATAATTTTCAATTAATTCTAATCAGGGGTGTAGTGCTGGGGGAGCGCTGCTCCCCCACTTCTCTTGGGCATCACTTCCGTATTTAACGTGTAGAATATTTAACTGCTTTGCTCCTATTAATATATGGCGATAGATATACATGTGTATAACCCATACAAATAAGCAAATAATACAATAACCGTAAGAAACCATTGAGAGATAAATAATGAAAAAAGTTTGAATATAGCGTGCCTGGTCTGGAACAACAGGTGTGCATAATGTAGAGAGGTGAAAGGAACCTGAATCAACGCTGTGCTAAGGTGTCAGTGTTTTACAATTAGATGCAATAACTGGAACAATTCTTTTTTTAGACCTATATATAAGAAATAATGTAGATAACATAAGCTAAAAATGTATTTAAAAGATAAAACTCAATCGCAACAAACAAATAAAAGGTACCTGTGGCCTTACACATCGTTTTTTTGCAAACGGACGCACTTCTGTTTCAAAACCTCAGTCTCATTAGCTCTTAAGTGGCTGCAATAGGACAGTGAGACAAGCTGATTCTGGACCAAACCATTCAGTATACGAGAAGGGGGAGTGTTACGCATAGGATTAGTAATAATGACGGTGTTTTAATCATGTGTGTAGATAATAGCGACCCCTCACTTTTAAATATAGCACTACACCACTGATTCTAATGTGTTATGGTTTGGATGCATTTAGCCTTTGTTTGTTTTCACTGATTTCCTTTGGTGACACAGATCACCTCCAGTCAGTAAAGCAGTGATGGGGAACCCTGATCCTGGAGGGCTGCAGTCCTGCGGGTTTTGTGTATCTCTTTACATCCCCGCCTGCTTACAACTTGGAAACAATGCTTAATGGGTTCAATTTAGAAAACAATGGTTCAATTAAGTAATTGAGAGTTGAGGTGGAGCAAAAACCAGAAGACACTGCGGCCCTCCAGGACCAGGGTTCCCCACCACTGCAGTAAAGGGTTAATATTAAATATTATAATCCTCTGCTGTCAAATTGGTGTATATTGTTAATTTTCAGGATTTCAACTTTTTTTTTGGTATCCTAGTAGGGCTGCAACGAAGGGTACATTTTGACATTCAAAGGTTCGGAACACATTACCGAAGTAAGGTTCGAACCTTCAATGGTACTCATTTGCAGAATTTATTGGCGACGTCACCATAGCTACTTGTTTATATTTGATTGAAAATCCTATTTTACAGGTAATCCATATAAATGGAATAAAACAAACATTCACATGTAGTTTAAAAATACGTTAAAGAAAAGTAATCATGTAATCACATTGTTTTTACACATAATTGAGCCTGCTTGCGATCTATACAGTAAGCTTGCATTGCACCAGCACCAACTGCAGCGGACAAAGCTTTATTTAACAGTCACCGTTCCAAGCAGGTTATCAGTCACATTTTACTACTACTAAAAACATTAATAATACAGTACTAATAATAATATGAACTTGTCAAGTGACCCCAGAGATTGGTTATGCCTCCATGATACGAGTTGCTTGCACAGTTGCATTCAACTTTTTTTTTTGGTTGTCTGGGCATAACAAAAAAATCCCAAACAGCAGAGAGGTTTCGAGACATTTCTTTTAAATACAGCTTACACTATACAACGCTTTGCTGTCGAGATGGCGAATAAAGAAATTAAAGGTCTGGCTCTGGACAACATGAGCTGGAGCGGGGATGGGGCGGACCGTGCTGTTTTCGAAATTAAAATGATTTGTGTTATCGTATATTTTGTATGTACACTAGATATTCAGTACATATTTTACTGAAGCACTACAATCACTAGAGGTACGAGCCCACTGCTTTGGATACTATATATACCCTGCTCCAGTTGTACGTAATGTATAACAATGTACTAGGGGATTTTATTAACAACTTGTGTTTTATGTAATATGCATTACACAAATCAAAATATCGAGTGAGTGAGAGGTAATGTGTTATTTATAGTATTCACACATTGTCAAACAGTTTATGTTAATAGGAAGAAAAACAAAACAAAAACCACATACAGTGCGTGAACCTGTCTGACAAACCTTCGAAGGTTTAAAACAATCTTCGAACCCCTGGCTAGCGAACAAACCTTCAAACCTTCGAACCTTCAGCCACAGCCCTATATCCTAGTGATAATGTGGTCATTTCATTGTGGCAGTGTGGCATCCTTGCTCGTCAGAGCTGACCTATGGTTGGCTTTGCTTTAAACTGCTAAATTGTCCACATTATCAGATTTCAAAGTTTTTATGTAGATAACTAGATTATCGTATTTTGATTAATTTTAAGCAATTTATTTGATGAACCTTTGTCAATAAGCCTCTGTAATACTGAAAATCACTGACTTTTCTTTCAAGGGTTTGTTCATGTTGGCATCAACATGACAGTTAATATACAATGTAAAAGCAGAAAACTTGAAATGTATATAAAAAAAAAAAAATTAAAAAAGCCTAAAAGTAATTGTTGTCTGCAGAATTATTTGATGTCAGATTTGTGAATGTTTACTAATTCCTTGTGACTTTGATTAATCAATTTTCTTAATTGAGTGGAATGTGGATATGTCTTGTTTTGCAAGAAAACGTCCAACAATGGCTATATAGCCTTTTGCTGCAAAACATTTTTTTAGAGTTAATAAATGTTGAATTTCTTTCATTTTAAATTCTGACTTGTTTAGTTATTCCATTTGAAAAACACCTAATGTGGAGTTAATTTATTTATTCAGAAAAGAACAATAAAAAAGATCATTTACCAAACACAGGAAAAATTGATGTGTGGTTTTGCATCTAAACTCTTCATTCATTCATTCATTCATTCATATATATATATATATATATATATATATATATATATATATATATATATATATATATATATTCAAACTACTCTATATATAACCACCAAGATGAATTGTTGGATTGTTTTAACTTGATCCAAAACATATATATATAAATAAAAAAATAACGTTTCAACTACATTTAACATTTTGGCACGTTAGCCAATTTTGACGAAATAGCAAAAATTTACGTTATACCGGGCTAGTACAGTAACTGAGTTTTGAAATCCCTTCAACCAGTAATAATACTACTGCTAGTATTATTAATAATTAGTAATACAACAACATGATACATTTTCAAATCTTTGGGATATACCCGTTTAATTATACACGTTAACACCAGGTATATTTATTTCTGTGAGTCTTACATTAGACAGATAGCATTACTTACATTAAGGTTTCAATATAAAACAAAATTAATGTCAATTGTCGGTAATATGACGTAAAGAACAACTTACTTATTTGTCTGGTGATAAAGCGTCTCCATTTCTGCCACAACCCACGTATACAATAGTTAAACAGAGATTAACCAAATTAATATATTTATTACTTATATTTGTGTAAAAGTTTCTGTTTTATTCACGAGATGAAAGTACAGCCAGAAAGCACACGTCATCACCGAGCAACCGTAGGACCTCAAATTCAGTAGCACGCAGCGCTGCCTGAACTTCGGAGAAAAAGGGTGAAGAGTCACAAGAGGTGTCCGAGGTTGCGAAAACAGCTGATTTTCTGAAGCCGCGTAAAGGTTATAGAGCTTTCATATAAACATATTTTCAGATTTTTGTAAGACAAAGACCACGTGATATTTTTAATAGACCACTTTCATATTGTGTACAGTCTGAGGTCTTTAAAGCGCCATTACAGAACTCAACATAAGATGCAAAGTTTAATACGAACTTGATGTTAGGCAAGTAAACGACTTGGGGATTTCTTAATGATAATTTTTTTAAACGTATTTATTTTTTGTTATTTGGTGATATATGGTTATATTTTAGCAGTGATTTAGATACATTCATTCCAGTGACAGTATTGCAATTTCCAAGTTTGTTATTTGGTGCCACAGATGTTTGAAGCTGTATTGTTGCACGGCTGATGAGCCGACCCCCCTCCCCCACATAAGAACATAAGAACATAAGAAAGTTTACAAACGAGAGGAGGCCATTCAGCCCATCTTGCTCGTTTGGTTGTTAGTAGCTTATTGATCCCAGAATCTCATCAAGCAGCTTCTTGAAGGATCCCAGGGTGTCAGCTTCAACAACATTACTGGGGAGTTGGTTCCAGACCCTCACAATTCTCTGTGTAAAAAAGTGCCTCCTATTTTCTGTTCTGAATGCCCCTTTATCTAATCTCCATTTATGACCCCTGGTCCTTTTTTCTTTTTTCAAGTCAAAGAAGTCCCCCGGGTTGACATTGTCTATACCTTTTAGGATTTTGAATGTTTGAATCAGATCGCCGCGTAGTCTTCTTTGTTCAAGACTGAATAGATTCAATTCTTTTAGCCTGTCTGCATCGACATGCCTTTTAAACCCGGGATAATTCTGGTTGCTCTTCTTTGCACTCTTTCTAGAGCAGCAATATCCTTTTGTAACGAGGTGACCAGAACTGAACACAATATTCTAGGTGAGGTCTTACTAATGCATTGTAGAGTTTTAACATTACTTCCCTTGATTTAAATTCAACACTTCTCACAATATATCCAAGCATCTTGTTAG
The DNA here is from genome assembly GCA_036884735.1 of Huso huso. Lineage (NCBI taxonomy): Eukaryota > Metazoa > Chordata > Actinopteri > Acipenseriformes > Acipenseridae > Huso > Huso huso. The sequence continues at coordinate 8,728,745 of CM072697.1, forward strand.
CCTTTTTATAGCTTCCCACATTGTCTAGATGAAGACATTTCTGAGTCAACATAAACTCCTAGGTCTTTTTCATAGTTCCTTCTTCAATTTCACTATCTCCCATATGATATTTTATAATGAACATTTTTATTGCCCGCATGCAATACTTTACACTTTTCTCTATTAAATTTCATTTGCCATGTGTCTGCCCAATTTTGAATGCGGTCTAGATCATTTTGAATGACCTTTGCTGCTTCAACAGTGTCTGCCACTCCTCCTATTTTTGTGTCGCCTGCAAATTTAACGAGTTTGCTTACTATATCAGAGTCTAAATCATTAATGTAGATTAGGAATAGCAGAGGACCTAATACTGATCCCTGTGGTACACCACTGGTTACCTCACTCCATTTCGAGGTTTCTCCTCTAATCAGTACTTTCTGTTTTCTACATGTTAACCACTCCCTAATCCATGTGCATGCATTTCCTTGAATCCTACATGTTCAGTTTGAGAATTAATCTTTTATGCGGGACTTTGTCAAAAGCTTTCTGGAAATCTAAATAGACCATGTCGTATGCTTTGCAGTTGTCCATTTTCAATGTTGCATCCTCAAAAAAAAGTCAAGTAGGTTAGTTAGACATGATCTCCCTTTCCTAAAACCATGCTGGCTGTCACCCAGGATATTGTTACCATATAGGCAATTTTCCATTTTGGATCTTATTATAGTTTCCATAAGTTTACATATAATAGAAGTCAGGCTTATTGGTCTGTAGTTACCTGGTTCAGTTTTGTCTCCTTTTTGTGGATCTGTATTACGTTTGCTATTTTCCAGTCTGTCGGTACAACCCCTGTGTCAAGAGACTGTTGCATGATCTTGGTTAGCGGCTTGTAAATAACTTCTTTCATTTCTTTGAGTACTATTGGGAGGATCTCATCTGGCCCAGGGGATTTGTTTATTTTAAGAGCTCCTAGTCCCTTTAACACTTCTGCCTCTGTTATGCTAAAGTTATTTAAAACTGGATAGGAACAGGTCGACATGTGGGGCATGTTGTCCGTGTCCTCCTTTGTAAAAATCTGTGAAAAGTAATCATTTAATATATTTGCTATTTTTTTTTCTTCATCTATGATTTTGCCATTTGTGTCTCTTAGACATTTAACCTCCTCTTTGAATGTTCTCTTGGGAGAACCAACCTTTTACTCAAAAACAGCTTGTGCTACAGACTTCACGGCAAATCCAAAAACGGTAAAAAAAAAAATACATTTGAAAGAAAACAAAAGCAAGCTACACCTTAACAAGGTTTTTGACCTTGGGGTGAAACCCCAAAAATAAAAATCTCAAAAATGACCAAGAAAAGGTCAAGGTCTCGGCTTCATCTGTGCAAAATTTCAGGAAGGTAATATTTTTGGTTTGCTTTGAAAACATTTCTAAGAAACCTTAATAATCTTCAGGTAACAAACATACATCAGTGGGGGAAAAAAGTCAGTACCTTTTATTGTAGGGAAAAAATTACTTTTTTCCAACAAAGGTCACGCCAGTCAATGACCTCTTCTCTCTCTCCACAGTTTCTCAGTCTTTTTGAGATCTTGATTCTACAACTTGTAGCCTCTTGAGGAAGATGTAGTGAGACTAGGGCATATAACACTGCAAAGAATGTTGCCATGGGGTAGCGATACTGCTGTGATTTCCCACCAGGGTGCATGAATTGTATAAATGTCCCCAAAATCCTCAGAAATGTTTTCAATCATAATGCAATTAAGTGCAGCATTACTCTGTAAAAAGACTTTCCTCCATTTTTGGAGCGTGCATAGTAATGATCACATGCTGCTTGAAAAACTTTCCCGACAATTTTTGAAGAAACATGTTTCCTCGTGTATGCTGGGCGTTAGAAACTAGGTTTTTCAACTTGCCTCTCTAAACCACAAGTTATTTGATTTTATTCAACATGTAAAATGCATGTGAATAGCGTGAACTGTCGCTAGAACTGAATTGTTTTACTTACTAATTACCAGAAGTGGGCGTGATTGTGTGAAGAAAAAGAAGAAATATTAAATAAATAGAAACTTAACCACAAGGTTAAACGAAAAAGAGTGCGGGTGAGTGCAAAGTTCTCTAAAATGACTATTAGGAGTTTATGTTGACTCAGAAATGTCTTCATCTAGACAATGTGGGGAAGCTATAAAAAAGGCCAACAAGATGCTCGGATATATTGTGAGAAGTGTTGAATTTAAATCAAGGGAAGTAATGTTAAAACTTTACAATGCATTAGTAAGACCTCACCTAGAATATTGTGTTCAGTTCTGGTCACCTTGTTACAAAAAGGATATTGCTGCTCTAGAAAGAGTGCAAAGAAGAGCGACCAGAATTATCCCGGGTTTAAAAGGCATGTCGTATGCAGACAGGCTAAAAGAATTGAATCTGTTCAGTCTTGAACAAAGAAGACTACGTGGCACTCTGATTCAAACATTCAAAATCCTAAAAGGTATAGACAATGTCGACCCAGGGACTTTTTTTGACCTGAAAGAAACAAGGACCAGGGTCACAAATGGAGATTAGATAAAGGGGCATTCAGAACAGAAAATAGGAGGCACTTTTTTACACAGAGAATTGTGAGGGTCTGGAACCAACTCCCCAGTAATGTTGTTGAAGCTGACACCCTGGGATCCTTCAAGAAGCTGCTTGATGAGATTCTGGGATCAATAAGCTACTAACAACCAAACGAGCAAGATGGGCTGAATGGCATCCTCTCGTTTGTAAACTTTCTTATGTTGTTATGTTCTTAATGAAAAACGGTATGATCCTTAGACCTGTATGAATATTAGATTGAGAACAGGGGGATATGTAAAAATACATACGAGGTTCATGAGCAGTTTAATGCACTGGCAGTTCTATAGGCGGTCTACCAGGCTGAGCATCCAAATATTCCTGCCCGTCCCTATACCTCGCCTCTGCTCAGAGAAGCCAGTGACTGCTGGTCTGCAGCTGCGGTGCAGAATCCGCTTAACACTTATTTATGTTGTTTGTTAACTATATCCAACTATATCCAATATGCCAATTGATGCTAACAATTCATTCCAGTTCTGTGTGGTGGAAGAAGAGGTGGAGCTCTGTTTTAAAAGTGTGTGTATGTGCGCGTGTGTGTGTGCGTGTGTGTGCGTACGTGGTTTGGTACGGCTTTGCTGAAGAATAACGTGAGATTCCCGATTCCCGTTAAACCAGTTAAACGGGATCTTGACTGCTGAAATTTCGTGAGCCACAAGCACGATTCCTGCTCCGGTTTACATGGGTTTTTACATATATTTTTATTGCCAGAAAGCGATTGACCCTGCCCTTAAAGCCGTGCTGACCAAAGGACGTTATTTTGCTGTTTCACGATGTATTTGCGTGACAGTGTCACATAGTCATGACTGTAGTGTCGATTTTTACGTGCATGTAAACCCAGCCATTGTCTCTCGGCATGAGCATTAACTTTACTAAAAACAAACCAATAAAAACACGATATCTACTCAAGATCTTTCAGTCAATCCAACTTAAGTCTGATAACACATATGTTAATGTATGGACAAATACAAGTGTTAGATGAAATGAACTTCTATGGCCATGCAATGCACAGCAGTAAGTGATGGCATAAGGGCAGCTACAGAGTTCTGAGCTATTGTTAGAATGGTACCACAGCGGTATCATTTTTATATGTTGACATCCCAACAGTATCACTGGTATTAACCAGTACACACTGGTAATCCATTGAAGTATCAACACAGTTCCACACAATTGTCTTGCTGTATCAGAATAACAATGCAGTATTTGTTCCAAATTCATTGTGTTTCTATTGCTGGTATTGCTGTAATCTGCTAATAGTTCCGGATGCGTTTCTTCAGAGAAATGCACTGGTATTATAATGGTATTCCAGTGATATGTTTTCTAATCAGGTATCTGGGTGGGAGACGTCAGCTGCAGTATCAGATTTTACTGATCAGGTTGGTTAGGTGGCTAAGTCGGGGTGCCTCCTCCCCCTGGGCAAGAACTCAGTTAATACTCCAGCATGTATCAATGTTCAGCTCTTTACTGAAGTTGATTTTAGTATGCGCCATGAACCAGATATTACATTAAGTTTCCCTACCTGAGGGTCAATTATTAAGCAGGAATATCTGCTGCTATTATGAACCAAAAAATGTATTACGAATGCTCTACAGAAACCTTATTGTTAAAATAAATATCAATAATGTTTGTGAATTCCTAATGCATTCATTTTACAGTATCTGAATTCTTAATTTGTTGAAAAAAAAGGGAGAATCAAAATACATTTTCAGCAAACCGAAGTTGATAAATTATTTCGTATTCAAAATGCATTCATTCTTCACTTTCTTAGAAAGCATTTTGAATGTTCCAGTGTCAGCATCCTTTTGGCATCCAATTAAAATCCACTTTCCATACAAAAATGAAACTAATCTTGCAGGAATGCTTTCTGACTCTAAAGACTTGGATGTTGCAGGAGCCAGGTTTCAATCTGCTCAATGGAAATTAATTTGTCAGGGCAGGCTGAGTGAGACTCTGCTCATTTACATTCCCTGGATCGGGATGTTTTGTAGCAGGAACATGACACCCTGGGACCCTGCAGGGTGTTTTGTTGGTGGTTTAGGTGTGAATGATGGATCTGTTGTCTGGATCTGTCTAGGCCACATGACTGTGTCAGTTTCTGTTACACTAAGCAGATCACAGCTACAGCCCCCTGGGCTCATTGGACGGGTTTGGGATTGACAAGGAGGAAAACATTGCAGGTCTGTCATAGATCCAGCTATGTAAAAATAAATGGGACTTTCCAATGCTGGAAATAACAGTCCGCTAGGTACAGACTACACTGCTAGGTAATTATGAGTGTCAGTACTAATTAGGTAATACAAACTGCTGGAAATAACAGCTATGTTCTCCGGATGGAATCGCCACCACATTTAACACATTGGGTAACAAAAGATAATCTAAGGTGGAAACAGAACTATTTACATGACAATATTATCAAAAGAACACACTCTCAATGTACTGTACATTTTGAAAATACATACTTAGCAGAAAGGGCAACACAGACGTTGTCATGCCAACTACATGCTTTTAGAATACTTGCATACCTTTTTTTCTTCTTTCTTAAGGGTAAGCACATATTATTAGTAGGGCTGTCAGTGATTAAAACAGATGATTTTGATTAATCTCTTTGAGAGGTGTGTTCTACGAGACAGATGACTTGTTTTTGAAGTAGTGTTTCTATCTCTTTTGAGGGCCAAGACCTGGAGAGGGTCATTCACAGATGTAACCGGGATCCCTCGAAAGGGAGGAGGTCTCCAGTGGAATTGAAGTGCATAACCAGTGTCTGAGGTGCAATTGCGCCAGTAGTGCAGGTGGTGTTGTGCAAACGGGTGGGTCTGAGGCCGCAAGCCTTCAGGGAGGCTGCCTGGAGTGGTTCTGCTGGAACTGTCCCCCTGGGCACTGGTGCGCTGGAGCCCCACATCCGGCATTCCCCCGTCCTTGCTGCTGGCTCCTTGCCGCGGAGCCCACCAGGCTTCTGCCCAGGGCTTGCCCCTGGAACCCTGAAATCTGCAGCAAGGTGCCCTAAACTGCGCGTAGCTCCGAAGCTAGCGGCTCAGGAAGGGTAACGTCATCCCAGGAAGCCACTAGGGAGAGCGCATGGAGGGTGGGGAGTGGAGGCCTGGGATTCCGTGACCGACGAAGGCACCCCTAGGCTGGCTGCAGGGTTCTCACTTCAGAACAGCGCCATTCTTTTTTGCATTCTCGATGCCAAGGCACCTCACACACAGGATGTGTTTGTCCTGCGGTGGCAATTTCCTCCTGCAGGACGTGCATGGGTGGAAAGTCGATATCGTAGTCGGGGTGCTTAGCTCTGGAGCATCAACGGGGCCGAAGCACCGAGGCGTCGAGCTGTGTAGCATCAGGCACTGAAAAACCCAGAGGGGTTTTGCTGGGTGAAGCGCCGAGGCGGTGAATCCTTGAGGCACCGAGGGTGTCGAAACACTGTGGTACTGAGGCTATGGAGCACCAGGGACCCGAGGGTCTTGAGGGTACTGGGTGCAAGGCTAAAAAAGACCTTGAAGCGTCAAAGCGCTAAGGCGTACAGTCCTTGAGGTGCCGAAGGTGTCGCAGCACTGAGGGTATGGAGTGCAGGGGCACCAAGGCCAATGAGGACTCAATGTGAGAGTCTGGAACCAGCTTCCCAGTAATGTTGTTGAAGCTGACACCCTGGGATCCTTCAAGAAGCTGCTTGATGAGATTCTGGGATCAATAAGCTACTAACAACCAAACAATCAATAAGCTACTAACAACCAAATGAGCAAGATGGGCTGAATGGCCTCCTCTCGTTTGTAAGCTTTCTTATGTTCTTAGGCTCTGGGGCAGTGTGGCACCAAGGGCGCTGCTGCACAGGGCTCGAAAGGCCTTAAGGCGTCAAAGCGCCTAGGCGTGTAGCTCTTGAGGCACCGAGGTTAGGAGGCTCTGAAGCACCGAGGACCCGAGGGTACCACGGGCATCGAGGCCTAGGCATGGGGCGCCAAGTACCAAGGGCAAGCACCAAGGTACTGGGCTGCTTGCAATCACATAACCAGGATTAGCACATAGCTTGCAACGGTGTGGAGTGTAGCCTGCAGACAGTTGCAGTGCAGTCACACAACCAGTGCAGTGCGAAGCTTGCAGTGGAGTGGAGCAGTCACGAACCTGGAGAATGGAGAGAGACAGAAAAGAAAAAGAAAACACACCTGTCTTTTTTTTTTTTTTTTTTTTTTTTACACACTAACACACCTCTTTATGGATGAGTGGTGATGCGCGCGATCTGCTCAACACTAAGGCCAAGGCCTCATGAAGGAGCGCGCCGTTTATTTATTTATTTTTAAACTGCAATGCAGTAGAAGAGTAACAGTAAAAACAATAGTAATCAGTGGCCTGTAGGGGCGCTAGGCCACACACACCGAGTGGGAGTACTGAGGTCCGAGGCTGGAATCACTGGAGGGTCATGTTCTCCCTTCTATCTATCTCTTTTTTTTTTTTTTAGCTGCAAGAAGCAGAGGAAATTATAGTAAGAACATGCAGCAAGTTAGAAGCAGGCTACAGTCGGCATGCGATGTAGGCTGATGAAAAAAGAGTTTTTTTTAAAATGAAACGCAGTTGCGTATGTGTTAGCTCAGCCTTCAGTTGCCGAGTTTCTGATTCCTGGGAAGTGGCAAGTCTGCTTCCAGCAAATAATTGCAAGGGAACTCACAAAAACTCGAAGAAGGAGCTCTAAAGAGTCAATCACAACTGGAAAAAGGGTTAGAGTAATGCTCACCACTTTACCTACCTGTCTGTGAAAGACAAAAGAGGCTGAGATCTCCGCTCAGTGATTATTTGTTACCTCAGTGAGGCTGGACCAAGGACGTCACTCTGCGGAGGGGCCTATCGGCAGCTTTGATATAAAATGCTCAGCAAATACCTGACAAGCAGGCATATCCCAAAAGTATGCAAACTGGCAGTCATCTTCGAATTGAAAGGGAACTACCTTGCTTTTGTGTGTGTTGGTTCGTACTGTTAGCTCCACCCCGCCCCCTTGTCTCTGAACGGCGCCGATTTTGAATCAGCTGCTCTGAGTTTAAGCTTCTTATCAGAAAAGGACAGGCAGCTGTTAAAATTTAAGCTGCAGTAATTTCCCAATTTACTGTATTTTCTGATCAAAGCAATTAAAGGTTTCATTTCTCCTTACTGCTTTTCTATACTTTTCCATGAAGAACTTCTGCACGCTGTCACTCCCACGCTGTCGCTGTTAAAACTGCCTCAGTTTAATAGAGTTTAATAAAAGATTGGTTTTCATATTAGAGTAGAAGACTGTTCCCCTAGGGTTGAAAGGGTGAGCTATTCCCTTATAAAAGTTTACCATAGTAAAAAACATAGCAAAGTGTGTAGCAAGTACTTGACAAATGTTCCACCTGTTGTCTTATTTTTAGCAGCAGTAGACTTGGCCAGGCAATACCTCTATTTTTTAAGGAAAAGGTACATAAAATACATTTTTAGCTCATTTTACTGATTTTCTTTAACTCATACAGTTTTGTTCTTTATTAGGTGTGTATCTTTAAGAAAGATGTACTTGTTCTATAAGGGGCTGTGGAAGGGTGGTGGGCAATTCACGGACACAAAGGAGACAGTACTTTATTTGTAACGCCGCTCAGGCGCACTGATTTATTTTTACCCGTAGAGGGTGCTGTTGTTCGTGGCCTGAATACTGGCAACAGTAAACAGGACCACGGTGTTACCAATACAGGTACACAGTCCAGTGCACATACAACTGCTCGTAAATAATAATGAAAACCAAAGGCGAAAGAAAAAGGGAACATAAAACACACTAATAAAACTACAAACAAAAGTGCTGCTTACACAGTGCCCCCACTGCTGCTAAGCCGGTAAGAACGGGCCTCCGACCTACGCTCAGTTACTCTATACACTGGGGTGGCCGGAGTTCCCCGTACAACTAAAAACATCCCCTTGGGTACATAATTATTTCTTCTATTTATTTTGTCTTTAAATTATTTTAAGGCAGGCTGTTTTCCCCAGCCAGGCTTGCCTCGTTCTTGTTTTTAAAACTGACGTCTTCTGTCAGTGTCACTGTGTGTTCCCAAACACGGCCACCCGAATGCACAGCCAAGCACAGTTCTTATGGGCAGAGCAATCTCCCAAGGCCCACCTCTCAGCCACTCAGAGAGAGGGAAAGCCAACACACCCTCTTCCCCACCTCTCCATGTCATCACCATGACTGACGGGCGGATCCCACGAGACTGCTGCCCTCTACCTGCAGTACCACGCATGTGCCAGATAGTCAGTCCAGATCTCCCCTGTTACAGGGGCTTACACACATTTGCTAGAGAGAGGAGATAGTTTCTGGTTAGATAGAGAGAAACATGTGAGGAGACGGCGATAGCACAAACAAAGGAAGGGATTAATTTCAATTACACAGGTTGTAAACGTGTTGGTTTTATTGTTTTGTAGCTTGTAAAGTTTGTACTCCATTATCGTGAATTCATGAAAGCCTGCAGGAGGATACAAAAAAGTCAAATAACAACCAAAAACAAATGGAACTGTGTTAATACTATGGACGCTTTGCTCTGCTGCGGGATCTCTATTCCTAGGGTGGTCAAATAGGGTTGCCAACCCTCCAGGATTGGCCGGGAGTCTACCGGAATCGGCATTGATCTCCCGGTGACTATTGAAAGCAATCCGGGATATTTTAACCCTTTGCGGTCCTATGTCGGACCTGGTCTGACATCGCAATTTTCCCTTTCCGGTCAACCAAAAGATGCAAAAAACAGGTCTCTAGTCGTTTTCTCCGGAAAAAGTCGAGAAAACCATTCAATGGCCGAGTGAGACTGATAGGAGCCGAGAGAAGCCAAAAAAAAAAAAGGGCGTATCTCATGAATACTGATAGACCCGACACCACATAGATAACACAGACATAAACAAACAAGATAGCTGCTTCCGCATCCAGCGCCCAAAGAACATCACAGACATTTGCAGAGCTTTTTTTAGATGTTATAGTAATAAAATAACGACTTGGATCGCATTATTGATGAGTTTGGTGATAAAACGAGTGATCAAGAGATGATTTACCGGTATGTACTACTATTAAGAGGCGTTTGAAAAATATAGCGAACAAGGGGTGGGGTGGGGCTGGAGATGCAGTACTGAGTGTCCTGTTGATATGCAGTGCCTTTTAAACCTGTTTTACTGTGAAAAAAAATACTTTTAAACACCGCGTCTAAAATAAACTGCGCGTGTGAAAATAAATTGTACCTGAAGCGCCTGACACGTGCTGAATAAATGGACCGCTAAGGGTTAATAGGATTTTTTAAGAAAATAAATTAATATAATAAGAACATAAGAACATAAGAAAGTTTACAAACGAGAGGAGGCCATTTGGCCCATGTTGCTCATTTGGTTGTTAGTAGCTTATTGATCCCAGAATCTCATCAAGCAGCTTCTTGAAGGATCCCAGGGTGTCAGCTTCAACAACATTACTGGGGAGTTGGTTCCAGACCCTCACAATTCTCTGTGCAAAAAAGTGCCTCCTATTTTCTGTTCTGAATGCCCCTTTATCTAATCTCCATTTGTGACCCCTGGTCCTTGTTTCTTTTTTCAGGTCAAAAAAGTCTCCTGGGTCGACATTGTCAATACCTTTTAAGATTTTAAATGCTTGAATCAGATCACCGCGTAGTCTTCTTTGTTCAAGACTGAATAGATTCAATTATTTTAGCCTGTCTGCATATGACATGCCTTTTAAACTCGTGATAATTCTGGTCGCTCTTCTTTGCACTCTTTCTAGAGCAGCAATATCCTTTTTGTAACAAGGTGACCAGAACTCAACACAATATTCTAGGTGAGGTTTTACTAATGCATTGTAAAGTTTTAACATTATTTCCCTTGATTTAAATTCAACACTTCTCACAATATATCCGAGCATCTTGTTGGCCTTTTTTTATAGCTTCCCCACATTGTCTAGATGAAGACATTGCTGTCTAGATAATTTTGAATGACCTTTGCTGCTGCAACTGTGTTTGCCACTCCTCCTATTTTTGTGTTGTCTGCAAATTTAACAAGTTTGCTTACAATAGAATCTAAGTCATTAATGTAGATTAGGAACAGCAGAGGACCTAATACTGATCCCTGTGGTACACCACTGGTTACCTCGCTCCATTTTGAGGTTTCTCCTCTAATCAGTACTTTCTGTTTTCTACATGTTAACCACTCCCTAATCCATGTGCATGCATTTCCTTGAATCCCTACTGCATTCAGTTTGAGAATTAATCTTTTATGCAGGACTTTGTCAAAAGCTTTCTGGAAATCTAAATAAACATGTCATATGCTCTGCAATTATCCATTGTCGATGTTGCATTCTCAAAAAAATCAAGCAGGTTAGTTAGACACGATCTCCCTTTCCTAAAACCATGCTGACTGTCTCTTAGGATACTGTTACCATATAGGTAATTTTCCATTATAGTTTCCATAAATTTACATATAATAGAAGTCAGGCTTATTGGTCTGTAGTTACCTGGTTTGGTTTTGTCTTCCTTTTTGTGGATCGGTATTACGTTTGCAACTCTCCAGTCGGTACAACCCCTGTGTCAAGAGACTGTTGCATGATCTTGGTTAGCGGTTTGTAAATAACTTTTGGAATTGGTTTTAGCCCCTTTAGCATTGTTCATTTCTATCTCTCTCTTGGCCTTTCTAACTTCCTTTTTGACTTGCATTTGCAGTTCCAAGTACTCTTTCTGTGTACTTTGTTTTTGGTCCCTTTTAAACGCTCTGTAAAGTGCCTTTTTTTGGCTGAATATTTTTTTAATTGATCTATTAAACCATTTTGGCAATTTTGTTTTAGATTTAGATTTGTCTACTTTTGGGATGTAATTGTTTTGTGCCTCTAGTACTACATTTTTAAAAAAACAGCCATCCTTTTTCTGTGGATGTTTTCTCTATTTTACTCCAATCTAATTCTTTTAGTCTCTTTTTCATACCTTCATAGTCTGCTTTTCTAAAACTGAAACCTTAGCTTTAGTCATTACTTTTTGGGTTTTAAAAATCACTTCAAATGAGACCATGTTGTTGCACAGTGCAGCTGTATGTACACATGGGGTCTGTGTTTGCTGCACTTTGATTTGTGTTCGGTTCCGCCAGTCAGCTGCTTGCGCAGGACCAAGAGTCTGAGCGATCGGTCAGTGTGTATGTAAATGTGGCCTTATGTGTGTGAGCCAATAGGGCTTGGGGGGATCTCTATTTAGGAGCTGCCTGCAAGCAGCTCGGGCTGTGTTGTGGTGTCCTAACGTTTAATGAATAAACATCTGAATGAGATCTTGCTGCGGTAGTCTGGCTCTTGTTTGTTCCCCTGAAACACTACAATACGTAATTGTGGCAAAGTGGCTGCTGATTAAGAACAGGTGCAGAGGTGATGCAGTGCAGAAATAATCACAAGTGAAAAACTGTAATCCAATGTGGAAACGTTATTTTTATTGTCAACACAAATCCTGGTCTGGCGACCAAACAATAAACCTCCGGCAATACACCCCTGGTGTAAAGCTCGGCAGGAAAATGATAATAATGATTTGTAAATAAAACAAATAATAACACGTTATCCGCTCCCACAATACTACATACACAAATCACCAGTCCGGGTGCGTGCAGTAGTGCTCAAGGTGGGTGATAACAAATAACAGTGACAGTGGTGTTGTTCCAGGTAGTGCTGGCCCAAGGCGACAGCTCCGGAGACGTGTTAGCCATCTAGTGAATTTACAAACAAAAGACAATTGCTAACAGTGCTACAAACAAACAAAACACTCACAAATACTTTTAATTCTTTTTGGGAACTCTCCCGGTCCTTCCAGTTCCATGCTTCTCTGAACCCAAGCGAAGGAAAAGATTTACAATTCTCCGGTCCCTTTATGTGTTCATGCATGACCCCTTGGTAAACGATTGCAGCTGACTCTATTGCGTGCAGCTACTACCTCGTTTACCTTCCGGGTCAATACGTTCCTGCAACGGAGTCTTGCCTTTTTCCAGGCTGACCGACTTCCCGACTCAGGAAATGAACAGTCAGGCCAACCCGTCCAAAGCCTTTCCCCAGGCTGACCAACTTCCCGACTCAGGAAATGAACTGTCAGGCCAACCCGTCCAAAGCCTTTCCCTTTCGCTACTTAGCGCCCTTACAGGTCGGGAGGGAGATTTACAACCAGAACTCATTATATTTCTGTCACATATCCCACCGCTCAGAGTGGAGCCGAAGGAACACTCGGCTGAATCTATCTTTCCCATTACTCCCCCCTCCCGGGAAAAATAATCTGCATTTTGATGGTCTTTCCCTGCACGGTGTACCATATGGTACATGAAGGGCTGCAACGCCAGATACCACCGAGTTATCCGGGCATTGCTGTCCTTGGCATTGCTGTGGGGTGTGGTCTGTGACAAGATCAAATGAGTGTCCCAGCAGGTAGTATCGTAAAGAGTGAGTAGCCCATTTTTGACTACGGAGTAGTTGCGCTCCCAAGGTAGCATCTTTTTACTGATGTACAGTATCGGGTGTTCTACTCCATCTACCTTTTGAGACAAGACAGCACCCAAACCTACATCCAATGCGTTGGTGTAGAGGATGAATCTTTTGGTGAAGTCTGGTTTGATAAGAGTGGGGGCCTGACAAAGTCTACGCTTAATAGTATCAAACACCCCCTGACACTCAGCTGACCACTTAATTAAATTTGGAGCACTCTTTTTGGTGAGGTCAACTAAGGGTTAACCACTGTGGCATATTCGGGGATAAAGCGGCGGTAATAACCGGCTAATCCCAGTAGTGACCTCACCTGAGTCTTGGTTTTGGGGATCGCTGCATCAACCAAAGCCTGGATTTTGGTGACTACAGGTCCCACCCTTCCATTCCCCATTAAAAATCCCAAATATTGAGTCTCTGTCTTGGCAAACGCACATTTTCTCAAGTTAGCTGTCAGCCGGGCTACCCTTAGAGACTGAAGGACGGCTGCAATCCTAGCCAAATGCTCTTCCAGGTGGAGCTGTAAATGACCACATCATCAATATACACTGCTGCATATTATTATTATTATTATTATTATTATTATTATTATTATTATTATTTATTTCTTAGCTGATGTCCTTATCCAGGGCGAGGTTTTAAAGTGAAACAGCACCTCTGGTGTTGAAAATGCATTTTTCTCTCTAGAACTGTTTGGTTAAGGGGATCTGCCAGTATCCCTTCGTCAGGTCCAAAGTGGAGATAAACCTCGCCTTACCCAGTCTGTCTAAAAGTTTGTCAACCCAAGGCATAGGGTACGCATCGAACTTGGCAATAGCGTTTACCTTCCTGAAATCCACGCAGAAGCGGTTGATGGACAATGTTGGACAATGCTTTGTTTAAAATTAAGTTCTTCTGGGGGGCTCCCGAGTGGCGCATCCAGTAAAGGCGCTCCACGTGGAGTGCAGGATGCGTTCTATATTCTGGACGTCGCGAGTTCGAGTCCAGGGGGCGGCGCTCAATTGGCCGAGCGCCGCCCGGGGGGAGGGAGGGTTAGGTCGGCCAGGGTGTCCTCGGCTCACCGTGCACCAGCGACCCCTGTAGTCCGGCCGGGCGCCTGCGGGCTTGCCTGTAAGCTGCCCGAGAGCTGTTTGTCCTCCAACGCTGTAGCATGGTGAGTCTGCAGTGTGAAAAAAAGGGGTCGGCTGACGGCACACGTTTCGGAGGACAGTGTGTGTTCGTCTTTGCTCTCCCAAGTCAGCGCAGGGGTGGTAGCAGTGAGCTGAGCATAATAAAATAATTGGCGATTCCAAATTGGGAGAAAATAATAAAAATAATTGGCAACGACTAAATTTATAAAAAAAAAAAAAAATTGAGTTCTTCTTGATTTTTTAAATTAAGGATGAAGTTGTGATTTTAAAATATCACAAAACACATATTTCATATATCATTTTGTCTAGCAACGGCAAATACATATATTTCGTACATAACTCCATTGGTCAAAATCTGTACATCTAATTTATCATTTTACGTTTTTAGTAGAATTAATGACTCTATTCCTAATTCCGCACAATAACTACTGATCAGCTGCTCCCCCTTACTATTTTCTGTCAGAATGCTGGTGTCTGACTCGAGTCTCTGTGCCGCTCATCATTGCTGTATCACAGCTAACTGTTCGAAAATGACAAGCTTGTCACCAAGTGCGTATAATGTTAACGCCCTAATATCTAAAATGTCGACCATGATTGGCTCTTGGTTTAAATGGCGTTATATTATAGAGACCTTGAACAACCCTATAGGAGGCTGTGTGGTCCAGTGGTTAAAGAAAAGGGCTTGTAACCATGAGGTCCCCGGTTCAAATCTCACCTCAGCCACTGACTCATTGTGTGACCTTGAGCAAGTCACTTAACCTCCTTGTGCTCTGTCTTTCAGGTGAGACGTAGTTGTAAGTGACTCTGCAGCTGATGCATAGTTCACACACCCTAGTCTCTGTAAGTCACCTTGGATAAAGGCGTCTGCAAAATAAATTAATAATAATAATAATAATAATAATAATAATAAGAACCCATAGGGTAAATCTTAGCTCGGCTGTGATTGGTTTAGGTTTTGAAATCTTTGAGTAAAGGAAATAAAATGAAAAAAACACCTTTCTGTATGTCATACTTCTAAGGGCCTATACTAACAGAAAGCTTATGCTGTCTACTTTTAATTTATTATACAAACATGAATCAAAGTCGACACGAACTCATCAACCGTGAGTTTGAAAAAGTGTAAAAAAATAAAACTCGATGCCGTGGACCCGCGGGAAACGGCTATTTCTCACTGTCATCAAAACGTTTGGCGTGATGCGGTTTTTTGAGATCAATACAGAAAATACAAGCAAAAAGAAATCACATTGCACATGGTATGTCTTCTTCAATTATTATACTATATTTAAATGTGGGTTTTAGATTTTAATTTGATATTTTTATTCATTTTTCTACCAGTTTGAATATGCTTGAGACAATGTTTTTTTCAGAAATGGCAGTTTTTAAAGAGAATTAAAACAAAAACCGTCAATGTATGAGTATTGTGATTGTTATTTATGTTTACCGGAGTATTTATACTTCTACAAAATACAGAAAGATAGTGCTTCACTGTTTTGTATTTAATTATACAACGAGTTGAAAACTGCTTAGTACATGAGTACCACAGAGCGCTCTGAGTTCTCCATTGAGGCAGAATCGCCAGACACCTGCTTCACCCACCCTACTATTCCTCCACCGCTGTGATCAACACAAAAATTGATGAAAATCATCCTTCCCGCTTTGGATTACTGGTTAGATTGACCTGGTTTTTGTTTTTTGCATTGGGTTTTTTGCATTTTAGAATCTCTTGGTGGAGCAGCTGTCTTTACCACCCTGGATCTGCATTTGGGTTATTGGCAGGTAGCCATGGATAAAGCCATCATTCCCAAAACCACCTTTTACACCCCCTTTGGATTGTACCAATTCTGGGTTATGCCTTTTGGCTTGAAGAATTATGTGGCGACATTCCAGCATTTGATGGAGGAGGTGCTAGGAGACTTGAAAGGACAGCGTTGCTTCGTAGATTACATCATTGTCTATTCTCCAACTAAATCAAGGCACGTGGAAGATCTGAAGAAGGTGTTCCAGAAGCTTCAAAAAGCAAACCTAACCCTCAATTTGAAAAAGTGTGACTTTTTCAAAATCTCGCTTCTCGATCCTGAGAAGCTTAAAGCAATACAAGGTTACCCAGTTCCCACTAACCTCAAGGAGGTCCAAAGATTTTTAGGCATGGCGGGATGATACCACAAGTTTATCCCCCACTTTGCTGATATTGGTGCTCCTCTAAACAACCTAAAGAAGAAAGATGTACCGTGGGAATGGTCTGAAGAATGTCAAACCAGTATGGAGAAGCTCAAGCATGCACTGCAATCTCCGCCTGTGTTATCACACCCAGACCTGAACCGGAAGTTTTTCATTTATACTGATGCCAGTGAGGTGGTGCTCAGGGCGGTCCTTGCCCAAAGGAATGACGAAGATGAGCAAGTTATTGCCTTCGCCGCCCGGATCCAGCTGAGACAAATTACTCCACATAGGAAAAGGAGTGCTCCAAAGGTGTCCTCCTGTCTCACTCGATGGACTTTAAGACTACAATTCTCCTTTACTGTACAGTACAGAAGGGGAAGCCTTAATGTGGTGCCAGATGCACTTTCTAGGGCTCCAATTTCAACATCTACTATAGCTGCAATACACTCTGCGAAGACCCTATCTTGCAGTTTGGATTTGCCATCATCCCTGGATGAAATTGCAGACGCTCAGTCAAAAGATCCACACATCGCTGGAATCTTGTTCGAGCTTGCAGGAAAAGATCCTTCTGCAGGTAACAGGATTTCATTTGTGAAGAAACAAGGTCTGATATATCGACAGATACCTGGAAAAAATGGTGGCCAGCGATTCCAGTTGGTAGTGCCGTCTTCATTGATATCACCTTTTCTCCGCTATTATCATGATAGCCCTCTCGGTGGACATTTAGGACGTCTCAAAACATTACTGAGAATACTGGAAGTTGCCTGGTGGCCAAGGGTTCGGAAGGACACATGGACACACACTAAAGAGTGTCAGCAGTTTAAAACTTCTAATACTAGACCTGCAGGTCTTCTACAATCAACATTGGTCTCTGAACCAGGTGAGATGTTGGGAGTTGACCTTATGGGGCCACTTCCCCAAAATAAAAAAGTAAATATCTACCTTCTGGTCATAGTTGACTATTACTCTAAGTAGGTGGAAATGTTTCCCTTTAAGGACAGCAAAACACCAAAGATAACCAACATTCTCATACAGGAAATCTTTACCAGATGGGGCACACCAAAGTACTTAGTATCAGATCGAGGCCCTCAGTTCACCAGCCAACTCATTATGGATGGATGTAAAACATGGGGGGTGATTCGCAAATTGACAACCAGTAACCATTCTCAGACGAACCTAACGGAGCGCATAAACCGCACTGCCAAGACCATGATGACACTATGTAGCAAGTACCTGATAAATGTGGGACAATAAATGTTCCACCTGCTGACTAATTCTTAGCAGCAGTAGACCTGGCCAGGCAATACCTCTTATTTTTTAAGGAAAAGGTAAATAAAATACACTTTTAGCTCATTTTACTGATTTTCTTTAACTCATAGAGTTTTGTTCTTTATTAGGTGTGTATCCCTTTAAGAAAGGCGTACTTGTTCTATAAGGGGGTGTCACAAAGACGGCCGGAGTGGGTGGCGTCAGACCAGAAGCAGGAAATAAACAGACAGAGATGTGTAGTTTGGTGAAGCTGAGCGAATGCTTTCGCTCAGCATTTAATAAACAGAACAGAAAATAAAAGGTTTGAAACAAAAACACAGGACACGGCACTTGTGCCAAAATAAATAGACAAACAAAACGTACTAAACACTTAACAAACGGTGCACGGAGAGACAAACAAACACGGTGAGTACAAACACTTCTAGATTATTTCACTTTACTACTTTCCTCCTTCTCCTCACCCGTTCTCCACTCTCGAACACCCAACACCGAGTGAATGCTACGTGTCTCTATATATACTGTTGTGCTGGGATTCAATTACTAATTAATTATTCACTTGAATCCCAGCACGTGAATTCATTACGTGCAACCCCGTGCTCACATATTACATTTAACCAGCACGTGAAGTGATTTGTGCCCTCCTCGTGCCTAAATATAAATCTACCTTTTTAAATCACACGTGAAACACAGACCCGTTTATATCCCGTGTACCAATCTATACACCAACATTAACACACGCATGCAACATACAACACATAATATGCACACAGGGGCGGGGCACATTGCCACAGGGGGGTACACACATTTGCTAGAGAGAGACGATAGTTTCTGGTTAGATAGAGAGAAACATGTGAGGAGATGGCGATAGCGCAAACAAAGGAAGGGATTCATTTCAATTACACAGGTTGTAAACGTGTTGGTTTTATTGTTTTGTAGCTTTGAAAGTTTGTACTCCATTATCGTGAATTCATGAAAGCCTGCAGGAGGATACAAAAAAGTCAAATAACAACCAAAAACAAATGGAACTGTGTTAATACTGTGGATGCTTTGCTCTGCTGCGGGATCTCTATTCCTCCACCGCCATGATCAACACGAATATTGATGAAAAACATCCTTCCTGCTTTGGATTACTGGTTAGATCGACCTGGTTTTTGTTTTTTGCATTGGGTTTTTTTCCAGTTATTTTTATGGGATTACAAATATATTTTTGGAACTGAACATTTCGGGACATTTGTAAAATACTGTTTATACAGTATTGGTTTGATTTTTGGGACTATTCTTATTGTTTGTTTTTTTTCTAATGGACTCATCGGCTAGTAATCTGTGTGTTGTTACCATATCACCGGTTTTGTGTGTTTTCTCTTTCTTTTTTCATTCAGAGCATGGGCAATATTGTGAAAATGAATGATCATTTTGAGTTTAATACATTTCCCCTTTTCATGTTTGCTATTACACAGTTCTACTTTCAGTGAGGTGTATGTTTGATCTCTCTGTGGTTGGTCCTCTCTTATTGGAAAAATAATAATTGAGAATTTATTTGACTTATAGAGCTGTTTGTTATAAGTCAGGGCTTGAATTTCAGTGCAGGATTGCGGGAATTGCGCATTTTCCAAGTTGAAAATCCTGCAGATATTTTAAGACACCAAGCTACTGTATTTTTTACCTTTTGCTTTAACTCTTAAAACTCAGCCCCATTCATTTTGGGGTGCCAGCGCACCAAAGGTTACGCACATATTACTCACGCACCTTCATGGCTTGTTTAATAGTACAGACTCTGGGCTTTCCAAAGATGTATTCAGTGTGTGTATGCGGTACTCCTAGCCGGAACTACGATTGCCTGAAGTTAAGCCTCTCATCATGTGACAGAGTTCACAGCTTAGGTTTTGTTTTTATTCTATTGCTCCGTCATTGTAGCAGCTAGACTGAAGGGGGCGGTATCGTTGAAAAGCTTAGAAGCTCAGCTTCCGCCCCCCCCCCATGTTCATTTCATATTGAGGTTCAAATGTGCAGTGTTTTTTTTTTTTTTTTTTTTTTTAAACATATATTCTCATATCTACCACATATAGTATACCTGATCCTGTTGTAACTTACATAATATGAAAGGACATTTTGTGGCCTTTCATTTGATATGTTACATGCATGCAGTACAAACTATCTAGTAGTTAAACATACATAAATCAAAACAGTGAAAAACAGGCAGAAATAGGGCTGAGTGTAAAGAGTTAAATAAAAGAAATGGAGCGCTGGTTAAAAAGAAAAGCACCCTTTTCTTCTGCTGCATGCAAAAACTTCACGTCAGACAATGACAAAAGCAATGGAGAGTGCTCTGTCTCACAGGGATGAACAGCTGTTAGGTCTCCTGAAAGCTGCTTATTTTAAAGCAACACCAGTGTGAATGATGATGCAGTAAAATATAGTTTTTATATGCAAAAGTGCCTTTTCTTTTGCCATTCCCCCCTAAAATTTTGGAATCCCCCCCATTGGCTGCAGCATAGGGAGGAAATCCCCCCAGCACACAAAAATGAAATTCAAACCCTGTAAGTGTACTAAAGCATAGATAAGCATTGTAAAGCCCAGAGAGGTATGGTAAAACATATTTAAAAACATGGAAAACCATAGTATAGTATAAAGCTTGGGGAAAGTTTCCACTCCATGAATCAATATTTGTATAATAATAATTATTGGTGTATGTAAGGATCATGTACACCTTCTCATATGGGTTCGGAGCCATCATCGGTATAACTTGATACACTGTCTGCAGCACCTTATTTTCCTCTGAGCTCCAATCCAACCTTGATTACCCACAAAAACCTGACATCATCTCTTTGAAATTCCCAAACACAAAGAGAACAGATAAAAGAAACTGAAGGGAAACATTATGCGCCCAAAAGCAGGGTCTGTGTCCCGCGTGTGAGCGAGGCGGTAGGTACTGTAGTCCTCTTGAGCAGCTAACCCGCTGTTTGGCTGCAGGCTGCAGTCGTGGTAATGACAGCAGCGTAGGCCGGCGGGCTCTGGAATGTGATCTGTAGGCTGTCATCGAGAGCACCAAAACATGTCACTTCAGAACAAAACCGAGGGAGATAATGTATTGCAGCCCGGGGGCACTGGCTGCCTCGCTGGAGCAGCCCCTGCCTGTCACCACAGAGATCTGAGTCAAGTGCCTTCTATTACTGCAGCAATCTCAGGATGTCACAACTATAGTTCTCTTAATTAAAGAGCAACAGAGTGGTTCTGAAATATCACAGTAATCTTATGTATTCTTCTTGTTTACACGTTTTTAAAAATTAACATCCTGGGACTTTAAAACATGCCTTCTCTGTAAATACAGAGAACTATTAAACTGTCCCCCTGCAACACTCTGCTCCTAGTGGATGTAAGAAATACATCAGAAGGAAATAGCCCATAGTGGGTGAAAATCAGCTTGTATCACACATATCATCTTATTCTATATATTTTTTTTTATAATATATAGTTAAAAAAAAAATTGAAAATTGAATGTAACGTAAATTCCACAGGATTCAGACTGATATCACATCAATATCAAGGTCTGCTATATATTATATATTTGTACTTATTGTATAATTTGCATGATCTGTGTAACAGGCAGTGTTGTGTGATGCACTGCCATTACGGATTCTGTCCCTTGTCAGTGAGCTTGATAACCACGATTGCAGACAAGCCTGGCTCTTTTGCATAGTGGTTAAGACTCTTACTTGTGGTGTGCTAGATTGCGCCTTTTATATGTGCAAAATACACAACCTAAGTGTGGCAGTATTATGAAACAGGGTGTTTCAATATTGTTATATTGTGTCTAGAGCAGGAAACCTGTTGAAGATAGTCAATACACTGCTTTCCCTCCCCAGCGGAGATCGACTGGAGGTAGCAGTTCTGCAACACTAACTCTTAAGGCACCTGTCTATACAGCAGGAAAGCTATGGGAACGAGCCACTGTGACCACCCATGGTGATTATATGGGAATATCTGCCCTGTGCACACTGTTATCCTAATCTTGGATAGCTCATTCCAAACTGGACAGTGTTGAGGCAGACAATATGGATCAATCCTTGGAATACTTGAACTAAAGGCATCTCTGCCGCTGACAATTCAGTTTGCCTGTAAACTGACTGGGAAGTGGCCTAAGTGGCTCATAGGAGTCACTCGCCCCTCCAGACCAGAACTAACAATGTGGTGTTATGGTATCTTCTAACTCTGTATTTAAGCAGGTCGGACAAACTGAGGACAGGTTTTCATTTACACTGGTGAGCGCTAGCCAGTTAAAGGGTAGGACGTTTTATAAACTGCATTGTGACTTTATTATGCCCCTGAGGTAAGCACCACAGCTCCTCTTCCAAAGAAGTAGACTGATTGACAAGTCAGGCGATTGATTGACTGTGCAGTGTAAGCTGTTAGACAGAGGGTAGGAGAGTAGACACTACTTTACACAGGGTATGAAATGGGGTACCACTATATTGCTTACTATTAGGAAATGATTATTAGTATTATTTATTTATTTGGCAGACGCCTTTATCCAAGGCGACTTACAGGTGTTACAGGGCAATACAAGGTTACAATGCAATATTGATATACAATACAGTATAGTTTACAGTAAGTGCAAATAATACCACTAAAATACATAATGAACAAGGATGCAGCAGCAAGTTAGGATTACAACACGTTATATCAACCATCCTCCATATTGAGAAACACAGCAAGTTCAGTGTGCAGTCTGGACCCCCTTACAACAACAGTGTGCTGCCTTCCAGGAGCCTCTGTCAAGCACATCACTGAAAACGTGGACAGGAACGAACAGGAGACGACCCGGTAGTAGTCGTCCACATCAGTACAAACAACATTGGAAGAGACAAACCAAGATCCCTGCAAAACAAAATCAGTGAGCGAGGAAGGAAATTAAAAGACAAGACCAAAACTGTGGTATTTTCTGGGATACTTCCGGCACCTTGCAAAGGACCATATGGACAGCTGGAAATAAATAATCTAAATCCATGGCTGAAATCATGGTGCACACAGGAAGGCTTCACTTTTATTGGACCACATTCTACAACAAGGACTATCTATATAGGTGGGACGGACTGCACTGAAATAAAAAAGGAACCAATCTAGTCGCAGAAAGGATCCTCGAGGAGGTTCAGAAGCATTTAAACTAGAAGGGAAGGGGGGAGAAATCAATAAAAAACAGAAGGGAGACTACATCAAAACAAGGGCAACAACTCAGATAGACATTAAATGTATTTATCTAAATGCTAGAAGTCTCAAAAACTAAATGTTAGAACTTGAAGCCACTGCACTAACAAGTAACTACGATGTGATAGGTGTTACAGAAACTTGGTTATCCGAGAGTGATGGAGATGAATATAATATTAGTGGGTATACACTTGTGACAGGATGAATGATGCGGTGCAAAAGATTGAAAATGTCCAAATGAATTCTCCCAAAACAAACACTTTAATAATCCACAAAAACAGAAATATTCACAAAAATAATCCCAACTGGAAAATAATACCCCCCGCTACCAGCGATGGTATCGGGGCAAAACAAAACAAGGTCCAGGTTCAAAAATAACAAACAAAAGACACTCCTTAATCCACAATCCTCCATGCACGAAACTGTGCTCTTTTCAAAGGGGACCGTGGTGCGTGCGCTGTGCTGTGTTGTGCTGTGCGATGAGGGGCGTGCTCTGGGGTTAGTGCTGGCTCAGTAGTGACAGCCTCCCGTCCTCCTGCTCCTCTACGAAAACACAAAACAAACACGTAACAAAACAAACATACACCAGCTGTGGCCGGTCGATTATTGTCTCAGCGCAAGGGGAGGTACGGACGTAGCTGCTTCCCCTTTGTACCCAGAAAACTCGTCCCTGCAATCAACGCATCGCCTGGTTTCTCCAATAGAGGGCTGCCCCGCAGCTGACTGCAATGGAATCGTCCTGAGTACTTGCAGCTATGCACCCCTCCTAATATGGTTACCTTCCGGTTTCCACCTACCACCGAGGTGGCAGATCTAGGAGGCAGCATACCTTCCCCCTTACACAGCGCCCTTTCTAATTGGGAGGGAGATTTACAGTATTGACCCTTTCTCTCTCTATCACAACACTGTATAAGAAAGACAGGCAGGACAGAAGAGGCAGAGGGGTAGTGCTATACATCAAAAATAGTCTTGAAGCCCATGTGTTAAATCTGGATGGAAAAAACAATGCAGAATCAATATGGGTCAGAATAATGGACAAAAAATCAAAGGGCATAATAATAGGGGCATGCTATAGACTGCCAAATTCAGATAACATGCAAAATAATCTGTTATACAATGACATTAGAAATGCGTGTAGAAAAGGAGAAGCCATACTAATGGGGGATTTCAACTTCCCCCGTATAAAATGGGAAAACCCGGCTGGGAGCACGACAGACAAAATTTAAATGGTGGAAATGACAAATGACTGCTTTGTTGTATCAGTACACTGTGTTTTGTCAAGGCACCAACTAGAGGGGAGGCATGCCTTGATTTAGTCTTTTCAAATAACTTTTCACAGGTTTTTACAAAGGAGGACACGGACAACATGCCCCACATGTCGACCTGTTCCTATCCAATTTTAAATAACTTTAGCATAACAGAGGCAGAAGTGTTAAAGGGACTAGGAGCTCTTAAAATAAACAAATCCCCTGGGCCAGATGAGATCCTCCCAATAGTACTCAAAGAAATGAAAGAAGTTATTTACAAACCGCTAACCAAGGTCATGCAACAGACTCTTGACACAGGGGTTGTGCCGACAGACTGGAAAATAGCAAACGTAATACCGATCCACAAAAAGGGAGACAAAACCGAACCAGGTAACTACAGACCAGTAAGCCTGACTTCTATTATATGTAAACTTATGGAAACTATAATAAGATCCAAAATGGAAAATTACCTATATGGTAACAATATCCTGGGAGACAGTCAGCATGGTTTTAGGACAGGGAGATCATGTCTAACTAACCTACTTGACTTTTTTGAGGATGCAACATTGAAAATGGATAACTGCAAAGCATACAACATGGTCTATTTAGATTTCCAGAAAGCTTTTTGACAAAGTCCCGCATAAAAGATTAATTCTCAAACTGAGCGCTAGTAGGGATTCAAGGAAATGCATGCACATGGATTAGGGAGTGGTTAACAGGTAGAAAACAGAAAGTACTGATTAGAGGAGAAACCTCAAAATGGAGTGAGGTAACCAGTGGTGTACCACAGGGATCAGTATTAGGTCCTCTGCTATTCCTAATCTACATTAATGATTTAGATTCTGGTATAGTAAGCAAACTCGTTAAATTTGCAAACGACACAAAAATAGGAGGAGTGGCAAACACTGTTGAAGCAGCAAAGGTCATTCAAAATGATCTAGACAGCATTCAGAATTGGGCAGACACATGGCAAATGAAATTTAATAGAGAAAAGTGTAAAATATTGCATGCGGGCAATAAAAATGTGCATTATAAATATCATATGGGAGATAGTGAAATTGAAGAAGGGAACTATGAAAAAGACCTAGGAGTTTATGTTGACTCAGAAATGTCTTCATCTAGACAATGTGGGGAAGCTATAAAAAAAGGCCAACAAGATGCTCGGATATATTGTGAGAAGTGTTGAATTTAAATCAAGGGAAGTAATGTTAAAACTCTACAATGCATTAGTAAGACCTCACCTAGAATATTGTGTTCAGTTCTGGTCACCTCGTTACAAAAAGGATATTGCTGCTGTAAAGAAGAGCAACCAGAATTATCCCAGGTTTAAAAGGCATTTCATATGCAGATAGGCTAAAAGAATTGAATCTATGCAGTCTTGAACAAAGAAGACTACGCGGCGATCTGATTCAAATATTCAAAATCCTAAAAGGTATAGACAATGTCAACCCGGGGGACTTCTTTGACTTGAAAAAAGAAACAAGGACCAGGGGTCATAAATGGAGATTAGATAAAGGGGCATTCAGAACAGAAAATAGGAGGCACTTTTTTACACAGAGAATTGTGAGGGTCTGGAACCAACTCCCCAGTAATGTTGTTGAAGCTGACACCCTGGGATCCTTCAAGAAGCTGCTTGATGAGATTCTGGGATCAATAAGCTACTAACAACCAAACGAGCAAGATGGGCTGAATGGCCTCCTCTCGTTTGTAAACTTTCTTATGTTCTTATGTTCTTAATAATTAAAACAGAGGTCAGAGAACCATTGGCAAACTCAGATCACAACATGGTCTCATTTGAAGTGCTTTTTAAAATCCAAAAAGTAATGACTAAAGCTAAGGTTTACAGTTTTAAAAAGGCACTATGAAAGTGTGTTTACACTTGTTTTCCAGAATCCTTCCGATAGGATCTGGGAACAATCTGTTCCGGAATAGTGCGTTTACTCTTGTATGAAACAGCATGAAGTGCTTCTCTCAGGAAAAGAGTCTGAGCATGTGTACTTTGTAAACTAAAGATGTGCTATAATGATGACATCGAGTACCATCATTTGAAAATCAAATGTACCTGTTTTTATATCACCTCGTTTAATATAATACCCCATTTATTATCATGATTTTCAAAAAACACTCGCCATGCACCATAAGTTCTTTGAGAAGTTACCTCTCTTAATATCGAACGTCACCAATTTTTTCTTGTTTTAACAGTCAGACTTGTACAAATGCACACAAAAACATCAGGTGCAACGCCTAATTGATAACTCTCATCAGTTGACAATTCATGCCTTTTTAGATAATAACACAGTTTCATTCCAGTTAATGGTACAAAACATATTTGTCCTAAACTATATGTATTTGTTTAAATGTAAAGAACGACTAAATGAACAGTATTAAAACACTCTTTAATTCACTGTTAATTTTATTTCTTTTTTTTCTTGCACTCGTAATGTGCTGTCATAGGCAAATGTGAAACCCGCTTTATATCATGACCCGCTTATATTGGGAATTATGCCTGCACGGCAATCATGATATAAAGCAGGTTAATCTGTACCTTCAGTATAATAATAATAATGATAATAATAATAATAATAATAATAGATAAATAGCTTTTTCTAGATTTATTTTAATCGTTTCTCATTTACCGCAGGTCTGTGAAAAGTGCTATATAAATAAAATTTGATTTGATTTTCAGTGTTCTACCCCGCCGTTATGGTACAGGATGATTATGACCCTTTCATTACACAAATAGCAAGTATTTAAGTTGCACCAAAATTAAAAAATTAAAAAATGAGACCATATTTGAATTTTTTCAATTCCAGGAAACGTTTTAAAAATTTAACTGATAACTGTTACTTACACGGACCCCCAGTCTACACATCGAAAAAAGTAAAAACAAATGCATTGTAACACAGTGGCTGGAAGGGTAGGCTCGAATCAGAATAAAAGTACTTGGAGGCTGAAAGTGGTCTTCAAAACAGGACTTGCAGTTTATTATTTACAGGTTTGGAATAAACAAGAAAAAAAAAACACGGCACCTCACAGGGCACAAAAGAAAAGTCCTAGCTCTGCACAGAGCACTAACTAAACACAGGCTTTCCTAAACTACGGCTGGAACGGATAAGCCGCTTATCCAACGTTTACACTACTACTAAAATATCCAGGAATACGTCCTCTTGTCCGCTTGTTCCAGAATATATGTGGTAGTTAAACGCACCTTGAGACTAACAGAAGTAGATTGGAGTAAAATAGAGAAAACATCCACAAAGAAAGGATGGCTATTTTTCAAAAATGTCGTACCAGAGGTGAAAAATAAATACACCCCAAAATGAGACAAAACAAAATGGCCAAAATGGTTCAATAGATCAATTAAATATTCAGAGAAAAAAAATATTCAATGAAAAAAGGCACTTTACAGAGCGTTTAAAGGGGACCAAGAACAAAGTACACAGAAAGAGTACTTGAAACTGCAAACGCAAGTCAAAAAGGAAGTTAGAAAGGCCAAGAGAGAGATAGAAATGAACCGAAGGAGTAACCTCTCCTGTTGTGCCCCCCGGGACGCAGCAGGGGGTCTCTTCCGGTGAGATAAGGGGGAAGAGGAAGGCACAGGCTGGGCTCTCAGATGGGGAAGAGGGAGATGACAGGCAGGCCGGCCTGCCGTCGACCACCATTGAAATGCCAGTTTCACTGATGGTCACTGAGGGGGCAAAGGAGGGGCCTCCGGAACAAATGCCTCAGCTCCCCCCCTCTAGCACTGACAAGGGTCCTGAACCCTGTGTCACCATGGAGGGGGTGGAAGGAACACACGCTGAGGCAGTTGTGGGTTCCACTGAGAATGTGGAGCCCGTGTCAGTGATCGCCGCTGACTAAAAAGAGGGAGGGGAAGAACCTGAACAGGCAGAAGGAGGTGGTGCCCTACAGGTAGATCCCCTCCCGCGAAGACTGAGGACGAGCCTGAAGACCATGCCTCAGTCTGTTAAAGAGGGGCCTTCAGAGAGCACGTAACCATCTGGTTCGGCAGTACTTGCCGAGCCTAAGTCTGCACCTTTTATATCGAATGTGCAGATGGTCCCCAAGAGAGTCCTTCCACTGGCCTCTCCTGCTTAGTCCCCTGGGGGTGGGACGGGGGAGGGGTCGGTGAAACTCAAAATCAAGCGCAACACACTCACCCAACAACATGAGTGTGTTGTGCTTCTCCTTTGCGGGGAGGGCAAGGGAGACCTGGGGGAGAAGGAGTATGATGCAGAGTCTGTGTGCAGCGTGGAATCTGAGAGGTTGTTCTTCTCTCCCTCAGAAATTCCTGCAGTGGGGTAGCCAGAGTCCAGAGGAAGCTGACGGAGTTCTTCTGGGCTGGAAAGCATTGGGTCTCTGTAGGGGTTCTGTGCCTCCCTCTGGACGAGGGAGGGCAAGGGTTGGTGTGCATCAGGAGCCAGGTGCACACCTTCCACCTACAGATCCTGCAGAGATACCTGTATGCAGACCCGGCTCCGCAGTGGTGGGCGCTAGCCTCCCTCCTCTTGCGCCAGTTGCACGACCTGGCATATGATCGGCAGCTTTTCTGGATTGATCTCCGGGGAATCCGTCTCCCCGAACTATCGGTCTTCTACCGGACCTACTCAAGACTCAAAGCATGTTTTCCATTGGCCGAGATGCTGTTCCGACCGAGGTGGAGGAATTCCTTCTGGAGCCCCTGCTGCACAACCCTCATCTAGGTGCGCAGGCGTTGGGAAACCCCCGCGGTGCAGAGGCTGTTCATTTCGGTCAAATGACCAGAGTCTGGGATCTCCTGGATCATCAACGTTTGGAGTGGCTGACTCCCGAGTCGCACTGCACTTGCTCGCACATGCCTAAGCACTGCCTAAACAACTTCCACTAAGAAAGCGGGGAAGTGCCCATTCAAATCTGGTACGTTATGCTGTTTTCGGCCTTTTACATCTTTTTTAATTTAATTCATAATATGTTCCAGTGTTTTACATCGTTGTCAATGTAATTTATCATATTTTTCCACCATTAAGAAAATAGTATGCAAATATTTATCATATGCAATACACTGGGTCTTGAACATTTTTTTACTTGTGCAACTTTGCGATGAACTTCTCATTTTGTCTTGCTCGTCTTGAATTTTTTTTTTCTTTTTAGAGAAATTGATTGTCTGTTTCCAGTTTGCAAAAGTATATATATATATAATTAATGGTAAATGTACCTCTTGTTTGACAATAGGAAAACACCCAACAGATCGCAATTGATTGCACCTGTACCAAAACCTGACAGCATACCACTTTCAATGTGACAACGTATTGCTTTCTGACATTACACAGGTCAAATATTGGTACACGTACCACATTCTGACGATGTACCACTTTCTACACTACACCAGTTGTTCCTGCGCCTATGACCGTAACTAAACTACCAATTATAACACTGACAGAAATATACTACAGCCAGTTACTAAAGACTCAACTTGTGCTTTCTAAACAGCTTTACCTTCTCCAGAAACAGGTGGAGACTGGGTATAGGAGTAGCCTCCATCGTGATGTATTTCCGTTGTGAAATGACTTCCGTTGATTTTGTGTTAGTGTTTTCTGTTTTTGTATTTGTGTTTCCTGCTTTTTTTTTTTTTTTTTTGGTTTTCAGTTTTTTTTATTTGTATTTGTGTTTTTAGATTTGTATTTGTGTTTTTAGATTTGTATTTGTGTTTTTAGATTTGTATTTGTGTTTTTTTATTTGTATTTGTGTTTTTAGATTTGTATTTGTGTTTTTTTATTTGTATTTGTGTTTTTAGATTTGTATTTGTGTTTTTTGTTTGTATTTGTGTTTTTTTATTTGTATTTGTGTTTTTTTATTTGTATTTGTGTTTTAGATTTGTATTTGTGTTTTATTTGTATTTGTGTTTTTTATTTGTATTTGTTTTTTTTTATTTGTATTTGTATTTTTTTATTTGTATTTGTGTTTTAGATTTGTGTTTTGTTTTTTATTTGTATTTGTGTTTTTATTTGTATTTGTGTTTTAGATTTGTATTTTGTTTTTTTAGATTTTGTTTTTGTGTTTTTTTTATTTGTATTTGTGTTTTTAGATTTGTATTTGTGTTTTTTTATTTGTATTTGTGTTTTTAGATTTGTATTTGTGTTTTTTTATTTGTATTTGTGTTTTTTTTGCATTTGTATTTGTGTTTTTTTTATTTGTATTTGTGGTTTTAGATTTGTATTTGTGTTTTTAGATTTGTATTTGTGTTTTTTTATTTGTATTTGTGTTTTTTATTTGTATTTGTGTTTTTAGATTTGTATTTGTGTTTTTAGATTTGTATTTGTGTTTTGCACTTCAGTGTCACTGTACTTAAGGGTTTCTAAGCAAACAACAGTACAATCAACAGCCCAGCCTTAATGGCACAATAAGCCTAGTCACGCTCAGAATTAAAACCAGTTACAGTAATCACAACTAGAATTTAAAAAGTAATAAATGACACTGTAATCCTAATCACAACTAGAATTAATAGTTACTTGAACCCTGCTTGCAGCTTGACCTAGATCAGTTAGCTGAAAGTAAGTTGGTTTCAAAATGGGTAAAAGCTGAGATTATTCATGGAAGGGTCGTGACTCATAATAGTGTGTGTGTAGAGCATCTGCTCATTACAATAACCCAGGCAGTGAGTAAAGCAAGGATTGATCCTTACCAAGTAGTGTGGTGGGGCCACTTTATTCTGAAATGCCCTGCAAATGTATCTTAGATTGTCTCGTGTTCCACATTGCAGTTCTGTTGGCAGGGCAGTGGAGACAGGCATGCGCTTCTCCCCTGGGTCTCACAGGGAGTGTCAGGGGGGAGCGCACCTGTCTGTGCCCCCTGGCGTTCATGTTGGGTGGCTGGCTTCTATAATGACAAACCGGTTTGAAGGGGTGAGGAAGCTTGTGTCTCTGCAATCAAAACTATCTTTGGGAAATGTAAGCATGCAAGACTGATTAAGTTGCACAGAAAGCTGGATTTCAACCCTGTCACCTCAGTTTGTTTTTGGCAGTTTCGTTCTTGATGTCATCTGTGTTTGTATTCAGTGGTAGCAGCCAGGCCCCATTTTGGTTTATCTGGCCTGCACTCGTTGTTGAGTCTGTGTTGCTTGTTTTTGTGTGTAATGGAGGTCACAGCATCAGTCCCAGCTGTGCTGCCCAGCGAGAGAGAGAGAGAGAGATAGAAAGAGAGAGATATGGTATCTCAATGCCTTTTCTCATAAGCGGCAGGTGCTGTAGGAGTGCAGGACTGGGGGAGAAGGCTCTGCTGGGAAGAGCACCGCTTCTCCATTCCCAGCTCAATTTGAACACAGAACTTGGCTGAAACATGATGGGTCCCAGTTACTGGTTTGAGTGTTTTGAGGAATGATATTCAAAACACAATAGATTTGAGCTCTTGGAAAAGTCTATGGCTATTTGTAAATGTTATATTCCTTTTAATGTTATTATGGATACTGGGGACTGTTACTAAAGATTATTGAAGGAAAAAACAACAAA
Organism: Huso huso; assembly: GCA_036884735.1. Taxonomy (NCBI): domain Eukaryota; kingdom Metazoa; phylum Chordata; class Actinopteri; order Acipenseriformes; family Acipenseridae; genus Huso; species Huso huso. Next base: position 8,760,263 of record CM072697.1, read on the forward strand.
GTAAAATAATTCTAGGTCTCCTAAAGTGTTTGTAAATACTAAATACCAGCTATATTTATTTAGTTTCTATTAGTGTTTCCAAATGTACCACTTGTGTCTTTTAAAAGTTTTGAAATCTCTTGAAGTGTTACAAAAACCCCTGGAATGTTTACAAGAAACACATTACTTTTCCATCTGATGTATGACCCATGATGTGTGAATAAAAATATGAAAACAAATGGGATACAACAAGGTAAGGTATCCAGTTATTGTGCACTGCAGTAGCAGGTTCTGTAAAGTGGCTGTAGCTAACAAAATAATATCACAGGTCTTACCCATCATGCACTTGCATTCTACACAGGTCTCGAATGTGCAGTTCTGGAAAAGCACTCACATGTTACAGCAAAAGCATGACTTGAAAACAGTGATTCTTTAACCTAGTGTAGAACCAGATATCATGTTTTAAAATAAAAATACATGTTTGTTAAAACATCTGTTTCTTTTATAAATGCATAATTGAGACCTATATAATGAATGGATGTGCATGTCATGGAAAATGTATGGAATTATTTGGTTAGCTACAATTACTTTAAGCTCTCTCAAGTTGTTTTTTTCTCCCTTTAAAAAAAAAATACAAGTGAATTTGAGAACACTGCTTAGGTGTTACAGAGCACACTGCAAAGACTGGAAATCATGGGTTACAGATCAACCTGCAATATATTTCTCAACATTTACTTAGGAGCATTAGCCAGGAAAAAATAAATGTCTTCCAAGGATTTCAGTGTTACCAGATCATGCTCAAACTACAACAATGCTGGGTTTCTGTTCCCACAATACGCCACTCTTTTCCGTCAGAGAAACAGCATTGTTGTTTAGAAAAAAAAATATCTCCTGGCAAACATTCCTGAGTAAAAGAAAGAAAGAAAAACATCCCTAGTTTAGTTACCTATGATGTGTGAATAAAAAAATATTAAAACAATTGGGAATATGTTAAAAAAAAAAAAAAAAAGTGACTGCGATACGGACAACAGTGGATATAGCAAAGGTAAAGTAACGTGTTTCTTGTAAACACTGCAGTGGCCGTAACAATAAATAATGATCTAAGCAAAAATGTCACTATAGAATTACAGAGGACACACATAACAGGACATTAAACAGGTCAGAAATTAAACATGAAGAAAATGCAGATGGTCATTTCTCCATTGAGGATCCTCATTGACTGATAAGCGAAGATGGTTCAGTTTGTGAGATGCCATGCAGGTGTGTGGAATTCATCTGAGCTCAGGGGGATTAAGAGCCATTCTATCCATGAAGAAGCAGCCACAGGACACACTGAGATCTCTGTTGTTTTTGTTGATCATGTTTTTAAATGATGTTATAAAGCACCAGTTTCCATCTGCAGTGGAGACAGTGGCCTGGGGGCTGAAGGCTGACACTCAGCCCATCTAGCTCTCAGATGGACTGCGTGCTGTCTGAGATAGAAGTAAGCATGGAAGTAAAGGTTAGCTTCTTATTAACAGAGAAAGACTCACGAACCAGGCAAACCAACCCTTTACTGTGATCCCAAAACACCTTTACTATTCCTACTGTGGCTAGGAGATTTTGGTTCTCTGCATATCTGTGTTAATATACATTTTGTTCCAAATATAGCAGATGAAAGTTGCTTCCTGTTAGGCAATCACTTCCTGTGTACTAGATCAGTCTCACTCCACTGATCCTGCTGCGATCAGGCCATGTGATAAAACTTGATCTGCTTTATATCTTCTTAAATTAGCCATCTTCTTAAATTAACTATCTTCAGTTCAATGAAACGCGTGAACCAGAAAGTCTTTAAACTGGGAAAGTCAATAAAAATAAAAAAGGCTTTTACCTGTCCTGAACTTTTCCTGTTATTGGAACTTTTACTTGAACACATGACCTTAACAGTCATATTTGTCATAAAATGTAGGAGTAAATAACTTAAATTACCAATTGAATACATTTGTCACATGCCCGTTTATCTAAAAAATGGATAAGAATGACATTTCAAGATATTACTGTCCCAGGATAGCATACTAAATCCTGTTCCTGCAGTCCCGGGACTCATACCATCTCCAGCACTCCCAAGATCCTGCCCAACTCCTGCACTCCCGGGACCCATCCCAGCTCCTGCACTCTCAAGACCCTGCCCAGGACCCATCCCAGCTCCAGCACTCTCAGGACCCTGCCCAGCTCCTGCACACCCAGGACCCTGCCCAGCTCCTGCACTCCCAGGACCCTGCCCAGCTCCTGCACTCCCAGGACCCTACCCAGCTCCTGCACTCCCAGGTCCCTGCCCAGCTCCTACACTCCCAGGACCCTGCCCAGCTCCTGCGCTCCCAGGATCCTGCCCTGCTCCTGCACTCCCAGGACCCTGCTCAGCTCCTGCACTCCAAGGACCTTGCCCAGGACCCTGCCCAGCTCCTGGGACCCTGCCCAAATCCTGCACTCCCAGGATCCTGCCCAGCCTTGTACCGGGGATTGCCTCAGTGCTTGGACATGCTGCACTTGCTCAGGAAGATTAATGTGTTGTGTTGAAACCAGACTCCCTGAACTGTGGGTAGCCTTGGAGGGTGGGCCTGACCAGACACTTTGAGCTGTTTGTGTTTGTCGGAATCCGTGCCAAACACCTCCTGGAGAGAGCACAAGAGCTCCGGGCCATTGACTCCCATCCCTCCCAGTACCCAAGCAAAGGTGGGGGGGGGGGATGAGAGAGCCAGCCCCAAGGGCACGGGGACAAACCATGGCATCGCTTTCAAAATACGTCAGTCCAGGCCGCTGACTGCTCTTGATAGGGCTAAGAACACACTAAATAGTGGTGTCTCCAAGCATGACCTCCATGCATTCCAGTATTCAAACCCATCAGCATTGCTGAGTGCTGTTAGATAAACTGAAACAAATTTGCCATCCACTACAGACACCAGAAATAACATTCATGTGTCAAGTTCAGCCAAAACCGATTTATTAAAATGTTCATATACTGTTGTGACGAAGTGCCCGCCCCTGTGTGTATTTTCTGTGTTATATGTTATATGTTACGTGTTGTGTGCAAATGTTGGTGTATAGCGATGGCTGCACGGGATATAAATGGGTGTGCAGCAACCAGTATTTAAAATGTATATTTGTATTTAGGCACGAGGATGGCACAGCACTTTCGTGCAAGTAAAATGTAATATGTGAGCACGGGGAATTGCACTTTATTGATTCACGTGCAGTTGTACCGCGACTCCAATTGAATGATTGATTAGCAGTCGAGTCTCAGTACAACTGCATAAAAGCAGCATGTTTTCACTCACTCGGGGTTGGGTGTTCAGTGAGTGGAGAACGGGATTGGAGACGGAGGTAATAATAATAATAATAATAATAAATAATAGTTAAACGTATCTGCTCACCGTGTTTGTCTGTCTAGTCCGTTTTGTTTGTCTTTTTTGTTTTGGCTCGAGTGCCGTGTCCTGTGTTTTTGTTTCAAACCTTTTATTTTCTGTTCTGTTTATTAAATGCTGAGCGAAACCATTCGCTCAGCTCCACCAAACCACACCTCTCTGTTGTTTATTTCCTGGCTCTGGTCTGACGCCACCCACTCCGGCCGTCTTTGTGACACGTGGTGTCAGAAGAGGGATTACGAGCGCCACCTAGACGCCGACCAGAGCAGGAACTGCAATTTGGTGTTAAAAAAAAAAAAAAAAAATGGCAGAAGACGCCATCAAACTGCGGGACTGGGTCCTGGAAAATGCTGGGCTGGAGGCCCAGTCTATGCCCATAGCCATCCGGATCCTGTGGCTGATGGACAGGGAGAGATGGGAGGCGTATGAGAGGGAACACACCCCAAACTCCCTGGAGGAAGGTGTGGAGTTGGTCCTCAGCTACCTGGAGGCGGCTATAAGTGGAACAGCAGCCCAGGTAGCAGGATCTCCAGCAGGAGGATTCATGGCCAGCTGCACCTTCCTAGAGATGGGGGAGGAGCCTGAGCGTCCACAGCCCAAGCGGGAGGAGCCTGAGCGTCCACAGCCCAAGCGGGAGGAGCCTGAGCGTCCACAGCCCAAGCGGGAGGAGCCTGAGTGTCCACAGCCCAAGCGGGAGGAGCCTGAGCGTCCACAGCCCAAAAGGGAGGAGTCGGTGCGTCCACAGCCCGAAGAGAGGGAAGTCGGGGCTTCCACAGCCCTAGGACCCAACCTGCCAGCAGAGGGAGAATACCTGCTGGTTCCACCTCCACCAGCAGAGGGAAAATGCCTGCTGTCCCCATCTCCACCAGCAGAGGGAAAATGCCTGCTGTCCCCATCTCCACCAGCAGAGGAAGAATGCCTGCTGGTTTCCCCTTCAGAGGCAGAGCCGCACCAGTCCCCTGCAAGAAAGGCAGAGCCGCACCAGTCCCCTGCAAGAGAGGCAGAGCAGCACCAGTCCCCTACAAAAGGGGGAGACTACACGCTGCTCCCACCTCCGTCGCCAGGAGACTACACGCTGCTCCCACCTTTCGCCGCCAGGAGACTACACGCTGCTCCCACCTTCACCGGCAGGAGCAGAGCAGCGGAGCTGCCTCTGCCTCCGCCACCTTCACCGGCAGGAGCAGAGCAGCAGGAGCTGCCTCTACCTCTGCCACCTCCACCGGCAGGAGCAGAGCAGCAGGAGCTGCCTCTGACTCCATCACCATCAGGTGGAGAGGAGCAGGAGCTGCCTCTCCCTTCACCAGAAGGACCAGGACTAGACGCTGACGGTCCTCAGCAGCCCTTGCATAGGCTGCTGAGGGAAGCACGGGGAAGAACCGCCCGGCCGCAGAGGTCAAGAAGAGGGCCAACACCCGCACCCCAGTTTGTCCTGACTCTCTGCCTCGCTTCGCCCAAGGATGCCTGCCTCGCCGCCCAAGGATGCCTGCCTCGCTTCACCCAAGGATGCCTGCCTCGCAAACCCGCCCAACAATGCCTGCCTCGCTTCGCCCAAGGATGCCTGCCTCGCTTCGCCCAAGGATGCTCGCCACGCTTCACCCAAGGATGCCTGTCTGGCATCGCCTGGGGCTGCCTGTCGCGCCGCATCGCCTGGGGCTGCCTGTCGCTCCGCATCGCCTGGGGCTGCCTGTCGCTCCGCACGCCTGGGGCTGCCTGTCGCCCGCACGCCTGGGGCTGCCTGTCGCTCCGCACGCCTGGGGTTGCCAGCCGCTCCGCATCGCCTGGGGTTGCCAGCCGCTCCGCATCGCCTGGGGTTGCCAGCCGCTCCGCATCGCCTGGTGTTGCCAGCCGCTCCCGCACGCCTGGGGTTGCCAGCCGCTCCGCATCGCCTGGGGCTGCCAGTTGCTCCATCGCAGCTGGAAGTACTGTGGCCGGAACCCCACCAAGGGAGCTGTCGGCCACGAAGAAGGTGGGGAGGTCAGGAGACCTGCTCCCACTGCAGCAGTTTTGCTGCCGGAGATCGTGAGGGAGGTCCGAGACCTGCTCCCACTGCAGCAGTTTCGCTGCGGAGATCGTGGGGAGGTCAGGAGACCTGCTCCCACTGCAGCAGTTTCGCTGCCGGAGATCGTGGGGAGGTCCGGAGACCTGCTCCCACTGCAGCAGTTTTCGCTGTCGGAGATCGTGGGGAGGTCCGGAGACCTGCTCCCACTGCAGCAGTTTTCGCTGCCGGAGATCGTGGGGAGGTCCGGAGACCTGCTCCCACTGCAGCTTCTTCGCTGCCGGAAGTACTGTGGTCAGAGCCCCACAAAGGGGAGCTACCGGCTACAAAGAAAGGGGGAGAGGTCAGGAGACCAGCATCCCCCGCAGCAATTTCGCTACAGGAATGGACCAGCATGCTGTCAGCCGTGCCACTACCGGCAGGGGTGCTGACAGCATTGCCAGCCATGGGGCCACTGAAGCCTCCCTTCCCAGCCCGAGACTTTGTTCTGGACTGCTGGGTTTTTAAGGGGGGAGGTGGCCATTGAGGCCATGTGTGCTTTGCACAGGGGGGGGTATATGTGACGAAGTGCCCACCCCTGTGTGTATTTTCTGTGTTATATGTTATATGTTACGTGTTGTGTGCAAATGTTGGTGTATAGCGATGGCTGCACGGGATATAAATGGGTGTGCGCAGCACGAGTATTTAAAATGTATATTTGTATTTAGGCACGAGGATGGCACAGCACTTCACGTGCAAGTAAAATGTAATATGTGAGCACGGGGAATTGCACTTTATTGATTCACGTGCAGTTGTACCGCGACTCAATTGAATGATTGATTAGCAGTCGAGTCTCGGTACAACTGCATAAAAGCAGCATGTTTTCACTCACTCGGGGTTGGGTGTTCAGTGAGTGGAGAACGGGATTGGAGACGGAGGTAATAATAATAATAATAATAAATAATAGTTAAACGTATCTGCTCACCTTGTTTGTCTGTCTAGTCCATTTTGTTTGTCTTTTTTGTTTTGGCTCGAGTGCCGTGTCCTGTGTTTTTGTTTCAAACCTTTTATTTTCTGTTCTGTTTATTAAATGCTGAGCGAAACCATTCGCTCAGCTCCACCAAACCACACCTCTCTGTTGTTTATTTCCTGGCTCTGGTCTGACGCCACCCACTCCGGCCGTCTTTGTGACAACTGTATATACCTGAAGGAAATGAAATATCACAGTTGTCTTAGCTAAAATGCATCACCTTGTTTAGATTCACTTTGTATATTATTTTCGGTCTGAGTTATCACATCCTGGTTAAATTCAGAAGTTTAACAATAAAGCAGAACAACATTTTACAGATTCTGAAAATGCAGATTTGCGACAAAACTCACCATTTGTAACCCTTTACTGCCTAGGGTATATTGCCACACCTATTTAATGCCATTTTGGCAATGTCAAATGAATTGGACACAGGAGTTCTGCTTCGTGCTAGCACCAAGGTTGAAAGGGAATATTCATGTACAGACCAGGGCAAAACCGAACAGCTAAGAGCCCGCTGATTTCATTGGAGATTTATCCGCTTTTTTTCTGTTGGAATTCTGCATCGTTTTCAAAGGTTTTATTTAAATGTATTAGAAAGCTACCTGCTGCCCATCAATCTCTGCTCACATAGTAACCATAGCAACATGATCTCTCAGACAAGGGAGGACATTATAGTAGGGCAAGCAGCTTTCCAGGATGGTAGACGGACACTTTAATGAGCACCAGTGTAAGCACTCCAGCACTATCACACGGCTCCTTAATAATGAGCATTTTTTTATTGCACCTTTACATTTATGAAATGTGTGTGTGTGTGTGTGTGTGTATATATATATATATATTTATATATATATATATATATATATATATATATATATATATAATCCATAATTTGTATTATTAGGAATCTAAGCCAAATGCATACTGTCAAATCAAATGTGAATTACAGAACAATGAAAAGTATTATACATTTAAAAGTATTGTGCATTTTATTGAAAATACAGTTGGAAGTGAACTTTTAAAAGTATACATTGCAAATGAACTGCACTTGCAATGTGTATGTCCCATTCTAATCAAGGGAATTTTTAAACCACTAAAGGCATCCTCAACATCAGGGTATTGAGCAAATTGGAAACGCTGATGACTTGCATCCGGAGTTTGCAGTTCATAGGTCTGTATTATTGTATCCCAGAATGTTTAAGAAAGTGTTTGCAGTAATGGTGAAATGTGCAGCAACATTTCTTTTTTTGTATGGTGGTGCATTATCCTCCACTTTCAACGCCTCCAAAACAGCATCAAAATACTATAGAGGCACTAATCTGGAGGCAAGCTAACACATTTCCCAATATCCTTTACACTCAGATGTTGGAACTACAGCGATTTGTTTTATTCAAATCTTTCTTCACTGGGAGGGCTCCAAAATAATTTGCACTAACAGGAAATTTGTGTTAAGTGAATTCGTATTATAAGAGATAATTTACCGCGAGTGACTGCTAAATGTGTCCGGGACCGTTAGGAAAATTCATAGTATCAGGAAATTAGTGGAATCTGAGCTTGTTTTGCCTGTAGTATATAGTTTGAATTGCCTGTATATATATATATATATATATATATATATATATATATATATATATATATATATATATATATATATATACAGTGCCTTGCAAAAGTATTCAGACCCCTGACCAATTCTCTCATATTACTGAATTACAAATGGTACATTGAAATTTTGTTCTGTTTGATATTTTATTTTAAAACACTGAAACTCAAAATCAATTATTGTAAGGTGACATTGGTTTTATGTTGGGAAATATTTGAAATTGCCCTAACGAGGACACAATTACCTTACCATTGGCCTCCACCTGTGAACCATTAAAGTTGCTGTCACATTTTCTGGATAAAAACCCCACTGTTGAAGGATCATTGATCAGGCTGTGAATCTGAAGGAAAATGAAGACCAAAGAGCATCCTACAGAAGTTAGAGATAAAGTAATACAAATGCATAGATTAGGGAAAAGGTACAAAATAATACCCAAGTGTTTGGATATCCCAGTGAGCACAGTTGGATCAATAATCAGGAAGTGGAAGCTGCATCACACCACCCAGGCACTGCCAAGAAAAGGCTGTCCCTCAAAACTCAGCGCTCAAACAAGAAGGAGACTTGTGAGAGAAGCCACAGAGAAGCCAACAATCATTTTGAAGGAGTTACAGAGTTCAGTGGCTGGGAGTGGAGTAATGGTGCACCAGTCAACCATATCAAGAGCTCTGCATAACACTGGCCTGTATGGGAGGGTGGCAAGAAAAAGCCGTTACTCAAAAGTACCATCTGAAAGCACGTCTGGGTTTGCCAGAAAGCATGAGAGTGACCCAGCTGCGATGTGGGAAAAGGTTTTGTGGTCAGATGAGACCAAGATAGAGCTTTTTGGCCAAAACTCAAAGCGCTATGTGTGGCGCAAACCTAACACTGCCCATGCCTCAAGACACACCATCCCTACAGTGAAGTATGGTGGTGGCAGCATCATGCTGTGGGGATGCTTCTCATCAGCAGGGACTGGGCATCTTGTTAAAATTGAAGGAAGTATGGATGGAGCAAAATACAGGGAAATACTGCAAGAGAACCTGCTTCAGTCTGCTAAAAAACTGAAGCTTGGTAGGAAATTATCCTTTCAGCAGGACAATGATCCCAAGCACAAGGCCAAAGCAACATTGGAGTGGCTCAAGAACAAAAAGGTGAATGTCCTACAGTGGCCCAGTCAAAGTCCTGATCTCAATCCCATTGAGAATCTGTGGCACTATTTGAAAATTGCGGTCCACAAGCGCCGTCCAACCAACCTGAACAACCTGGAGCAAATCTGCCAAGAAGAATGGGCCAAAATCACTCCGACACTGTGTGCAAAGCTGGTACATACTTACCCCAAAAGACTTAAAGCTGTTATTGCAGCGAAAGGTGGCTCTACCAAATATTAATGTGTGGGGGTTGAATACTTATGCAAGCAAGATATTTCACTTTTTTTTATTTTTCTTAAAAATATTTCCCAACATAAAACCAATGTCACCTTACAATAATTGATTTTGAGTTTCAGTGTTTTAAAATAAAATATCAAACAGAACGAAATTTCAATGTACCATTTGTAATTCAGTAATGTCAGGGGTCTGAATACTTTTGCAAGGCACTGTATATATATATATATATATATATATATATATATATATATATATATATACACAATTATTGTTCAATAAGAAATATAAATTAATAATGAGCACCAGTCTAAACACCATTCCCAGCTCTCCAGCGCTGCCATTACCCTGCACCTTAATAATGAGCTCAACTAAACATTCCAGTCTCAGCTCTCCAGCACTGTCACCCTGCACCCAGCACCTGTCACCCTGCACCCAGCACCTGTCACCCTGGACCCAGCACCCAGCACTGTCACCCTGCACCCAGCACCTGTCACCCTGCACCCAGCACCCAGCACTGTCACCCTGCACCCAGCACCTGTCACCCTGCACCCAGCACCCAGCACCTGTCACCCAGCACCCAGCACCCAGCACCCAGCACCTGTCACCCTGCACCCAGCACCTATCACCCTGCACCCAGCACCCAGCACCTGTCACCCTACACCCAGCACCCAGCACTGTCACCCTCTACTTGACTGCCTCAGTCAAGTGGAACCCAGGCCTCCTTGGTTGCAGGGGTCTTATCGACTCATCTTGCTTTTCCACTGTGAGGGGTGTGAGAACCTATCTGGTAGTTATGAGAGCGGCTGTGGCCAACATTCTTCCCAGGTGAGGCAGCGGTCAGTGTGCAGGCAGGCACAGCAGCTCAGAGACTCCCACAGTGCAGTACACCAGCCTGCAGAGAGGGAGCGGGGCAGGGTACTGCCTGGGCTGGAGGTCAGCTGGTTCACCAGCTTCATTCCAGGTTTATTGGTGAATGCTACCTGAATACAACCTGAATTCTATTTGAAAGGGATCATATCAAAGACACTGTAAGGCCTTTTATTTGTATTATTTAATATAGGTTGCTACCATTTGCACTGATTACAACTTTGACATAACGTGGAATAGACCCCACAATCCATCATCACAAACATGCTGAATCTCCATCTGGTGTCCCATGGAGGATGCATCAAGTCTCTGTCACCCTATTAACGCACAATTCTGGCACCGTGGATGGGTTCCATTGCTATCAAGGTGCAGCGTTGTTGCTTAAGTAAACTACAACATTCGTTCAGCCTTCCTGATTAGTCAAGGGACCCAGGGCATATCAGGAGAACATGCCTCACACCAGGGCAATTGCAAATCAAATGGGGTAGATAGGTCCTTATAAAGTTAGAGATCAGGGTATGTTGCAATAATCTAAACTGACATATGTAATATGGTGTCTATTCACAAAGCTTTAAGGCATGTTTTTAAATTCTGTTTTGATTTATTAAATTACGTTATGCTTGCATGAAACTTGATTCTAGTTAGAAAAACCAGCAAGTCTAGAACAGTTGCATGAATATCAAACTTGATTTAATATTATTATTGGTACATCCCCAATTGCTGTGCTGATTTCAAGGTGCTGTGCTGCAGGATCTTGCATGTTCACTGGATTACACATATCATGCAACATTCTCAATTGGAAAAATCAAATACACGCACTGCGGTGTCACTGACATGGTTTGCTATTAAAAATAATTATTGAAGAGCTAACAAGCATTGCTGCCTGTGGCGGAGTGTATGTGTGCTGTATTGTTATTATTTGTATTATTATTGTTTGTGGTGCGGACGAAAGCCGTCATCATTATTTGACTTTAAAACCTTGTGAGGATGCGTGACTGATCAGCTAGTGATTTATTTAACTAGCTGACAGTCACGCGTCCTTATTAAACTCGTGCAGACTATGGCCGAGGGTAATAAGATCATTAATTAATAGCTAGTTAATCCCTCCGCCAGAATATAAAAGCCTGCAGCTGTCTGCGCTCAGGGGAGGGTGTTCGAGAGTGGAGAACGAGTGAGGAGTGAGGAGTGAGGAGTGAGGAGGTAGAATTATTAAACTAGAGATAACAATTGCTAGACGTGCTGGCTAAAAACCAGCATGATACTTGTTAGTTTCTGTTTGTTTGGCCAACGCGTCTTTTTGTTTTGTGGTGTTTGTTTTGTTTAAATCTTTTGTTTTTGTTATTATTTAATAAAACGCTGAGCGCCGTTGCGCTTCAGTTTTGCCCCGCCATTACTTGTTTTGGTTTGTGTTCCTGGTCCGTGACGTCACCACACCTGCGCACGGCAAGCCATCTTCTCACACTGCCTTAAAAAGATTTCCAAATGTTTACACAGTACATTTACATGGTCAGTTTGCAGTTTTCCCATGGTCTTCCTTGTTTTTTAACATGCTTACCATACCACTCTGTGCTTACTTATGCTTAACCGTGCTTTCACTATGCTTTATTACAGTTTGCTATGATTCTACTATGGTAAACTTTTATAAAGGATATTCTTCATTTTGGGAGATTTTTAAGATGCTAAGGGCCGTCTTTTCAAAGCGTTACTTCCAGTGTTTAATTAACTCCTATTTTTTTAAACAAGAAAAAATCATGTTAATGTCACAAAAGATAAAACAAAACACCATGATAGTGCTGAAGAGAGCTGATGAGTACTTCAAACAGGTGTTAATTAAAGACTGGAGTAAACGCTTTAAAAATATGGCCCTAAAGGTGTTCTAGTTTTTTTAATTTAAAGGAACTTCTTCACTCATTTTAAATACCACTTTTCAATCAAGGCCCAGCCATGTGGTATATAGAGGGAGCCAGATCCCTTGTTTGGAGGTTAGTTTATGGAATGGGAGCAGCAGGTTGTGCTCCCTGCTCAACACTGTGATAGCACTGCTGTTATTTTGGGTCCCTGTACCTTGTTTATTTTGTTCCTGCTGGTAACACCTTAGGCCATGACGCTGTCCTGCCACAAGACTTTTCTAAATGATTATTTTTCTTTTATTGTGTTATTCAGAGTTCTCTTCTTCTAACAGCTTCACACAATGATGTTCATTTTTACTCAAAATATAATTCCTGAGTGTCTGTTACAACATTCTTCCAGTGCCTTCTGTTAACTCTACTTCATCAAAGAGAAAGTAGGTCTTGTTTGTTACTTTTAGTATATCTTTGACTCCCTGGGTTTTTGTTTAAAGTCACGCAGCAAGCTCTAAAGACCATATTTCATTATTCTATACATGGACTTATCTGGGTTGTTGTTTTTTAGTGGCCTAACTGAGACCAACTGCTCTTGTGATTGAAATTTAGAGCCGTGTCCTTCAATGCAATCTGAAATCTTCTTGTAAACCCAGTTTAAAAAAGCTGGATGATATTAACAGTCACACAAGGCCAAACTGAATTAGCGCTGACAGACACAGTTAAATAGACCCTCCTGTTTTTAATACTAATTAGGTCATTTGCATTTGGAAGGAGAATCTCTCTCCCTAAATGAAAATTACATGTAAACCAAAATTTCAGGATAGGTACTACCAAAACAGAGTGGCTTTTTATTTTCATTCTTGCATGTAAACTAGGCCAGTGTTCAAAGTTAAAGAGTAAGTAGCGGGGTTCTGAAAAATATGTTGCTACAACGTACCTGTAACTTTTCTTTTCATTGTTAACATCCTGACAACTTTTTACACTTAGAACTTTAAAGTCTGTTTCAAAGCCCTTTTCAAAATGTCCACTCTAGTGGATAGTGTAAGGCTTATTGCCCGCATTGTCAAACAGGTAACAAAGCCAAAACGATCCATGATGTGGTACGGAACAGAAAAGCCAGAGCACTTGTTATTTATTTATTTATTTATCGCTCTTCTAGTTTGCTTTGGTGCAATTATACATTTTCAAATATAAATACATACCTTTTTATTCCTGTTAGAACTACATATTGTCTCTTTGTTTAAATGTGTTATGAGAAAAAATCAAATCTTGGGTAAGATCGCCAATGTTTGCCGGTTGAAAGCTCTTTTGAGATGTCTGTGATGTGAATAAAGTTGATTTGAGAGTAATGCACTTCTTCACCTGCCATCCACCAATCTCTGTTTGCATAGCATCAATAGAACATGCTCTCGATACCGCCCTGATAATGACATCATCTTTCAGAGTCAATGAGAAAAATTAGTTGTCACCTAGTCAGAACGATTTTCCAATGAAATTCAAATGTCAACAAAATATTCAAGTATAGTAATATTGATAAGTAAACAGGCACTTTGAAAACAGGAAACTAAAGGTAAACATTAACTATGGAAGGATATCATCGTGGCCTACTGCTTAAGGGAGTAGAGCCACTATAAGCAAAGTGATGCTATATCTATCTTTCTAAAGGGATGAAAAACATCTACAAATATTGCTTTAGCCAGTTCCACAATTTACCATTCTACAAACAGGGTTTGTGGCAAGGAGGAGAAGATCAGCTTTTAAATGGTTAAAATTTGACCTCTGGAGAGATTCTGGTGAAACTTTAATGGAAAATCACCTGACCCAGGTCACAGGGAGCAAAGCAGAGAAAGAGAGAGAGTGGAAAAGAGGGGGAGAATACCGCATCAGGTAGGAATTTGGAATTTCAAATGACTAACACGGTTACACAACCCATCACAAGCACACACACACAGCCTGCAGCTACAAACTACTTAAGTGCATTTACCCTAAAAGGATCATGAATGTTAAATATTTTCAGGTGACCTGTGACCGCAGCTAATGTCCAACCTGACTGGAGTCGTGCTGGAGAGCTAGCTCTTACCCTGAGGAGCTGACCGACAGATCACCCAGAGTCCAACGCAACACTGATTGTGGCTTTTAAATATTTCTTATAAATCAAATATCAGAAATCAACCAATCACAGTGAAGTATTTGCCAAAATTCGAGTCCATCTTATCCTGTACAGATGTCACCCCGTGCACAGAACACTACATCTAATTTCAGTGTTCAAAACAAAACAGAAAAACACACACACTTCGTATCTTTAAGAAAATATAACCGAAACTGCAGAACTAGAAAAGCAAGAAATGAAATCACTACAATCTGAACAAGGTTAAAGACTTTTAACGCTTTAATGCTACTTAGTAAGTTTCTCCAGCTGCACTTTTGTTTTTAATAAATATTCTCAACACCACATAACACCTGTAGATCTATACACATTATTCAGGGACCATGGTAGTTAATGATTGACAACCATGGGAGGTGGGGTGGCGGGGATAAAAATGATGTTTTACAAAAATAAAAAATATGTTTTGTTTTTAGAGCAGTACAATGTTAATTTGTGTGATTTATAATAAGTGATCTGTCATGTGTACAGTGTTTCTCTGACTGAATGAGAGGAGAGAGGGCTTCTCACCAAACTGCATGAAATGACATCTCTTAACAATAAGAGACACCTTAAACACAACGTATTAACTTCTATTTAAATGCGATAAACAACAACAGTGTATACTTCAGTGATCTCAGTAGCAGCAGATGTTGCACCCTCCACTCTAAACTGTGTAAAGCTGCTCTTTCCAAGTCATTTCACTGTATTTTTATAGTCAATTTTGCTATTAAGGGAGAGAAAACACGAACAGGATTAATATAAAGCAAATGGGCAGTGATATTGAGACCAGCTGTTTATTGAATGAAAATTGAATCATGTCTCCTTTCAATGATGACAAAGCAAGTGACAAAAAAGGACAATACCTTAATTTTTTTTATAGAATTTTAATTATTAAAATAGAATCGTTTTCTCTAAAAGCAACACATACAGTGGCTCTCAAAAGTATTCACCCGCCTTGGACTTTTCCACATTTTATTGTGTTACAACATGGAATCAAAATGGATTTAATTAGGAGTTTTTGCCACTGATCAACACAAAAAAAGTCCATAATGTCAAAGTGAAAAATAAAATCTACAAATTGTTCTAAATTCATTACAAATATAAAACAGAAAATAATTGATTGCATAAGTATTCACCCCCTTTGCTATGACACACCTAAATAAGCTCTGGTGCAACCAATTATCTTTAGAAGTCACATAATTAGTTGAATGGAGTCCACCTGTGTGCAATTAAGGTGTTTCACATGATTTCAGGTTAAATACACCTGTCTCTGGGAGGTCCCACAGTTGGTTAGTACATTTCCTAACAAAAACTACATCATGAAGACGAAGGAACATTCAAAGCAAATCTGGAATAAGGTTCTTCAAAAGCAACAATCAGGGGTAGGATATAAGAACATTTCCAAGGCATTGAATATCCCCCAGAGCACAGTAAAGTCCATTATTAAGAAATTGAGAGAATATGGCACAACTGTGAATCTGTCTAGAACAGGCCGTCCTCAAAAACTGAGTATCCGGGCGAGAAGGGCACTAGTCAGGGAGGCCACCAAGAGGCCTATGGCAACTCTAAAGGAGTTACAGTCTTCCACGGCTGAGCTGGGAGACACTGTGCATATGGCAACAATAGCCCGGGTGCTTCACAAAACTGGCCTTTATGGGAGAGTGGCAAAAAGAAAGCCATTGTTGAAAAAAACTCACATCAAATCTCGGCTAGAGTTTGCCAGAAGGCATGTGGGAGACTCTGAGACGAAGTGGAAGAAGATTCTATGGTCTGATGAGACCAAAATAGAGCTTTCTGGCCTCAACGCTAAGCGCTATGTTTGGCGCAAGCCTAACACCGCACATCATCTTGAGAACACCTTCCCTACCGTGAAGCATGGTGGTGGCAGCATCATGCTATGGGGATGCTTCTCTGCGTCAGGGCCTGGAAAACTCATGAAGATAGAGGGCAAAATGGATGCAGCAAAGTACAGAGAAATCCTGGAGGAAAACCTGCTGAGGTCTGCAAGAGACCTGGGACTTGGGAGAAGATTCATCTTCCAGCAGGACAATGACCCCAAACATACAGCCAAAGCCACACTGGAGTGGCTTAAAGGAGGCTGTGTGGTCCAGTGGTTAAAGAAAAGGACTTGTAACCAGGAGGTCCCCGGTTCAAATCCCACCTCAGCCACTGACTCATTGTGTGACCCTGAGCAAGTCACTTCACCTCCTTGTGCTCCGTCTTTCGGGTGAGACGTAATTGTAAGTGACTCTGCAGCTGATGCATAGTTCACACACCCTAGTCTCTGTAAGTCGCCTTGGATAAAGGCGTCTGCTAAATAAACAAATAATAAAAATAATAAAAACAAAAAGGTCGATGTCCTGGAGTGGCCCAGTCAAAGCCCGGACCTCAATTCAATTGAGAATATGTGGAAAGAGTTGAAAATTGCTGTTCACCAAAGGTCCCCATCCAACTTGATGGAGCTTGAGCAATTTTGCAAAGAATGGGCAAAAATTGCAGTGCCCAGATGTGCAAAGCTGGTAGAGACTTATCCAAATAGACTCACGGCTGTAATTGCTGCCAAAGGTGCCTCTACTAAATATTGACTCAAGGGGGTGAATACTTATGCAATCAATTATTTTCTGTTTTGTATTTGTAATTAATTTAGAACAATTTGTAGATTTTATTTTTCACTTTGACATTACGGACTTTTTTTGTGTTGATCAGTGGCAAAAACTCCTAATTAAATCAATTTTGATTCCATGTTGTAACACAATAAAATGTGGAAAAATCCAAGGGGGGTGAATACTTTTAAGAGCCACAGTACGGCCTGTATGACGTGTCATTTGTGATTGAGGTCTCTAATTCCTTCCTTATAAAAGTTCTCCACAGTAAATTTGCTCAGCAATGTTGCAGTTTACCCTGCTTTTCTTATGGTTATACTATGCATTCATTATACAGTAGTTACCCATGGTTTGCAATGTTTTTTTTTTTTAATACACTTTACCATACCTCTTGGGCATTACACAGCTTTCCTCTACTTTACCACGTTTTTACTATTCTATATTAGTCTTTGCTTTTACTATAGTAAACTTAAGTATGGCTTCATCTCTGAATCCAGCTGCTGTCAGTGGGTTTGAAAGTTGAGTTGGTGACATCAGCTTTCACTCAGTCTTTGCTTGGGTGATTGCTAGCATGCTGTCCAGACCACATGAATGAAACTGCAGTTTGGAGTGACTCTGGGGGGATTGTTTTACTTATTTTATTGTTTATTTAAATTTTTTTTTTAATTACAAAAAAAATATTGTATTGGTAGTAGTTTATCTGGGTTGTAGATTTTGTTAAAGGCTACTAGGCCAAACCTTAGGTATATCCCCCTTAATATAATAAAAATAGTACAAAACAAAAGTTACACCTCAGAGGCATTAATTAACCCCACATTGTAGGCTGGTGGGTCACACTTCATTGTATTGGGCTCTTTTGCTCATTCAGGGTTATGAGTTAGTTTACAGTATCCCATTTATCAACTATAATATAAAACCTGGTCTTATTTGCAAAGCATTACTATGTAACACATTAAAAAAAAATGAAGACAAATGTAACCCAATTTCAATGATATTATGGATTTGGAGTTGATCATTCCAAAGTAGTGATTATTTATTAGCTGAACAGTTTTAGCTAAACTTTTTTTTTTTTTTTTACTTAGTTAATAAATAGGTTTTTATGTACAACATTACACATCTGACAAGCGTTACAGGATTTCATTTGGGAAACTTGCTTCTATTTATATCAAACCACTTGATGATGGGTGACTTGCACGCATCCAAATTACACTGCATTGCAACGCAGATGCAGAGCTTGATCTAAAGAAATGAATCCTCCAAATTTAGTAGTTTAATTTAGCTTTAAAAATACTTTCTTTTACATAATTATCCTTGCTATATAAACAGAATCCTCACAAGGTAACAACCCAACTCTTTGCACATTTTACTCTTTGCATATTAACAACAATATATATATATATATATATATATATATATATATATATATATATGCCTTAGTAAGGTAGTTGTTAATAATTAACAAACTCAAAAAGTACCTCTTAAATAAACACATTTTTAGGAAAATGGAATAGTGGATCAAACGTAGTATAAAATACTGGCTTAGTACTGTATATCTGGGACCAATTACTAATTCAAAGCTCCAATGGCTGGCTTAGTTTTATTGCTGATTTCATACATTAACAATGTGCTTAACCACAAAAATGTGCAAACTTTTCTGAACAAAGAATCAAAGTAAAAAGATAGATAAAATATAAAACTACAAAGAGTGTTTACTTTTTATAGTTTATTTACTATGATTTGCATGGTTACACTTAAAAGATGTGATCAAATGATTAAATACTTTCAGATTTCTCTTAAAACTGTTTGAGTTTGAGATTAATCATTTAGAGAACATTTACTCCTGGTCAATTCCCAACAAAAAAGTCCAGGTACTCATTTTAAAAATTGAGACAATTTGAGTGCCAATGAATAAATACCTATAAAATGTATACATATTGGTACACGATACATTTATAAATACAAAATAAGCCTTAAAAACAACTGATCAATTATAACCAATTCACCATAAACAAAGAAGCTGAAAATACTGAAATCTTTGTACCCTCTGCTTGGATCACTCAATCATGTACTGTAATATAATGCTTAAGTTAAACCTTAAATGATGAGTATTAAGAAATATTACACTTTGCAGTAACTGCTGTAGAGAGGGAGTTTTGTTTCAAGATATCCTAAAAAAAAAGGGATGTATAAAAAATGTTATAAAAAAAACAACTATGCTATGAAAAAATTATACAAAAAGATCTAAGTCAAACAATGCACAATGGGGGCTAAAATACCCCTCAAATGTATTATGTAACAGGCACTACTATGACTAATGATGTACTTGGCCATTTTAATCTCCATAGTATTCTCTGAAATCATCCCCGTACTTTCCAGACCCTGGGTACTCACCTACAACAGGACCTGGCCATGCTACAATAATAGCCTTGGATTAGAACATATATCCCTGTTTCTTTTATTTTGTACTTATTTTGTACTTATTACAATAATATGTTCTGTGTGCTTCTCTGTTGTGTATAGATTAATTACCAAGATCTATTCCAGAAAAATATCTTTCAGGCAGAAACAGTATAAAAGTAGACTTATTTTATCCCTGGTATTGTGGTTTCTGCACAAGAAACAAAGTGGCAAAAGACACATTTTCATAAAGTAATATCATTACTGTGGTTTACTCTGCCTTTTTTTAAGATGTGCATGCAAGTGAAAACTCATATTTAACTTGAATAAACTCTAAAATGTTTTAGAAAAGGGGGCATTTTACAGAGAAAAAACACCTAGCCGTTTTGGTTTTCGTTTATTACAGTCCCCATAACAGAAAATACTAGGATCACAACAAAACAAAATGCTGATCGCTATGCTTAACATGTACCTTGCAAGTTGGGCCAGTGTTTGAAAAGCGTGAAGCACACCTCCATCTGTATCCCGATTCTGACTCGCTTACCAAATCTGAAGCTGCACTTTGATCCTGTTTTATTATGTTATTGTTAATCCCTGCTGTCCCGCACATCACTTGCCATTTTACAAAATTTGCACTAATTCTGGCAATGTGGTAAATCGGTGCAAGGTAAAACATGTTATGATAATGATTTCTAATATTTATCAGCAATGTAATTTATGGCAAACACTGACATAGATTGTTGCCTTCAAATGAATGTGCAGTGATGTTCGTTTCAAATATTTAAGATAGTTTCTCCGCCACACTAAGAAAATAATTATTACTTCATAATAATGACAATTACTCCATACCGCTGTTTTCATGTTGCACTGCTAAAGTCTTCTCATGTTGATGAACGAATGAGCACTGACACAAAGCGAAATGGGCAGAGATTTGTGACTCATGCCAAAATGAAATCTGAACAGAATGAAAGCTCGGCCAATCAACATGCAGGGATTATATTGATGTCAATGGTGACCAATAGCAGCTAACAGAAACAGAAGCAGTGTGAGGAAATACCCAAGGCATGGGTGCAGAAAATGACGGCAGAGGATGACCCGGAGGCGTATCTGGTGGCGTTTGAGCGCCTGGCTAC
Organism: Huso huso; assembly: GCA_036884735.1. Lineage (NCBI taxonomy): Eukaryota > Metazoa > Chordata > Actinopteri > Acipenseriformes > Acipenseridae > Huso > Huso huso. The sequence continues at coordinate 8,780,602 of CM072697.1, forward strand.
CACCCTGTCATGGCCGCAAGAGTACTGGGCTAGCCAACTGGGCTCCGGGTTAATTAGAGAGGCCCAAGCAGCCTATCAGGCCATGACCGACGCCGACGCCCGCCAGTACAGGTTGGTGAAGCAAACCATCCTCCGACGTCTGAACATCACGTGGGAAACTCATTGTGTGCTTCAAGGATTAAGACCGCGAGATACCCGCCCCAGGGTGGCTGCCCAGTGATTGTGCGACCACATGACTCACTGGCTCAACCCCCTCCAAAAAACAGGAGTACAACTGGGGGAAGCCATTGTGATGGAACAGTTCAGTCATGTGGTCGGTGCCGAGACCCAAGCGTCATGGCCGATACTAGCTATGAAACTAGCTTTTGTATCATCAATGCTGATGCTCATGTAAAAATTCTGGTAAGTACAAAATACTCCTTAATTTTCTCTGTTGGTTTGCCATATAACATAGATTTGGAGGTTGAATAGTAAATACCAAGCAGTCATATATATACTGCCAACTATAGCTTGAAACCTAAGTTTGACCTCAGTAGATGCTGCCAGGCGTGGATATGGCGCCGCAATCCGGACATCCTGGAAGCCTCCATCAAGCTGGTGGAGGACTAGGAGGACTCCCTGACCTCATCCAGAGCCGGACTACTCGCCTCTCCAGTACAACAGAACAAACAGGGGCTGGATTGACACCACACATCACCACAACCCACTACACCACCCACACCAGGACCCGGACCCAGACCTCCCAGATCAACGACCCCAATGGGCAGCCCAGCCTCCCTACCATGGAGGTTACGACTGGCCCCCAGCTGGGGTAGATTCAATACCCCTGACCTGCTGCCTTATCAGCAGCGGAACAGATATGTAACCCCAGTGCCTTCTGCCCATCCTGTCTATTCCAGGTGCCATCCTGCAGGACATACCGCCCGGCTGTGCTCCCCAGCAATAAAGTGCAACATGGCAGCATGTTATCTGGCATTGGAAGCAGGTAAGAGACGGGGAAATGGTCGGGAGTGGCCTTGTATTGTTGATGTGGTTGTCGGTAATATGAGTTACCATGCATTAGTGGACTCAGGGTGTGAGCAGACCTTAATTCGGACATCTCTCTTGGGCGGTGTGTCGTGGCAGCCACAGTCAGGTGGCGATCTCCTGTATCCGTGGAGGCACGGCGGCATACCCCACACTAAAAGCATATATATCGGTAACACCGATGCAGCGACACTGCGTAGTGGGGGTGGTGGAAGGGCTACCACATCCAGTAATTCTGGGCCGGGACTGGCCACAGTATAAACAATTAATAAAAAAAACAGTCCCGACCGCACACTTAAATGTGGTAGACAAAGAGGGGGAAACAATTGGTGAGATTTTCCCCTTACAAGCTGACTTGTTTTCTTCCCTTTTTTGTCCTAGAAAAACAAAGAAAAGAGATGGATCAAAAAAGGGAAGGTGCATCAATGAGACAAGGTTGGGGTCTGGTGGAAGAGAGCTCGGATGGTATCGAAAACCACTCAAAGTGAGTCGATATCTGTACTGTGGCTTGCTGGGCTACTCCGCATGCATTCACCAGGTTCTACCGACTCAATGTGGTAGATCCCTCTATGCCTTCATAAGGCACATAGTCCTTGACGTTGCACGTTCACACCACAAAGATTAGTTTGGTGGTAGCGAGATGTCCCTCATCTGCTGTCCGCTCACGCTCCCTCGTGATGGCTTTGATATACTTTCCCAAAAGTATTGTTGTTGGTCGTCTTCAAATTGAAAGGGAATGATAGGTTACGGATGTAACCCTGGTTCCCTGAGAGAGAAGACGCCAACAAACCTTGCAAGGTTGTGTCACAGGTGTGACAAGTATAGTTAATTCAGCACCTTTTGTTTTTATTATTTAACCACTTTATTTAATTTGATTTATTTTTCACTTATCACAATTATGGTTTGCACATGTGATTTTGATTTTCTTTATTATTTTTTTTAATTGATTGTGTGTTTTCTTTTATTGCACATTAATTTGTATAATGGACTTGTCATGCAAGAACTGAAACTAATCACCAATTCACCATTGAAACTATTGCTTTAATTACTTGCACCTGAAGCGGCTTGAGTGTGAGACTGTTTAAAAGCACGTTTGAAAAACAGAAGTAGAGCAACAACTGAGACAGAACCGAGCAGTGGTGGCAGCAACAACCGCAACAGAGACAGCAACGAAAGCAAAACGAAAGTGAAAGAGGTTTTACCGCGGGGCAATCGACACCGGTTTTAACTTACAAGATTCCTAACTGGACAGGCAGGTACACAGGACAGCGGAGCAGCTGTGGCACCACAGATAGACGGGAGGACGGGCCGATAGACGAGGCATCCATATGCTGCAGCAGGGCTATATGAAGCTGTCAGCGGGAGCCGTATTTACTACTCCCTCGCAGAAGTTAAGTGCGTCTTTTTAATTAATTTTTTTATCAGCTAGAAATTTAGACTGGATTTTAAACTGTTGCTTGCATGTGTTTTAAACTCTGGAGGCTACAATTCTGCATTTTATTGTTGTTGTTCTTATTCTAGTTTTAATGCAACGTGTCATTCCCTGTTCCTGCTGAGGCAGGAAGTGGCCTATGTGGATTGAAACCAAGAGTGAGGACGAGCATTGCTCAGAAAAAGGAACTTGGTCGGGACTTTTTAATATATTTTAATAGGCTGTAGTTAGTTGTCTTATTGTCTAATTTAGGGTTTAGTTTTAGTTATTTTATTTTCTTATTCATTTTATGGCAGCTGTCTTTTAATTTGTTTACTTGCATCTGGAATAAAATAATTTCTAAATATTATTATTATTATTATTTATTTCTTAGCGGCGCCCTTATCCAGGGCGACTTACAATTGTTACAAGATATCACATTATTTTTACATACAATTACCCATTTATACAGTTGGGTTTTTACTGGAGCAATCTAGGTAAAGTACCTTGCTCCAGGGTACAGAAGCAGTGTCCCCCACCTGGGATTGAACCCATGACCCTCCAGTCAAGAGTCCAGAGCCCTAACCACTACTCCACACTGCTGCCCAGTGTTTCTGTCTCTGTGGTTGTACACTGGTGCTGCTCCCCCGAATATAAATAACCTGAATATAAACTATATCTGGAGTTGAAATTCCTCCAGTGGTGTAGCGGCTACAAAAATAAAACCTCATAATTGTCAGTCGCATCACTCGCATTCGCAGGTTCGACGCAAAAGAGAACGTGATCTCCCCAGAGTTACTACTTAATCCGAGAACGTCACTCCCCGGAGGGGCCTATCAGCAGCTCTTGCATAAAATGCTCAGTAAATACCTGACCTGTGGCAGGCATATCCCAAAAGTATTGTTATTATTATTATTATTATTATTATTATTTTATTTCTTAGCAGACGCCCTTATCCAGGGCGACTTACAATTGTTACAAGATATCACATTATACATTATTTCACATTATACAGATATCACATTATTTTTTCATACAATTACCCATTTATACAGTTGGGTTTTTACTGGAGCAATCTAGGTAAAGTACCTTGCTCAAGGGTACAGCAGCAGTGTCCCCCACTGGGGATTGAACCCACAACCCTCCGGTCAAGAGTCCAGAGCCCTAACCACTACTCAACACTGCTGCCCTGCATTGTTGTTGGTCATCTTCTTTTTCAAGGAACCGGGGTTACATTCGTAACCTATCGTTTTCAGAAACTTGCATGGCTCTCTAGAAATATACCCGAGTATCTTTCTAGCAACAGAACGACGATAGGAAAAATAAATAAATAAAAACTAGGCTACTTGTCCGAGGGGCAAAGTATAACGGCAAAATATGTTGTGCCTCTGTGGCAAAGTGGTTGATGGTGAGCAGGTGCAGAGGTGATGCAGTGCAGGAATAACAGACAGAGATTGTAATCCGGTATGGAAAAGGGGTATTTTATTTTTACACTCCAGGTCTGGTGACCAAAACAATGATCCCTGGCAATACACAGCAATGTGTAATGCACAGGGTTAAATAATAACGGGTTGCAGTCCCAAACAGTAAACACAGATATCCCTCCCACAATATACATACACGGTCACCAGTCCTGGGTGCGTGCTGTAGTGCTCGTGGTGGGTGATACAGTTTAATGAGTGACAATAGTGCAGTGCTGTTCCGGGTTTTTTATGCTGGCCCTTAGCGACAGCTCGGAACGTGTTAGCTGTCTATAAAACACAAGTAACAATTATAGACAAGACAAACAAACACTCACGATATTTTATAAAATGCTGCACGGGTCCTTCCGGGTTATGTTTCCGTAACCAAAGTCAAGGAGTAGATTGCGATTCTCCATCCCAAAGCGAAGGAGTAGATTGCTGTCTTTACTATCTGCAGCTGCTATGTCGTTTCCCTTCCGGGTCAATACGTTCCTGCAACGGAGTCTCACCTTCTTCCAGACTGACCGCCTTCCCGGCCCGGGAAAGAACGGTCATGCCAGCCCGTCCAAAGAACTCTACTTTCATTGCTTAGCGCCCTCACAGGTCAGGAGGGAGATTTACAACCAAAACTATATATTTATATACTAATTATATTTCTGTTACACCCTCACACAAATCTTGTTGTCCGGGGTGTCGGGCGATACGAATTGCACACCCCTGGACTAATTCCATCACTTTTCCTTTTGTTTAGCTTTGAGAAGCTTTTTCAAAAGCTATTTTTTTCTAAAGTAGTTCATGGTAATTAATATATAGACAGAAACGCAACAGAGAAGCACACAGAATATATCATTGGGATAAGTGATAAGTAAAAAAAATAAAATAAAATAACAAGCATATACTGTATGTTCTAATCCAAGGCTATTATTGTAGCATGGCCAGGTCCTGGTGTAGGTGAGTAACCAGGGTCTGGAAAGTATGGGGATGATTTCAGAGAATACTATAGAGATTAAAATGGCCAAGCAACCCGGCCAAACATCCGGGGCCCCGACACCAGAGGGGCCCACACACAAACAGAAATGAAATCTCAAATATGAGTAAATGTACTAGTTCTGTGCCTGCTATCATACTCAAGCAGCCTTTAGGGCTAGAGACATTTAGTTTTCACTAAACTAAACTATACACATGCAGTGCAGTGAACTCCCTATTGGCTTCCGTCCTCCCCAGTTCTCGACGTAAAATTATACATATGTGTCAATTAAAGACATTCTATAATTGTCACATTTACTTTTCAAAAATCAAGACTTTCATTTGACAAGTGTTTTGTTGAGCCTCATTATCATAAAGTCTATTTAATTATTAAGGATGTGATTTTGTCACTGTAAAAAATAACACGGCACAATCGGCTAAAATAGGCAATTTCACAGAATGGTCACGGCTATGAAGATTTGAACTTAAACAAATGATTTATTTATGTAATATACTGTAAAAGTAAACATAAATTTATTTTTTAAACAGTACCTTAAAAAACAACCGTAACAGGATATGTGTACATTTTAATTTTAACATGTCTAGCTTGTCCGATGTAAACAAAATAATCTGAACACTGAAATGTAGGTTTTTTTAAATAAATGTTCTGGTTGTAAATTGAGAATTTTTCAATATCCTTTTTGTTAATGTCTATTTAAACACAGCTGTGGTGTTGGTATTACAAGATGTACATTAAAAGATTAAAGGATCGTTCTGCATTTACACTGTTGACAGGTTAAGTGCCTCAGGGGAACGACTGCAAGAGTTGCAAATCGGGGTTCATGCTTCTCCAGAACTAAACTGTCCTTTAGGCTTTGCATTATCAAGTGTATTCAGAGGTATATTTTCTGCACAAAAGGCTTTGGTTAATTTGAAGTTTGTTTCTCATTAAGCTGCTCCCTCTGCTTTCATTAAATTGTTTGGGATATTCCTCTGCTAGTTACTTAGAACTTTCGGACATTTGCTAACCGCTTTGACTTTGCACTGAAACCAATAAAAAAAATGTGAACTGCTCCTTTCCTATTTTCACGCTGAGTGGAAACAAATGTCAAAATTCATGGATTCTGTGACCACCGTGACAAAATCACATCCTTAATTATTACCATAACACCTAAATTATACGATTTTAAACCATTAAAAATGAAACCTGCCGAACTTCTGGAACCTCCAAATAAAAAGAAACACAAATCTGGATGTCAAAAACGGAAGGAAAAGACCTACAAAAAAGACAATTAAAAAAACTGCATGAGCACTGTCAAATTTAGGGTTAATTAAAAAAATAATCATTTACTATTGTAACGGCACGTTCAGGCAAGATGCAGAGAGGCTGAGAACTGAGAATAATGTTAACCTTGTATTCTGTGTGTTTTTATGGGTTATCTTCAGTGTCTTATTTGAATAGATGTATCCACATGTTTATTATTGTTATGTTGGCTTGTCTCCAGCCAGGTCCATTGCCCGGGGCCCACAGAAACCTGGTGCCGGCCCACAAGCACATACTTTTTTTTAATAGTGGTGCCTGTTACATTAAACATTTCAGCCCCATTGTGCATTGTTTGACTAAGACCTTTTTGTATAATTTTTTTATACAATTTTATTTTATAATGTCTTTTTTAGGATATGAAACAAAGCTTTCAGTATTTTCAGCTTCTTTGTTTATGGCTTATTATGTATTAGAAAAATTATTGTGTACCAATATCTATTTAGATGCATTTATTGATTAGCACTCAAATTGGCACAGTTTCTTTAAATGTTTACACCTGGCTGCGCATATGAGTCCCTGCACATTTTTGTTCAGAATTTCACCCTTGGTGCTGAATGTTTTGTGTATTTATGTCTATAGCTTTAAATCCTGTGTTCATGTATTTTGTCAGCTACTGTCCCAGAGTGCTCTGAGCCCCTAATGGATTGGGCTGCATTTTGTTGGCATGTGGAATTCTTCCCAACAATTAGCTGTTTAAATTATGCTAAACCTTCATGAAATTCCAATTCTGTAACCATTTAAAGCGTTCTAATCCACACGTTTGGGGGGATTTCTATGAGTGATGGATTCACTGATAATCCAAACTGACACATGCTTATGTCCTCAGGATTCAGTAGCTAGATATTCCTAACAGCAATACAGAACATAGTCTGTTAACTATATAGGCAGTTACTGGACCGTTTCCCATTAACATGACATTCATTTGGGTTTTGCAGGCTACAGTGGTTCAGAGCTGGCTTTTAAGGCATGCAAAGCTAGGCGCTTGCAGTAGATTCCATTCCAACATTTTTCTACTTATTTCATTTCATTACAGAATGTAAGATATTTCCTCTGTAAAATAACAAGTCTGAAAATTGAGCTTTCCACTGTGCCCCCATCATACTATGGTTATGTATGTTACATATAATCTAAAAGCTAAATTCAACATGTAATCATTAAAACACAGTCTGTTGGTTGTATTACTTACTTATAATTGAGCTACTGAAACTTTAAAAGTCAGATGTGCTGCAGAGCCTGCTGGACAGTGGAGGAGTTATGGGGAAGTACAAGCGTGAAGTCAGTGCGTTACTTTGGCAGCTTCAAACTTGCAAGAATATCAGTTGATATTCCTGTTTTGTATAAATCAGAAAAGGCTTAATCAAGTTCCCTTTCAATTCAAAGACGACCACCAATGACATTACGTATGGGATATGCCTGCCAATTGGGTAGGTATCACTGAGCTCTCTATACCAGAGCTGCTGATAGGCCCCTTCCTGGGATGATGCACTCGGTCCCACCCACCAAGGGAATAAAACCGAGGAAGCCATTTCTCTTTTTCCTGGAAAATCCCACCTTCTGTGCGTGGTGCTTGGGCGTCCAACATGCCAACTTGGCCCTCGAGAGGGACATGTCCTGCAGCATCTGTGTGGCTTTTCAGCCCCGGGTGAAGGAAAGTAGGTTGGAGAGGGCCACAAAGGCGAGCTCCGCGTCCTCTATCGCTGGACCGTCTGCGGCTCTTGGGGCCCCAGAGCCCCTCCTCTATGACCTGTCCCAGGACCACCTGCTGGACATCCCCGATGCGCAGGCCTCCCGTAGTCGCTCCCCATCTCCGCAGGGGAGAAGGGTGAAGCGTTCCAGGCAGGCGAGGGACATTATGGATCTCAAAGCCCAGATGGCCCAAGTCCTGGAGCTTTTGGCCAAACAGGCACCTGCGGCCCCGGCCTCAGTCCCAGCTCTGTTGCAGCCCCAATTGCCATACCCCCCCTCCCCCAGGGGAGTTCAGGGTGGATGGGAAGGGGCGTCCCAGCTGGTGCAAGAGGACATGCTCTCTATAGCGGTCTCTGGGGAGGGGGCCTCCTTCTCCTCTGACATGCAGGTAGGCGAACCCCCTGCTGAGGAAGAACCTGGCTTCAAGGTAGCCTCGGAAGCCAGTGCTCCCCCGTTGTCTAGCTTGGTTTTAGCACTTATGGGATGGGATGCTGCAGCCTTCCTGCAGGTCCCCTGGACGCCAGCGGCAGAACCACGCCAGTCCATTTTCCGGACGCAGGCGATGGCTCCTCGCCCTCAAAAGTTCCCGGCCTTCCCAGATTTCATAGAGTGTGGCAAAGTGGTTGCTGATTATGAACAGGTGCAGAGGTGATGCAGTGCAGGAATAAACAGACAGAGATTTGTAATCCGGTATGGAAAATGGTGGTTTCATTTTTGTTTATAATCCAGGTCTGGTGACCAAATAATAATAAACTCCGGTTATACACAGCGATGTGTAAAACACGGAGAACAGTAACAGGGATTGCAGCCCTAAACAATAAACACAGTATCTCTCCCACAATATACAACCACGGTCACTATTGCCTGCAGCTGCTACCTCTTTTACCTTCCGGGTCAATACGTTTCTGCAACGGAGTCTCGCCTTTTTCCAGGCTGACCGACTTCCCGACTTCCAGGAAATGAACTGTCAGGCCAACCCGTCCAAAGCCTTTTCCTTTTGCTACTTAGCGCCCTCACAGGTTCGAGAGATTTACAACCAGAACTCATTATATTTCTGTCACAAGGAGGTACTGTAAGGAAATGTGATAGTCCATATTAATATATTGTTTGTATGGTACTTTCAATGGAGAGATATTGAGCACTGAATTTAGGTGGGGTATTTTGGAATGCAGGGTCTGTCTCAATACATTGCAGTTTGACTAGAGTGAGAGCAAATATGACCATTTATGGGCATTTGTGTAGGGGTTTTTTCAGCTCTGCTCTGCTTGCTTGCATGGGGGGATGGGAGAATCTCAGAGAATCTACAGATGCAAAGGAATGTGTGTGAGGCTTGGAGACTTGCCACGTACAGGTATAGTGAGGAGGGGTCATAAATGACATCATTAAAAGGGTGTGTTTTGGAATCTACAAAACTGAAGTGAATACATTGTCTGGTGCTCAGTTCTACTAATCTCACTGAAGCCCAGAGTGATGCGACTCTGTACAATTGTTCTATTCTTGTATTACAGCAATAAACATATTGTTTTTCAGTTTTCATCAATTTTTCCTGACAGTACGCTCCTCCTGGGATTGTCCGGGTTCCCGTCCTAGCGGGCTAAAGCAGGCCGCACCACTTGCCTCTCTAGAAGGCGTGGAAAAGCTTGGCTTAGCGGGGTTCCCCCTGGTAGACTCCACCATCGCGGCCCTGGTTATGGCCCCGCCGGTGGGTGGGTTGGCTAGAGACCCGGTGTGCTCAAACCCTCAATGCAAGGTGACAGAAATGCATCTGAAGCGGGTGTATGCAGCAGAGGCGCAGGCAACTCGCCTGTCAAACACGGCAAGTGTGCTCATGGCTTATATGGATGGTGTACTGCGCGAGGTCCCGCTCCCTGAGCCGGTGGCCACGGAGTTACGTCTCTTGTCCAGCATACTGTTGCAGATTTCCGGTCTCCAAGGGCAAGCTCTTGGCCGGAGCCTGGCTAGCTTGATTGTGGCTCGTAGACAGCTGTGGCTGTCACAAGCCAGAGTTCCTGATGCAGATAAGGCCGTGCAGCTAGACGCGCCTATATCCCCAGTACATACCTTTGGGCCAGCCGTGGAGGAGATCTTACAGAGATCCCACCGGGAACGCGAGGCGTCCCGGCAGGTGGCCGCGTTGCTCCTTCGTTGGGCAGGTCAAACCGCTGGTGAGCACCTCAGACGCGGATTGACCATCGGCTGACTGTGTCTTACGCGTGCTCGGCAGCCCTACGCTGGTGGAGGACGACCTCTCACCTGTGCGAAGGTGTGCGAATGTGAGTAGGGTTAAACCGCCAAGTGGTGACGACAGACGCCTCCAGCTTGGCTTGGGGGGTGGACTGGGAAGGCAGAGGAGTATGCGGATCCTGGCCGGACCGCTGGACATCCCTACACATAAACAGGCTGGAGTTGCAAGCGGTCTCCCTTGCTCTCCACCACTTCCTCCAGGTGCTGAGCGGTAGACGATCCGAATGGACACCACGATAGTGGTGGCATATGTCAACCACCAGGGTGGCCTACGGTCCCCAGGGTTGCATCGCATGGCCTTCAGGCTATTGACATGGGCTCAGAGGAACTTGGTGTCCCTACAGGCGACGCACATTCCCGGAGTGGTGAACTGGGCAGCGGACCTCTCCAGGAACGGTCCGCATCCATCAGAGTGGCGACTCCACCCTCAGATAGTGGAGCGCATTTGAGAACGGTTCGGGAAGGTGCAGGTCGATCTGTTCGCCTCGGCAGAGATGACACATTGCCCCCTGTGGTACTCCCTCCACCGCTTAGACACCCTAGTGCACGAATGGCCCAAAGCGTTTTTGTACGCTTTCCCGCCTATACCGCTGCTCCAGGCCTTTCTCAAAAAGGTCTGGTTAGAGGAAGCGTCAGTTCTCCTAGTGGCCCAGGAGAATCTGGTTTTCGAACCTGTGCCAGCTGTTGCACGGCCAGCCCTGGGAGATCCCACTGCGCTTGGATCTCCTCAGTCAGGCGAGAGGCACTCTTTGGCACCCGGAACCGGACAGGTTCCGACTATGGGTCTGGCCCCTGAAAGGGATCGCTGGTTAGCCCGAGAGCTATCAGATGCGGTTGTGGGTACATTGCAGAGCGCTAGGGCAGACTCCACTTGGTCTTTGTACACCTATAAGTGGAGGTATTTCCAAGCTTGGTGTCTGGCTGGAAACCATGACCTAATATCTTGCCCTATGCCAGTCATCTTACAGTTTCTGCAAGAACTGCTTGATGCTGGTAGGTCACCTTCCACTTTGACGGTGTATTTAGCGGCTATCTCTGCATGCCATGCCCTCGTAGACTCGGTGTCTCCGGGTGCGCATTTCTTGGCTACCCGATTTCTTAAAGGCGCTCTGCAGTTACGCCCTCCCAGGAGGACTGTTCTCCCTGAATGGAGCCTTAATATTGTACTGGAGGCTCTCATGAAGGCCCCGTTTGAGCCCATACACTCCATAGATTTGAAGTACCTGTCTATGAAGACAGCCTTCCTCCTGGCTATCACCTCCGCTCAGTGGGTCAGTGAGCTGCAGGCGCTGTCTGTGCACAGCTCCTGCATGCGTATTTGGGAGGATGGCAGTAGGGTGTCTCTGCGCAACAACCCCAAGGTGATCACAGCCTTCCATGTTAATCATTCTGTGGAACTGGAGTCCTTTCATCCACCTCCGTTTGCTTCAATGGAGGATGAGAGATTGAATTTCCTCTCCCAAGTGTGGGCATTGAGATGCTTTGTGTATAGGACAAGAGGTTTGCGTCAATCTGACCAGCACTTCGTCTGTCATGGGACACAGACCCTAGGACAGCCCCTCTCTAAGCAGCGCCTGTCACATCTGATTATGGACACAGTCTCGACTGCGTATAATGGTGCTGGCTTCTCCCCACCAGGTAGGGTAGCTGCACACTCCACTAGAGGGTTGGCTACATCTTGGGCCCTCTTCAGAGGGGCCTCGATGTCTGATATTTGTACTGCGGCTAGCTGGGCTACGTCGCATACCTTCTCCAGGTTCTACCGCCTTAATGTGACCTTCATTAGGCACGCGTGTTCTTGTGGGTGTAAGTTCACACCACTAACCCCTGGGTTAGACAGTGCTAGTGCGTCCCTCTTATGCTGCCGTTCCTTCTCCCTTTCGACGGCTCTGGTATACATTATCCCATACATAATGTCATTGGTGGTTGTCTTTGAATTGAAAGGGAATGTTAGGTTACTTACCGTAACCCTGGTTCCGTGAAAGAGAAGATGACCACCAAACGTGAGGTCTCATCGGTCACCCTCACGGGTCAGATGGAAAAAGAGAAATGACTTCCTCGGGATGACAGTTTTATTCCCTCGGTGGGCGGGACCGAGTGCATCATCCCAGGAAGGGGCCTATCAGCAGCTCTGGTATAGAGAGCTCAGCGATACCTACCCAATGGGCAGGCATATCCCATACGTAATGTCATTGGTGGTTGCCTCTCTTTCAGGGAGCCATGGTTACGGTAGGTAACCTAAAGTTACTGTATATCTGGGACACACAAGAATAAACATTACCTGGATTGGTTTCAAACATCTGGCTATTGCGGCTACAATAGCATTATGTTAATACTTTGTATTACTTGAAATTGTATTTCAATACAATTTCATATCACTAGCAAACATGTGTGATTAATTCATTAATTGATTTAATAGATTGGATGATTAATCGATCAATAGAAAATGTCAAGTTTAAACTTTAAACAACATATATGCAGTGTACAAAAATGAAAAAATATGAAACATTTGAGTTCTTTGAAAGAAATACATATTTTAAAAAAATGCACCCCGATATGGCTCTGCATTTAGAAGTGGAGTTTCTCATTAAAGTCTTAAGAACATAAGAACATAAGAAAGTTTACAAACGAGCCAGGGTGTCTGCTTCAACAACATTACTGGGGAGTTGGTTCCATACCCTCACAGTTCTCTGTGTAAAAAAAAAAGTGCCTCCTATTTTCTGTTCTGAATGCCCCTTTATCTAATCTCCATTTGTGACCCCTTGTCCTTGTTTCTTTTTTCAGGTCCAAAAAGTCCCCTGGGTCGACATTGTCTATACCTTTTAGGATTTTGAATGCTTGAATCAGATCACCGCGTAGTCTTCTTTGTTCAAGACTGAATATATTCAATTCTTTTAGCCTGTCTGCATACGACATGCCTTTTAAACCCGGGATAATTCTGGTTGCTCTTCTTTGCATTCTTTCTAGAGCAGCAAATATCCTTTTTGTAACGAGGTGACCAGAATTGAACACAATATTCTAGGTGAGGTCTTACGAATGCATTGTAGAGTTTTAACATTACTTCCCTTGATTTAAATTCAACACTTCTCATAATATATCCGAGCATCTTGTTGGCCTTTTTTATAGCTTCCCCACATTGTCTAGATGAAGACATTTCTGAGTCAACATAAAACTCCTAGGTCTTTTTCATAGTTCCCTTCTTCAATTTCAGTATCTCCCATATGATATTTATAATGCACATTTTTATTGCCTGCGTGCAGTACTTTACACTTTTCTCTATTAAATGTCATTTGCCATGTGTCTGCCCAGTTCTAAATGCTGTCTAGATTATTTTGAGTGACCTTTGCTGCTTCAACAGTGTTTGCCACTCCTCCTATTTTTGTGTCGTCTGCAAATTTAACAAGTTTGCTTACTATACCAGAATCTAAATCATTAATGTAGATTAGGAATAGCAGAGGACCTAATACTGATCCCTGTGGTACACCACTGGTTACCTCGCTCCATTTTGAGGTTTCTCCTCTAATCAGTACTTTCTGGAAGTCTAAATCTAAATAAACCATGTTGTATGCTTTGCAATTATCCATTGTCAATGTTGCATCCTAAAAAAAATCAAGCAGGTTAGTTAGACATGATCTCCCTTTCGTAAAACCATGCTGACTGTCTCCCAGGATATTGTTACCATATAAGTAATTTTCCATTTTGGATCTTACTATAGTTTCCATAAGTTTACATATGGATTCAGGCTTATTGGTCTGTAGTTACCTGGTTCGGTTTTGTCTCCCTTTTTGTGGATCGGTATTACGTTTGCAATTTTCCAGTCTGTCAGTACAACCCCTGTGTCAAGAGACTGTTGCATGATCTTGGTTAGCGGTTTGTAAATAACTGGTTTCATTTCTTTGAGTACTATTGGGAGGATCTCATCTGGCCCAGGGGATTTGTTCATTTTAAGAGCTCCTAGTCCCTTTAACACTTCTGCCTCTGTTATGCTAAAGTTTTTTAAAACTGGATAGGAACAGGTCGACATGTGGGGCATGTTGTCTGTGTCCTCCTTAGTAAAAACTTGTGAAAAGTAATCATTAAGAAGATGTCTTAATGGGTTTGAAAAAACTACAAGGGTGTTTAATAGTTTTTGGCAGAAGCAATTACAGTGAAAATTCAAATAAACTGATGTGTTTTCAACATGAAATGCTTATTTAATGAGCACAGGCATACTAGAGCTGTGTCTTTTTCAGTCTAATTATCTCTTTTGTGTCTCTCAAAAGAGATAACTAGATAACTAAAAAGAGATAAAAGAGAGAGGAGGAGGAGGAAAGAGAAGTGGAACTGGCTGTCAAGAAAGGGCTCAGATGAGATGGCTGGGCCATACTCTCTCTGACGATGACTCCCCGGAATGGAGCTTCGGGGAAATAAATAATTGACTTTTTATTTCATTTTACTTGCAGTAGAGAGAAGATGTCTGAGAGAGGGTGAGAGAGGGTGAGAGAGGGGGACAGAGAGAGAGGGAGCGGAAGTTCATTCTCTTAGCTCTGGGATGAACATCTGTACTGCGACAGTCTCGACAGATTTTGAGTTATAGCACTGCCCGTATAAAAGTGAACTGTGGTAACAGCATAGCAGTAAAGCATAGGGGATTTGATTAGAAAAACAGTGTCCCCCAGTTATTCTCTGTTTTTTATGTGTAAGACGGAGGCCAAAATGTCCAGGTAGCACTGTGTAAAAAGAAACATTTATTTTGAGAAAAGACTTTGAGAAAGACTTTAGTATTCCAAAATTTAGCAGTGTTTTTATATAATTATGGATGATAGTGGAAGCATGAACAAGTAGAGGTAAAGTACAGAGAGGTATGGTAAAACCATGTCAAAGCAAGGTAAATTCATAGTAAAAGCATCGGTATACAAACTGAACATAAGTACGGCGCTTCTGGTCATAAACTGATTCCTCCTGGAATCTTTTCCCTTTAAGCAAAATCATTTCACAAATGTAAATGTTGCTCAAGAAACATCTTCCTTTAAAATGTCTTTAACCTAATGCTATTGTTAATATAGCTACCTGTTTCCCTTTCTCTAAACTCAATGCCAATAGCATATTTCAATGTCTTTATCCCCAATCAAACTGACAAAAATGTTTTAAAATTAGAATGTAAATTAAACTGATTAAAAAAAAAAATTAAAAAAATAGCATATTCCCAACCCAGACGTGAACCCAATTCTACGCAGTGGAAGCCCAGGACCTGACCCCTGTGCAATTCAGAGGCTTCCAGCTGTACAGAATCAGCAACCTAAAGCTTAAAGCCCGACGTATGAGCCCGACCCTTAGGGATGTGAAGTGTGCAGAGCAGGGCCGTCCAATCATAATCCTGGAGGGCCATTCCACTCCAGGTTTAACAGGCAAAATGAGATAACGAACAACTTCAGGGTCTGGATGGAGGTTTAATTGTTTCAATTAAAAAATGGAACCAAACAGGGTTGGAACAAAGACCTGGAGTCAAAGGGCCAACTTTGGCCACCCCTGGAGTCAGGACTGTCGGGTGGACGAAATGACAGCCTTCGATGGAGACCTCAGTACTTGAGATCTGAGAGAGCCAAGTCAGTTTTAAAAATATTACTTTGTTAAATGGAGGTCAGCAGTTCTCTGCTAATGGCTCAGGCGTCACTAATGACAGATAGCAAAGGGAAGTGTGGCAAAGATCAGAGAGGAGAACGCTGGTGACAGACTGAAACAGCAACGATCCGATAAACACGATCAGCCTTTATATATTTTAGCCATGGAGTTCATTTTAAGCCCTGGGTAAAACACCTGTAATCATGCGAGCGAGGAACCAAAGAAAAACAGGGCAAATCATTCAGCAGGTACATGAAAGGACATCAGAGGTGATAATTAAAACAGAATTATCTTGGAACAGGGAAGCTGCGTGCCGAATACAAGGCTCCAGAGGGAAGAGGGTTTGGCAGATCCTGCTGAATCACATTACCTGTGATGAGGGTGAGGAATATATGTGTGCAGAGATCTTAGATTGTAGAGAAGAGATTGCAGAATTTCGGATTTGAGAGACAGCACAAAATCAACATATTTAAGATATACAGAACTAAGTATTGTGGATCTAAGAGACAGCTACTAGCCAGCAATATAGTTGAGAACTCAGTACAGTGGAAAACAATCAATAACGTATAGCAGCGGTCCAGATATATAAAAAAGGCCAACAAGATGCCTGGATATATTGTGAAAAGTGTTGAATTTAAATCAAGGGCAGTAATGTTAAAACTTTACAATTCATTAGTAAGACCTCATCTTGAATATTGTGTTCAGTTTTGGTCACCTTCTTACAAAAAGGATATTGCTGCTCTAGAAAGAGTGCAAAGAAGAGCGACCAGAATTATCCCGGGTTTAAAAGGCATGTCGTATGCAGACAGGCTAAAAGAATTGAATCTATTTAGTCTTGAACAAAGAAGACTACGTGGTGATCTGATTCAAGCATTCAAAATCCTAAAAGGTATAGACAATCGACCCAGGGGACTTTTTTGACCTGTAAAAAGAAACAAGGACCAGGGGTCACAAATGGAGATTAGATAAAGGGGCATTCAGAACAGAAAATAGGAGGCAGTTTTTTACACAGAGAATTGTGAGGGTCTGGAACCAACTCCCCAGTAATGTTGTTGAAGCTGACACCCTGGGATCCTTCAAGAAGCTGCTTGATGAGATTCTAGGATCAATAAGCTACTAACAACCAAATGAGCAAGATGGGCCGAATGGCCTCCTCTCGTTTGTAAACTTTCTTATGTTCTTATGAGCTGCATATCTGCCGTTTTTTATGCATTAAAAATCTGAAATACGCACTAAATATACATTTAATGTGTAAAAACACGCACAGCAATTTCGCTGCACAGTTTGTCTGCCTCCCCTAAAACTTCCACTAACAACTGCATCTCCCAGAATACAATGGCTTCAGTTACTAGGAAACTGTACACAAGAAAAACCAACCCAACAAACATTCTCCAATATCTGGCTAGCCCTGTTGTCTTTGCAGCTAATCACAGTAAGAATAAAAAAAATTCAAAGCTAAACACCCCAGTCCAGCTACAAATCCAACTGGAACCATCGTCAGAGGCAAATGCTAAGAAAAAGGTGCCTATAATATTAAACAAACTGTTTTATAACTTATTAATGCATTTCCTTATTTTATTTATCTGTATGGCTTTATATTAAAGTTTTAACATGTTCAATGAGTTTAAGAATTGAATGTTAAAATATAAGTAACGTAATTAATTTGCAGAGTCAGTGTGATGCCTCTAAATGCGCTGAACCGATAAAGAACCTTGGAAAACACATACGTGGCGGTACAGTAGTTCAAAGTAGCTTTGCAGTTAAAGTGGAAGGCTCTTTTTTAATGCCTACTCCATTGCCATTAAAGATTGTACAGTATTTATCAAGATTACTCATGACTTCAAGGTAATGTTGCATTTTACCCCCTGAAAATACATTTTACTCTCCCAGACCCAAAACCTTATCTGGAAAGCTGCCGTATAGTGTTACTAAAATCTGAACTGGGGACCTTTTGAACCAGCTAATTCAATACAGTATAGTATAGAGAAATCAGTACTGAGAGCCAGCTAATTCAATACAGTATAGTATAGAGAACTCAGTACTGGGAATCTGAACACCAAGAAAGAAAGAAAGAAAGAGAAAGAAAGAAAGAAAAAGAAAATACTAATAAATCTGTGTAAATATAAGCCCATATAAAATAATACCGGGTTATAATTTTAAAATAAACTAGACAGAACATGTATTTTAGGCTCAGTTTTATTCCTGGCAAGTAGCAGACTCTGGAAGAAAAAGGTCCTGTATTCTATAATTTGATACATTATTTTTATTCTTCAGATGGAAAAAGTTTATATGCTAAGGCATATTTAAATATTAATAATTGACATGAACAGTGGTAATATTTAGTTGTAACAAATTGTTTTTTGAAGTAGCCAATTAGAAAAGCTCCAGAACTTGGGACATAGGGCATTCATTTAGTCAAAAGGTCAAAATGGGTGTTCTATTCAACCTTTCTGTAATTAGGGACGCTTTATATTTTACTTCTCTTCTTAAATTACATTTAAATTCATCTTGTGTATCAATTAAAACTGAGCTATTTAACCTAAATGAAGGAGGCACTTTAAATACAGAATAAGGGAAAGTGGAAAATTCTGCTAATTCAATACAGTACAGTATATATAACTCGTACTGGGGATCTGAGAGCCAGATCATTCAATACAGTATAGTTAGGGCTTTTGTTTTTCATTTTTTATTAATTTCATTTTTTTGTACTTATTTTTAGCTATTTTCAAGTTTTATGACAATGTTTTGTTTTTTTTTCGGGGCTGTCGCTTTTTATATACTGTAATGTATTTTTGTTTCCGACTGTAAGTCGCCCTGGATAAGGGCGTCTGCTAAGAAATAAATAATAATAATAATAATATGAAATGATTGTTTTGGTTACATTCCAAAATGCTTGGGCGTTTTTTTTCTGTCAGAATACGTATTAGTAGTAACTTGACAGTACTTGCACACTTAAGTTGTACCTTCTTTCCTTTGCTGTCTTCCACAACGGAATCCCTATGGTCACGGGTATGTTCAGGGTTTTTGTATGTAGACATGTTTTTACATTTTGCCTGGATACTTATTAAAAGCAAGTGTTCTCCCCCCTCTGTACTTGATGGAATTCATTTAGCCCCATTGATAATATAAATAATATAGAATACATTCTTGAAACTTCATTACCTATGGCTGCTGACTTTTGCTTTCTAAGTATTGCTGCTATTTCTTTTAAATGAGAATGATAGGTATAGCTGTGTCAGTCACCCTTAAGAAGTCTTCTTTGTCCCAGACGAAAACTACTGATTGGTCTACATGCTTTCAGAAACCAATGGGGACCTGTGGCAGGCTGGCTCGCTGTGGTGAGGTGTGGTGACGTCACGGACCAGGAAGTAACTGAAACCACAACAATGGATGGGCGGATAAAGCTGAATGCAACGGCATTCAGCGTGGATTTATTAAATCAAATAAACAAAACAAAAGATTTAAACAATCAACAAACACAAAACAAAAAGGCACAAGGGCCAAACGAATAAACAAGTGCTGTTTAGCAGTCGTTCTTAAATGTCGTTATTTCTGCTCGCTCGCTCTCTCCGCTCCCCGTACTCTCCTCTGTACACTCCACCCTCCGTCACGGACAGCTGCAGGTACTTATACTCTGGCCGAGGGGTTAACTAGCTGTTAATTATCTTATTACCCCTCGGCCAGAGTCTGCACGCGTTTGGTAAGGATGCATGACTGTTAGCTAGTTAAATAATCAGTAGCTGATCAGTCATGCATCCTCACGGGGTTTCTAAATATAAATAACAAAAAACAATAACAAAAGACGCGGCGCTTTTATCCGCGCCGTAAACAAATACAAATAATAATAAATAAATACATAGGGGCGGGACACTCCGCCACACATGCCCCCCTTCTGCGCAGCACACATGGCCTTTTCGGCCACCTCCCCTTAGTCCCCAAAGTCCCGGCTAGAAGTCCCGGCGCAGGAACAGGGTCAGCAACGGGCCAAAGGTGGTGGCCACGGTGGGATGTCCTCCTCCCACCCAAACAGCCGTAGCGTTCCGATGGCCCGCGCACAGGCCGGCTCCTCTGGCCAAAAAAATTTTTGAGGTGGTCTCCAGACCTGCCCCCCTTCTTCATGGCCGGCAGCTCCCCTCCGTGGGGCTCCGCCACCCTTTCTCCTGCAGCGAATTGCTGGGGGGAGCTGGTCTCCTGACCTCCCCCCTTCTTCATGGCTGGCAGCTGCCCTTCATGGGGCTCTAGCCACAGTATTTCCTGCCACGAAAGTGCGGCTGGGGAGCTGGTCTTCTGACCTCCCCCTTCTTCGTGGCCGCAGCTGCCCTTCATGGGGCTCTAGCCACAGTATTTCCTGCCGCTGAAAGCGGCTGGGGAGCTGGTCTTCTGACCTCCCCTTCTTTGGGTGGCCGGCAGCTGCCCTTCATGGGGCTCCAGCCACAATATTTCCTGCCCTTGAAGTGCGGCTGGGGAGCTGGTCTCCTGACCCCCCCCTTTTTCCGTGGCCGGCAGTCCTCCTTCATGGGGCTCCAGCCACAGTATTTCCTGCCGCCTGGCAGGACTGGTAGCGACCCCAGGCAAAACAGGACCCGGGAGGCGACGGCAGCAGCAGACCGGGGCGACGGCAGCGCAGCGGACCTCGGGAGGTGACGGCAGCAGCAGTGGACCCTCGGAGGCGACGGCAGCAGCAGCGGACCCGGGAGGCGACGGCAGCAGCAGCAGCAGCGGACCCTCAGGAGGTGAACCCGGGGGGGAGCCCTGGCCATGGAGGTGGCAGCAGGAGCTCCACTTCTCCCTCGTTCCCTGTAACTGGTGGCTCTGCAGGTAACTGGCAACAGGCAGCCCCAGGCGATGCGGAGCAACAGGCAGCCCCAGGCGGCGCGGAGCAACAGGCAGCCCCAGGCGATGCGGAGCAACAGGCAGCCCCAGGCGATGCGGAGCAACAGGCAGCCCCGGCGATGCGGAGCAACAACAGGCATCCTTGGGCAACAGGCATCCTTGGGCGATGGGCAGGCATCCTTGGGCGGTGCGGGCAGGCATCCGGTGGGCAGGCATCCTTGGGTGGCGAGGCAGGGCAGGAGCAGTCCTTCCCATGACGGTGGATGTGGAACCAGCAGGTATTCACCCTCTGCTGGTGGAGGTGGGAGGGAAAGCAGTCCTCCCACGGCGGCTGAGGCGGAACCAGCAGGCATTCACCCTCTGCTGGTGGAGCTGGGAGCGTAAGCAGTCCTCCCACGGCGCTTGAGACGGAACCAGCAGGCATTCACCCTCTGCTGGTGGAGGTGGCGGAGGCAGAGGCAGCTCTTGCTGCTCTGCTCCTGGCGGTGGTGGAGACAGAAGCAGCCCTGCTGCTCTGCTCCTGGTGGTGGTGGAGACAGAGGCAGCTCCTGCTGCTCTGCTCCTGGTGGTGGTGGAGACAGAGGCAGCTCCTGCTGCTCTGCTCCTGGTGGTGGTGGAGACAGAGGCAGCTCCTGCTGCTCTGCTCCTAGTGCTGGAGACAGTGGCGTGGGCTCCTCACCCTCTAACACTGGAGACGGCAGCAATGGCTCCTCTCCCTCTGGCGCTGGAGATGGCAGCAATGGCTCCTCTCCCTCTGGCGCTGGAGACGGCAGCAATGGCTCCTCTTCCTCTGGTGCTGGAGAAGGCAGCGATGACTCTTCTCCCTCTGGCGCTGGAGACGGCAGCAATGGCTCCTCTCCCTCTGGTGCTGGAGAAGGCAGCGATGACTCTTCTCCCTCTGGCGCTGGAGAAGGCAGCGATGACTCCTCTCCCTCTGGCGCTGGAGACAGCAGCGATGGCTCCTCCTCCTCTGGCGTTGGAGGCTCCTCTCCCGGCAGCAATGGCAATCCTCTCCCCTCTGGCGTTGAGACGGCAGCAATGGCTCCTCTCCCTCTGGTGTTGGAGACGGCAGCAATGGCTCCTCTCCCTCTGGCGCTGGAGACGGCAAGCAATGGCTCCCTCTCCCTTTGGCGCTGGAGACGGCAACAATGGCTCCTCTCCTCTGGTGCTGGAGAAGGCAGCAATGGCTCCTCTCCCTCTGGTGCTGGAGAAGGCAGCGATGACTCCTTCTCCCTCTGGCGCTGGAGACAGCAGCAATGGCTCCTCTCCCTCTGGCGCTGGAGACAGCAGCAATGGCTCCTCTCCCTCTGGCGCTGGAGACGGCAGCAATGGCTCCTCTCCCTCTGGCGCTGGAGACGGCAACAATGGCTCCTCTCCCTCTGGCGCTGGAGATGGCAGCGATGGCTCCTCTCCCTCTGGTGCTGGAGAAGGCAGCGATGACTCTTCTCCCTCTGGCGCTGGGGAAGGCAGTGATGACTCCTCTCCCTCTGGCGCTGGAGACGGCAGCAATGGCTCTTCTCCCTCGGGCGTTGGAGACGGCAGCAATGGCTCCTCTCCCTCGGGCATTGGAGACGGCAGTGATGGCTCCTCTCCCTCTGGCGTTGGAAACAGCAGCGGGGCCCCTCCCATATCTGCAGCCAGGTAGTTGAGCACCATGGCTGCGATGTCTGGGAGGGATGCTGGGGTGTTCCTGTTCCCAGGTCTCCCAGCCCCCCCATCTCGCCCACAGGAGGTTGATCACAGCAGGGAGGGCGACCATTATATCCCCTCTCAGGCTCCCCAGCCAGTCCCAGATCCCCTCAGAGGAGACAGGATTCTTCCGCCTCGGAGTATGCGGGTCCTCTCTCACCCTTGCTGAATGCTCAGGCTCCTTCCTCTCCTGCCTTGGAGGGGTTGGTCCGGTGCCACGTGCCCGACCTCACCAACCGACACCACCTCCTCACCCTTCAGGCAGGTGAGGCAGACGTCCAGCGTGGTAAGGACCCGCTGCTGTTGCTACGCCTCCTGCTGCTGCTGTTGTTTGCTGCTGCTTTCTCCTCCGGCTATTTTTTCCCATTTTTTTTTTTTTTTTTTTTTTCAAAAAACACACAAAAAAATACTTTTTGAAAAAAACAAAAAAAACGTCCTTTTCCTTCCTGGTCCGACTGTTGGAGGCGTTGTTTTTGTCCCACGCAGGACACCATATGTGACAGGCTGGCTCGCAGTGGTGAGGTGTGGTGACGTCACGGACCAGGAAGTAACTGAAACCACAACAATGGATGGGCGGGTGAAGCTGAATGCAACGGCATTCAGCGTGGATTTATTAAATCAAATAAACAAAACAAAAGATTTAAACAATCAACAAACACAAAACAAAAAGGCACAAGGGCCAAACGAATAAACAAGTGCTGTTTAGCAGTCGTTCTTAAATGTCGTTATTTCTGCTCGCTCGCTCTCTCTGCTCCCCGTACTCTCCTCTGTACACTCCACCCTCCGTCACGGACAGCTGCAGGTACTTATACTCTGGCCGAGGGGTTAACTAGCTGTTAATTATCTTATTACCCCTCAGCCAGAGTCTGCACGCGTTTGGTAAGGATGCATGACTGTCAGCTAGTTAAATAATCAGTAGCTGATCAGTCATGCATCCTCACGGAGTTTCTAAATATAAATAATAAAAAACAATAACAAAAGACGCAGCGCTTTTATCCGCGCCGCAAGCAAATAAAAATAATAATAAATAAATACATAGGGGCGGGACACTCCGCCACAGGACCCCCCATCGTATGGGCGAGCTACATAATAATGTGTAAAAAATAATGTAATTATATGTAACAATTGTAAGTCGCCCTGGATAAGGGCGTCTGCTAAGAAATAAATAATATTAATAATAATAATAATAAAAGATGTGACATCTGACAGACCCAAACACTGAATTCTAGTAGTGAATAAGAAATATATTCAGGAAACTGTTAAGTGGTGGTGAAACTTCAACTGGACCCCTTTCATCTGAACACTTTCCCAAGCTGCAAGGCTTCCCTAATTGAGAGGAGCATCACAACCTAAACACATACATACCCAAAAATTAAACTGAGGTTCTGAAAACTAGTGTCAAGATCAATCTTTCGGGTTATGCAACGCACCAGCCACCTTCCAGCACCTAATGGAAGGGGTGCTGGGGGACTATATTTTTGACATGTTATTAATTATGATATGATATTATTGTTTTTTCCAAGGATTTCGAGAACCATTTGAGAAAACTGGACCTAGTTTTTACTCATCTGAAAGAACATGGCTTGAAGTTAAAACCAAGCAAGTGCTTCCTCGTAAAGACTGAGGTAAAGTTTTTGGGTCATGTGATCTGAGGAGATGGTATTAGAGTCGATGGAGAGAAGACCCAAGTTCAAAAACTCTGGCCAGTCCCAAATACTGCAAGAGAAGTGAGACAAGTGCTTGGATTCATGAGCTACTACATGCGTTTTTTCCCCAAATTTGCACATATTGTGAAACCTGTGCATATGCTTGTGGGCCAGCCTGGAAAACAAAACAAAGGAAGACAACCGGTGACATTTGTTTGGGATGAGTCATGTCAAGTTGTGTTTGATGAGTTGAAGAAGTGCTTGATGTCGCGTCCGATCCTTGCATACCTAGATTTCAATCTGCCTTTTATACTTGTAACAAACTCACCTTTAACAAAAGCCAACTAAATAAAAAAAAAGTGACCTCCCTAAACTAATTATATATACATATTAATAAAGAGTGAAGTACAGCGGAAAGGACACAGAATTATTTATGTTCCACTTCCCAAAGAAAAAAGAAAATATCAATCATTTAAACCAGACCAAAAATTTACGGTTATTTCAATCCTTTTTTTTTTTTTTTATTCCTCCACTAGATTTAAACTGAGCTTGGAACGAAAAAAAAAAAACACAGTTTTTTGATCTCACCACTCCCAGGTACCCTTTTGCTTGTAGATCGTTGCACCTCAAGATGAACATAGAATTTGGAGACTCCAGTCCAAGCGATGTAAATATTTGTCAGCTTAAAAGTTTGCCGAATACCGTCAATACTTAGCCTTCAAGCAATAGCGATACAAATACTAATAAACAGAGAGCTAACCGGAGACTGACAAGGGTTACGAACTTCTGACTAGTGAAACAAACAAACAGATTCACTACTTTTAAACAGTTTCTCATTACTACGTTCCCCAGCATAGTAATTGCTCATAGAAACCCTGATTGCCAAAAAGTATGGACACACACCTTGAGAATACATAACTCCATTGAGAAAAAAACGTAAGAACACCCCCTCCAGACCCGGTACAGAACTGCAGTATTTATAGAAAAGACAAAAGGTGGATTTAAAGGGATATTCCTAACAATGCACCATTAATAGGAGAATTTATTACGTAAGAAAAACAAAACATAAACAAGATACCTGGCCAGGTTTTGAGTGTTGTGCAATTAAGTCCAACACATGGTGGGATTCTTGCACCATATAGAAACATTTATTATTCTTTATGCGGCAGTCGCCACATACTGACCACATATGGGAGTCTTTGCGGGTTGCTACAAACCAGGGAAGCAGAACACAAATGCAGACGTCCTGTCCCGACTTCCATCTAGTGAGGAGCCTGAGAAAGAGGACATTGAGAAAGACTTCCTGGTGATTAAAGAGAATGAACAAGCCCCACAAGCAGATCTCAGAGGAAGAGCTGGAAGTAAAACCTACTTTGCAAGCTGCAGTAAAAGGGAAGGTCACTGGGTTTGGATGGGATGAGATTCAGGAACTGCAACAACATGATCCAGATATGGGGACTATCTTGGCAGCAGTAAGGAAAGGTGTGAGGCCCAATTGGAACCTGCTGAGCATGAGAGGGTCTCTGTTTAAAAAACTGGTTGGTCAGTGGGAGAAGCTTAAACTGTGTCATGGTGTGTTACTCCACTGTATATGCAATCCCAGCTATGGAGAAGAAATCTGGCAGCTGGTAGTGCCAGGGTCTCCAAGTTTGTGAGGCCAGACATGACCATGGAGGACATTTCAAAGAAAGAAGCACTCTGAAAGTGATGCACCGAAGCTACTATTGACCAACAATGACTAATGATGTTCAAACGAGGGTGA
Organism: Huso huso; assembly: GCA_036884735.1. Lineage (NCBI taxonomy): Eukaryota > Metazoa > Chordata > Actinopteri > Acipenseriformes > Acipenseridae > Huso > Huso huso. Next base: position 8,806,253 of record CM072697.1, read on the forward strand.
AGCAGTGCAAACGATGGGCTCTGGCCAAAGATGTTTTTCCTCAAATTCATGCACCAATTACATGCACCAATGTTACAGAACCCCTGAAAGTCATGGCAATGGATTATACCCTTTTAGAAATATCCACAGATATGAAAATGTCCTGGTTTTAACTGACATGTTCACCAGATTTATGATTGTAGTGTCTACAAAGAACCAGATGGTCCACACTACTGCGCAGGCCCTCCTCAAGCACTGGTTCATGTACCACGGCTGTCCATCTGACCAGGGCAGAGGTTTTGAGGCTAGTGTATCAGAGCTGTGTAGGTTGTATGGGATTGCAAAGAGCTGCACCACCCCATAACACCCTCAGGGCAATGCCAATGCGAGTAGTTAAACAGAACCATGCATGAGATGTTCATTGCAACATGAGAAGAAGAGGGGCTGGAGGGATCACCTCCCAGAGCTAGTGATGGCCTACAATAGCCATGTACACTTCTCGACAGAACTTCCTCTCTTTTTTGGGAGATATCCAAGTTTACTCCTGGATATTTTGGTATTAGAGGACCTAGAAGAGGACGATGTGGACAACTTGGATGATTGGGTCCAAAGTCATCATTGTTGAAGCTGACACCCTGGGATCCTTCAAGAAGCTGCTTGATGAGATTCTGGGATCAATAAGCTACGAACAAACAAACGAGCAAGATGGGCTGAATGGCCTCCTCTCGTTTGTAAACTTTCTTATGTTCTTATGTTCTTATGTTCTGCGCTTTAGGTCCCATATCTTTTTTGCACTTCATTGCCTGACAGCGTGGGAATACACGGAGAATACAAACCCCCTACAGGCTCCCGCATGCACCTGACGGTCAGTCCAAATCCCTCCCCTCTCACAGACCCAGAACCTGAACTGTGTTTTAAAAGAAGAAAACAAGAAGAAAACAAAGTTAAATTCTGGGTGAGGTTAATAATGTGTCTAGCCTAATACGTGAAGGGGACGTTGTGACATTGTATATAGAAAATGCTAGTCTTTGCCTGAGGGAGAGAGAGATGCTGCGCCTGTCAAGAGTTGTACCAGTCAGAGGGGGATTACAGTAGTCCAGTAGTTCCCATCATCAGGAGAAAAAGCTAGTTCTGCTGGGGTGGTTGTTATAGGAGCTGCAGTGCATCACCAGACTTGTCATTACCATGCCAGCTCAGTGACATCCTCCCAGACACCCTGCCAGCCCAGTGACATCCTCCCAGATGTTGTTGGATCCTGAGTGGAAAACGTTGGTATTGAAGATGTCAGAATCGTAACTATACTGAACTTTTATTTGTTTTGAATGTTTATATGTAGAAATACTGGTTTAACAATTTAGAAGGTTAATTGAACTGAAATTAAATTTAATGAATACGGTGAAATACTTAACCATAAAGTGAATAAGGATTGTTGTATATGTTTATATCCAACAGTTAAACTGACGTTCTGAAGACTACAATGTCAAGATCAATCATAAATGAGTTGATGATTTAACGCAGGAGTCACCAACATGTCGACTGCGAGCTATGGTTATCATTTCCATTACACGAGAGTAGATGTTAAAACTTCATGCTGATTTGAACTCGGCTCTTGCCAAGATAAGCACCAACTAAGTCATAGCTTTACAGTAAACTAATGTGATCCATCTGTGTCTCCATCCATTTGCGCTTCCTTCCATATGATGATGTAGATATCCTTCTGTCTGGTGTTGATGGCTGAAGTGTAATGCAGGCTCCAGGGATCAGCTTATTGCCTCCCTAGCGCATCAGCACACACAACGGCTGCGATGCTGTCTCCGGGGATCAACCACAGTGCGGTCTCCCCAGCGCATCAGCATGACAACTGTCTGGATTGAGCTAAGCAGGGTACATCTCTGTGGTCTTCAAGTGGGCACCTTCCATCCTCGGTGTTTCGTCGACTAGCCCACGACACCTCAAGAGGGCTCGACGGTGATTCTGGTGTCCCAGCATCACCCCCCTCCGTCCCCCACTCAACTCAGCCCAGCTTACTTACCCGTACATCAGCGTTTCTTTCTTTCTATTGTGCTTGAGATCCCCAGCCAGAATCTTTCCGTCTCAACCACAACCAGTTGCTGCTCCTCTCTGCTGCTTCAGATAAGTTCTTCACTGTGCAACGCAACTCTTGGCCACTGAATTCGACGTCTCTGAGGAACCAGGTTGTAGAGTGTGCCACAAATCCTCGACAACCCACTTCCACTGGGTAAACCCGGACTCTTGCCGGTGGTTTAAAAGTAGATCCTGACATGTTTTGAACCAATGTACAACGTTGCATATCCGACTCCCTGTGGACTGGGGTATAGGTGGATATGTGAAAAAGTCGGATTTGCAAAACAGAGGTGATGCAGTGCAGGAATAACACAGCCAGAGATTGTAATCCGGTATGGAAAAGGGGTATTTTATTTTTATACTCCAGGTCTGGTGACCAAAACAATGATCCCTGGCAATACACAGCAATGTGTAATGCACAGGGTTAAATAATAACGGGTTGCAGTCCCAAACAGTAAACACAGATATCCCTCCCACAATATACATACATGGTCGCCAGTCCTGGGTGCGTGCTGTAGTGCTCGTGGTGGGTGATACAGTTTAATGAGTGACAATAGTGCAGTGCTGTTCCGGGTTTTTTATGCTGGCCTTTAGCGACAGCCCCGGAACGTGTTAGCTGTCTATAAAACACAAGTAACAATTATAGACAAGACAAACAAACACTCACGAAATTTTATAAAATGCTGCACGGGTCCTTCCGATTTATGTTTCCGTAACCAAAGCGAAGGAGTAGATTGCAATTCTCCGTCCCCTTTTTATGCTAGCACGCATGACCCACGGTCAGATATGCGATGTTTCACTGTACCTGATTATATATATATATATATATATATATATATATATATATATATATATATATATATATATATATATATATATATATATATATATATATATACAACAGGAGTTTATACCAGCGCTAAAAAATATATTTGTCTGCTCCAAACTGGGGTGCCTTGTCCCGGGAATTAAACATAGAAAAAAATATCTAACCATTTTAAGGACTTCAAAGCCGAGACCACACCTTATATCAATAGTTTAACAATTAGTACCCAATCAAGTCATTTAGTCAATGGTCAGTTAATAGATCATTATTTTCAACAGGTGGTTATAATCACATCATGATTAGAAGCACTTCACATCTACTAAGAACATGTTGTTAGATTAACGGACATAAATTGATATCGTCATTACTCTGTGTAACAGAATGTTAACCTCATTCCCCCCTCTAGCTGGTACGTTTATCTTCTCCACACCCACAAATCTCAGTGCGGAGAATAGTCATTATTCTGATTTCGAATAGCTGCTTTATGTTCTGCAATCCGTATTTTCAAGCTTCTCTTAGTTTGTCCAATATAGACCAGGCCACACGGGCAAGTTAACATATAAATAACCCCAGCAGTGTTTTATAAAGTAATTTATAAACCCTTTAATCTTGATTTTTTTTACCTGATCTTGGATGTGGAAAATGTTTTGTATTCGTGGCGTTCAAACAATGTACGCAATGTCCACATTTGTAATTACCATTAGGAGGTTTATTTGAAAGTCAAGTTCGAGGATGTTCTACTTTAGGGCTAAAGGAACATACCAAGATATCCCTTATATTCTTAGCACATTTAAATGTGACACAAGGTGGATTTTCTTGAATTACTTCTCTCAAAGAGTGATCACATTTTAAAATGTGCCAATGTTTTTAAATTATCCTTTTAATGTCATTTGGTATGTAATTAAATTCAGTTGTAGCATGCTGACTTTTGTAATATGAAAATAAAAATACTTTTATCTACAAATTTCTACAGTTTCTACAGTTAGATTTATATACTGTATATATATATATATATATATATATATATATATATATATATATATATATATATATATATATAATGTTGTAAGATAGCAGGAAAACCATGTGCAAATGCACCTTGAGTAATTGTTTAATTCATGGTTTTATTGTTAATTATCCCCTGCACCTGGGTAGTAATTATAAATTAGGACCAGGTGCAGGGTATATAAGAGAAGGAGTTTGAAAACTCCATTCCTGTTTCCTGGGTCTGTGTTTTAAAGGGCCAATGAACCGCGGAGAGGTGCAATAGTGTTACAATATATATAGTGAGATATGGGGCAATATTCATATTAACAAACTGTATGTAAACTTACCTGTGGGACAGTTTCGTGAAAAGAAAGGCTTTAAGCTCACTATATATATATATATATATATATATATATATATATATATATATATATATATAATCTCATACACAGGCTAACTTCACTATGACGATCCCCCATGGATCCCAGAGAAATGTTCGGTGTAACAGGGTGTTCACTATAATAGGGTTTGGCATTTTTCTGTATCAGAATAATGACAAAATGGCAAATTTGAATTGAACATCAATATATAGTACTTTTATGAAGATTTTTTTTTTTTTTTTACACAAACGAGAGGAGGCCATTCAGCCCATCTTGCTTGTTTGGTTGTTAGTAGCTTATTGATCCCAGAATCTCATCAAGCAGCTTCTTGAAGGATCCCAGGGTGTCAGTTGGTTCCAAACCCTCACAATTCTCTGTGTAAAAAAGTGCCTCCTGTTTTCTGTTCTGAATGCCCCTTTATCTAATCTCCATTTGTGACCCCTGGTCCTTGTTTCTTTTTTCAGGTCAAAAAAGTGCCCTGGGTCGACATTGTCTATACCTTTTATTAAATTTCTTCACATTGATCAATATTTAAATGGCATTGTGACAAGTTACTCGTGTCACATGTGTGGGTAATCGCATGGGAGTTGCAAGACAGAGACATGGGAGTTGGATTTGAAAAGGTTACACAGGCGCGCAGGATTTATTAAACACAAAACAGAAAGTAAATAAACGGGTCAGGTGACGCTACCAACGATGGTAACGCAAGAGGACACATACAAGGCAGGCAGGCAGCAAGTCTCAATCGAGCGCCCGTCTGTAAACAATCATTGGATCAAACACAACAACTCCAAAAAGCACACAAAACAAACACGTTTCCACATATAAATTACACCAACACTAATTTCCAATCACCCTGCAGGTATGTTTACAAGAAAAGAATTACATGTCCTTTCTCATGAAAAAACTATCCAGCATAGATTGCTCCTCACGCCCGTTGCCTGGTTGCAGTTTGTTTGGCTGTTTTTAACTGATGTCACAGAGAAATTAAACAGCCTGAACTGTGAATTGCAAGGAAAACAAAAAACAATTGCAGATGTGATGATTAGTGCTGTGAAGGCTTTCACATCAAAGTTGGATTATTGGGTGCAACGGCTGCAGAAGAAAACAAAATGCAGCATTTTCTGGATGTACAAGAAACGTTGGAGGGAAATGAAGCCGCTGTAGAGCTTTTGGACCAGTAAATACTGCAATCTTGTGACCAGACTTAGGCAAGAATTTAATGACACATTTCATGATTTTCAGCAGCTGGAACCTTGTGTAATGTTCTACTTTGAATCCCTTTATGCATGTGGATGAAAGTGACATTTCTGAATAAGTGGGGTCATTGTTTAATCTGGATTGTGTTGAACTGGAAATGAAGATTCTTAATCTTCAAAACGATATTCAGTTGAAAGCAAGATACCCAGTCTGACTTTTGGACTTTAGTGGACAAGAACATGTACAGAAATATCTGCACAGCAGCAGTGAGAGTGGCGTCCATATTTGGTTTCACTTGTCTATGTGAATCTGCCTTTTAGGACATGAACTTTATCAAATCAAAATTCAAACCCGCCTGAGTGACAAGCATCTGAATGACTCCACCAGGGTTGTGCTTTCTAATTACAAGCACGATTTTGCCGGGCTGGTAGACAGTATGCAGTGTCAAGTCTCACATTGAAATCTAGTTAAGAATAAAATGTTTCTTTATTTTTAATTTGGAGTTCTTTGCTAATCAGAAGTAGCTCTTCATAGGATGGAGACCTCTGATTTAACTTAATGATATACTGAACAGAGTAAGAAATTCTCATTGCTATATTTGATTGATCAAATATTAATTGAGAGTTTTAAAGAAATATATGAGTAGTGGGGTTAAGTAAGATAAACTCAATAATCTGCCTAACCATATTTTTCTTTTCTGTTATCCAAATATAACAATAAACCACAACAGTAATTTTAAATGTATACTTTTGTGTAAGAGTTTTCATTACTAGAAGTGTTATAAGTTTGTAATTATTTGTATCTTGGAGTAGGGGTGTCTCACCTGTTCTGTAAGATTTGGGAGGGAGCATATTTACTATTTACTATCACTGTTAACTGAGCCACCGCGTAACTAAATCCTGAACCCTGCCATGCCCAAATAAGGTGAAATTGTATTGACGTGATTAGAACCATAGGCACCTAACCCATGGGGCAGAAGGGGCATGTGCCCCCGCTTCACTTTGAATATTTTGCCCCTCCACTTTTTTTCATTGATTTATGTATTTATAATACCTTGTTGTGCTTGGCATTGGTTTGTCTTTTAAAAGGTTTAAAATCAAATATAAAAATGGAAAAGTATTCAGAGGATGGGCCACATTTATAAACAATCGCAACAAATTCTCCCTACATGAACATATTGGTTTGACCCAGGGTCTGCACCGTGGCTAACGTTTGCTAACAGTAAGAAGAAACATTGTTAAGTGAATGTGAACTCGGCAGGTGGTCAGGAGAGATGACTGCATGAAATATTAATACTTAAATATAGGCATACAGAGGGGCTCCCGAATGGTGCATCCAGTCAAGGCACTCCGCGTGGAGTGCAGGACATGCCCTATAGCCTGGAGGTCGCCGGTTCGGGTCCACGCTATTCCACTGCCGGACGTGGACCGGAGTTCCCAGGGGAAAACGCACAATTGGCCGAGTGCCGAGTGCCGAGTGCCGCGTGGGGTGGGGTGGGCTTAGGTCAGCCAGGGTGTCCTCGGCTCACCGCGCACCAGCGACCACAGTAGACTGGCTGGGCGCTTGCAGGCCTGCCTGCAAGTGGCCCAGAGCTGCATGGTCCTCCGACGCTGTAGCTCTGAGGTCACTGCATGGCAGGCCTGCAGAGTGAAAAGAAGAGGACGGCTGACGACACACGTTTCGGGGACTTGTGTGTTCATCTTTTTCTATCCCGAGTCAGCGCAGGGGTTGCAACGGTGAACCAGGCTTAAAAATTGGGTGAAAATGGGGTAAAAACAATTGGTGATTGTAGCAGGGTGATTACCCTGCACATGTGGAGATTAGTGTTGGTGTAATTTTATATGGGTTAATGGGTTTATTGTGTGTGCATTTTGGAGTTTATTTGTTTGATTAATTGATTGTTTACAGATTGTTTACAGATGGGCGCTCGTTTGAGACTTTGCTGCCTGCTGGGTTTGGTTGAGGAGGGGCAGTGGATGTTTCCAACAACTAGAAACCTGTTTGAGGGACTATTTTTATCCAAAAGTAAATATAATATATAGTTTTTCCATTATAATACTGTAACTTTTATAATTTTATCCATCACGCACTCCAAGGCATGTGCGTTTTGTTGTATCATGTTATTGTACAAACCCTTTTTTCTGTTTTAATTTTATTATTAAATATACTGTATCTCAGTTGGGGGTATGCGGTGGACTACTTTTTTTGAAAAGGGGTATGCAGCTTAAAAAGATTGAAAACCCTTGTTCTAATGTGATCTGGTACAATGAATGTCCTCTACTCAGTGATACACCAGCGTCACTGTGACACATTTGCCAATATTTTCCCCAAAAGTGACAGTGAGTAGTGTAGAGACACCTTGGTTGTATCTACAGCTTTACAGTTTTATTTTTTGTTCTTCAGAAACAAAAGGTCAGTAAACTCTGCTGGCATATTTAAAAACAAACAAAAATAAGAAATGGTGGTTGGTTCTGAATTATCAAACATATTGGACCCCCTCATCAAATAAAATGTCCCCTCAAATTTAGAGTGGGGCCACATTGACCCTCAGTCTGTAAGTCCTGGAGCAAACACTGAGTTATCTAGAGACAACTTGAAAGATAGCGTTCAAACTCTAATGGTACAGTGAATGTTCATTCTAACCAAGAGACAAGCAGTTATTTCTGCTTTTGGCTGCTCATTTTTAAGCCTGTCCTGTGATTTGTATAGACTCCAAAATAAAAATTTGTGAAAATGGCCTATCACTAGAGAATTGTAGTCGCCATATTTAAAGAGTAGCTGATCATACAACCTTTACTAAAAGCACTGATATTTCAGATGAAGCTTCTAACCACATTCCCGTTTTATTTGTTCCAGGTTGTTTAAAATAGTTAAACTACAATGGGGAATATATTTGGGAGCTTGTTTAAAGGCCTTTTTGGGAAAAAGGAGATGAGAATTCTGATGGTGGGGTTGGGCGCAGCTGGAAAAACAACAATCCTTTACAAACTGAAATTGGGAGAGATTTAACTACCATCCCCACAATAGGTAAGTGGGTTCAGGTTTTACCTGGACAGTAAAGCACAATCCCCTGTATTGTGACCAATTCAGAACCAAGGCACAATGTATTCTGTGTGTTTTTTTAGGAGTATGAGGAGAGGAGTACTTTTGAATTTAATCAAAAAAAATGTAAAGTTGAGGGGGGCTCCCGAGTGGCGATCGGGTAAAAGGCACTCAGCGTGGAGCGCAGGAGGTGCCCTATAGCCTGAGATCGCCGGTTCAAGTCCAGGCTATTCCACTGCCGACGGGCATGGACGGAGTTCCCAGGGGGTGGGCGACAATTGGCCGAAGCGCTGCCCGGTTGGGGAGGGCCTAGGTCGGCCAAGTTGTCCTCGGCTCACCGCGCACCAGCGACCCCTGTAGACTGGCGGGTGCCTGCGGGCCTGCCTGTAAGATGCCCAGAGCTGCATGGTCCTCCGACGCTGTAGCTCTGAGGTCACTGCATGGCAGGCCTGCAGAGTGAAAAGAAGAGGACGGCTGACGACACACGTTTCGGGGACTTGTGTGTTCATCTTTTTCTATCCCGAGTCAGCGCAGGGGTTGCAACGGTGAACCAGGCTTAAAAATTGGGTGAAAATGGGGTAAAAACAATTGGTGATTGTAGCAGGGTGATTACCCTGCACATGTGGAGATTAGTGTTGGTGTAATTTTATATGGGTTAATGGGTTTATTGTGTGTGCATTTTGGAGTTTATTTGTTTGATTAATTGATTGTTTACAGATGGGCGCTCGTTTGAGACTTTGCTGCCTGCTGGGTTTGGTTGAGGAGGGGCAGTGGATGTTTAGCTGTGCTGGTCCTTAAACAGCAGGTGGGCGGGTCTCGACCGAGTGTCCGTCAGTTTAAAAACATCTGGTGGAGATCACTCAGGGCCACTGCAACGCCATGCTACAGAGGGGAGCTGCGTATACTCAGGAGGAGAGAGTCCGCTCTGCAGGAACGACAGCTACGCAACCCTGAGACTGCAAGTGGTGCTTGTGAAGGCAATGCCCAGCCAAGGCCGTATGAAGCAGCAGGAGTCGTCGTATGAATACCGGCTCATAAGTAGGTTAGTTCAGGGGATAGTGATCCCAAGTAATGTATAGCGAGGGTTACGTAGTGTAGCCGGTTCCCGGAGAGGGACGCCTTGTTTATAAGGTTAGCGCTCGCCCTGTGTGGCACCTTTTATTTGCAGTTTTTGTACTGTGTTTTATTTTGCCTTTTGTACAGCTTGCTGTATGTGTCCTCTGTGCGTTACCATCGCTGGTAATGTCCAATGACCCTTTTGTTTCTTTATTTTTGTATTAATAAATTTTGTGTGCTTGTGCTGGCGTTTCAACTCCACCTCCCATGTCTCTCTGTCATTACCTAAGCAGCAATTACCCACACACGTGACATGAGCACCCTGTCACAGTGATGGATTGGCAGCAGTGTGGAGTAGTGGTTAGGGCTCTGGACTCTTGACCGGAGGGTTGTGGGTTCAATCCCAGGTGGGGGACACTGCTGCTGTACCCTTGAGCAAGGTACTTTACCTAGATTGCTCCAGTAAAAACCCAACTGTATAAATGGGTAACTGTATGTAGAAAAAATGTGATATCTGTATAATGTGAAATAATGTATAATGTGATATCTTGTAACAATTGTAAGTCGACCTGGATAAGGGTGTCTGCTAATAAATAATAATTTAGATTTTTGCACATGGCTGACAGCTAAGCCACTGATATAGACATAAGGGCTAAGCACACCGGGAGCGAAGCAAACGACACGAATACAGCACCAGTACATAAAAAAAAAACACAACTGTAGCTAGTCATGAAAAGAAAACACTGTCTGCTTTTGCTCCTTTTGCGGAGAGTATGGGGTAATGCATATGGTTCAGTGCCACATGAACTTTGGGCAGCATTTGATTTTTTCAGTGTACCGATGACAATACCAAAGTCATTGTATTTATCTTGCTCTTAATTGTATTATTACTTGTACTGTGATTCTTGAAATGCATTTTTGTTTACGACTGTAAGTCGCCCTGGATAAGGGCGTTCCACACTGCCTCAGCAGAGTGGGACTTTATGGTAAAGGAATACTGCAGCTACCAGTCTCCGCTCTAACCGAGGAGTTTAAGTGTGCCAAGGTCCGACTGGAAATGACATTAGTAGAGTCACGTGACAAATGCGTAAGGGAGGCAGCACCTGTGCTGAAAACTGGAAGAAAGTGGGCGGCAAAGAAAGCCGTGGAAGATGCAAAGGCTACCCTTCGAATCGGTGATATCATGGGGCAAGTTCAGCATGGAAGAGGGGGTCTTGGTCTCAGTTCAGCTTCTACATGGCACAAGGCAGCCCCAGCTCAGTGGAGGATGCTGGTAGTCAACGAGGTGCAAAAGCAGGAGGAGAGGATGATGTGCGTAAAGGCCGTTTCCCAGGCCAAGCAGGGAGAAAGGATGAGATGGGAGAGTGTGGAACAGCGCAAGATCGGCTGGCAAGACCTATGGACAATAGAACAGAGCAGGATCAGTTTCCTCATCAGGTCAACATATGATGTTCTCCCATCACCACAGAACTCTGGGTAGGAGAGGATCCCTCATGTCATGTCATCCCTCCAGAGCCCGCTCCTTCTCCACCCTTGCTCCGCAGTGGTGGAATAACCTTCCTACAGATGTCAGGACTGCCCAGTCCCTGACCACATTCCGGCGCCTCCTTAAGACTCACCTCTTCAAACAGCACCTGTAGAACTCCTCTGTTTGTATCCTGGTACACTATCACCCTTCATTTAAATGTGCTTTATTTTGCTCTTATCTGCCCCCTATCTTATTGCATTTAATCCTGTACTTCAGAATACTGTAATCTGCCAAGTGTTTAACCTGTAGTATTTTGTATTTAATCATATCCTTATGTAACTATCACTATTTAATCATATCCTGATGTAACTATCACTATTATCTGCTGTATTATTGAATTGTGGTTTGTCACACTTGAACAAAAGTTATTGTATTTCTTGCTTTTATTGTATTACTTGTATTGTAACACTTGAAATGTATTTGCTTACGATTGTAAGTCGCCCTGGATAAGGGCGTCTGCTAAGAAATAAATAATAATAATAATGTCCTTTGTGTTCATCACCTGCAACATTAATGCACATTTTGACAGGATGTAAGGTGGCTCTTAGCCAAGGACGGTTTACTTGGCGCCATGACCAGGTGCTGTGAAGTTTGTCCTTAGCATTGGAAGACAAGCATAACATGACAAATAAGTTGCCACCAGTTCCATCAAAACATTACACACAAAAGACAACATTCCTCCGCCCAGGAGAGCAACAGGCAAGAAAAGGTGTTAAAATCAAGCCTCGCCCAGGACAACTGGAAGCTGCTAGAGACTGGAAAATGCTGGCAGATGTTGGCCAACAGCTTATTTTTCCAACCGGGGATTGCCACCACTAACCTTCGACCAGATATTGTCTTGTGGTCTGGCTCAGCATGCCTTTTTCACCTGGTAGAGTTAACAGTGCCATGGGAGGATGCTGTAGATGAGGCGTATGAGAGGAAGAAACTGCAGTAAGCTCAACTAGCCGCTGAAGCGGAACAGCAAGGATGGAGATTCCGGGTTTACCTAGTGGAGGTGGGTTGTCGAGGATTTGTGGCACACTCTACAACCTGGTTCCTCAGAGACGTCGGATTCAGTGGCCAAGAGTTGCGTTGCACAGTGAAGAACTTATCTGAAGCAGCAGAGAGGAGCAGCAACTGGCTGTGGTTGAGACGGAAAGATTCTGGCTGGGGATCTCAAGCACAATAGAAAGAAAGGAACGCTGATGTACGGGTAAGTAAGCTGGGTTGAGTTGAGCGGGGGACGGAGGGGGGTGATGCTGGGATGCCAGAATCACCGTCGAGCCCTCTTGAGGTGTCATGGGTTAGTCGACGAAACACTGAGGATGGAAGGTGCCCACTTGAAGACCACAGAGATGTACCCTACTTAACTCAATCCAAACGGTTGTCATACTGATGCACTGGGGAGACCGCACTGTGGTTGATCCCCGGAGACAGCATCGCAGCCGTTGTGTGTGCTGATGCGCTAGGGAGGCAAAATAAGCTGATCCCTGGAGCCAGCATTACACTTCAGCCATCAACACCAGGCAGAATTATATCTACATCATCATATGGAAGAAAACGCAAATGGATGGAGATACAGATGGATCGCATTAGTTTACTGTAAAGCTACATCTTAGTTGGTGCTATTCTTGGTGAGAGCCGAGTTCAAATCAGCTTGAAGTTTTAACATCTACTCTCATGTAATGGAAATCATTTAAACTCGCATTCGTTTACTAAACATTTAGGCCTAGGTATACTATGTCCTTCAATGACTGTAAAAAATGTAGAAATAAATGCTGATTGATGAAAAGGGCGACTCAGTATTTACCAATGTAATCTCTTAGATCTGGGGCAGGCAAATATCTGACACTTGGCACATCAATTTATATTTATTTTTTTATTTATATATTTTGGTGCCTAGGATGCTGGAAGCAGGAATGCTGACAGTGCAGCCAAATATTCTACATTTTATGCTGAAACACCTGCCCAGTTTTGTGGGTTTACTATTACAAAAACAGTAACTTGAAAAAGATTGAACAGTAAAAATGAGGTTTACCAGAGCTTCTTGGCAAAAAAAAAAAGTTTGCCTCGCTATGCTCGCCAGTTCTTCTTTACCTTTGACCCCCTTTTATACAAAGTTAGGTGCCCCTGATTAGACGTATGTACTGAACGCACATACTCATAGGTCTATAGTGAAGCGACTGATAGGGTAAAGAGGGGCGAATAGTGTTGAGGGTGGGGACCAAGATCCCTTCACCACTCATCCTTCTGAGAGAATAAGTTCATTAAGGAACCCCTACTAACGGACAAGATCCCTTCACCACTCATCCTTCTGAGAGAATAAGTTCATTAAGGAACCCCTACTAACGGACAAGATCCCTTCACCACTCATCCTTCTGAGAGAATAAGTTCATTAAGGAACCCCTACTAACGGACAAGATCCCTTCACCACTCATCCTTCTGAGAGAATAAGTTCATTAAGGAACCCCTACTAACGGACAAGATCCCTTCACCACTCATCCTTCTGAGAGAATAAGTTCATTAAGGAACCCCTACTAACGGACAAGATCCTTCACCACTCATCCTTCTGAGAGAATAAGTTCATTAAGGAACCCCTACTAACGGACAAGATCCCTTCACCACTCATCCTTCTGAGAGAATAAGTTCATTAAGGAACCCCTACTAACGGACAAGATCCGACCCGTCACATAAACAATCGTTTTACCTTCTTCAGTGCACTAATTAGCAAGTAAAAACTATTGTGAACAATAAACTAACCACTCCTTGTCTTCAAACCACTTCTAAATCAAATATTCTAATATACTAAAAATGTAAAAAGCTGCTATTAAAATGCACGGGAAGGACATTCATTTAGAGCACAGTTTATGTGGAAAAATAATGTGGTTGCATTATATACAAACACAACCAAGTTAGGACAAAGAGATATATTTAATAGTGTTGTTATAGAAACAATTCAAGTCTATCCCCTTACTTTCACACCAATCATCAAAGCAATGCTAAAATATGTAACTAATGGTTCACTTACACCATAGTTATCGAATAATTACAGGGTGGATTAATACAAAAGTACAGCGTCCACACTGTTTCTTCTTCAATGGTGCTGTTCAATTAGCCTTTACAGAGATGCTGTATATATCATTTATCATATAAATGACCGATATGTAAACACAGCTTGTAACTTACTGCTAGAGCAGAAAAAGGTGGGGTAAATACACAACTGAAACATTTATTGCATACAGCCTGCGCCCACCTACTTCACCACTGTAGAGATGTATGTGTCAAATGATAACCTAGACTCTACCCCTGAACTTCAGACCATAAGGAATCATTAAGGGAACAGTCACTAAAAGAACAAGAAAACCCAGGGAGAAAATAAAGCTGGGGTTTAGACCATACCACCAGCAACTCGGTTTTGTCAGCATTTCATTTCAAGAAATGATTTGACATCCATGCCAGCCAGACATGCAGATATAACCACTCCAGTACTAGACTTCATTTTAAAATAAATGTGGGTGTCATCTGCGTAAGAGTGAAAATGTAACCCATGCTGCCATATAACATCTCCCAATGGCAGCATATACATATTAAAATGGAGAGGGCCAAGAACATAACAGATGTATTGTTCGTAATGTAGCTGCATCTGTTTGTACCAGGCATTCGATTGAGATGTGGTAGAAATCAGGCTATAACCATTTGTCTGCTATACCATTGATCTTTGAAATGAATGCCTGAGCAGCCGCTAAAACAAAAGAAGGACTGCACTGAGCAGTGAAAAAAAAGAGCTGGAACAACACCCCTCACAAAGAAAGCTGTCGTCAAGAAATACTGAGAAAGCCTGCAGTGCGGCAGACAGTGCAGCATTATGGGGCACATGATAGTTTAACCCCTTTTGCAGGATCGTGTTATTAGGTGAGTATTGATTTCCAATCACTTCAAGTCTGTACCAAAAGCATTACTAATGTTTAGAACACATGTATGTTATATGTTCGTACCATAGGTCTCCTATCTGAAAATGTGTTATGTACAAAAACACACACACACAAAGAATACAAAATGAAAGATTGCATACATTTTATTGATATCATAAACAGGACATCAGTGCAAACTCATTTTCACAAATGTATGAATTCATTTTTTGACATTAAATAAGAATATGAAACAAAACTATTACATAGCGCAAAAAAGTATATACAACCCAGACAACATGTACAAATAAGAGAAAAAAGGGTTTTGTTTTCTTTAAAGCTACTCAGAATATATATATATATATATAGACGATAAATAACAAATACATTTTCTTCTGTCTACAAGCTGTACATGTGAGGTAGAAAAATATTAGAATTTTTGGAGATTTAATTCCCTTGGAGAGATAATTATATGAATTAAAAGAAAGCTACTGGAGAGAAGAACAAGCAGTTTTCTATATATATTATACTCGCAGCAAGCAGCACACAGACTGATACTGCATTGAGTCATCTGAAATGGAGGCTTTATGAGGCCAGTGATAATTATACTACTGGTAATAAATAAGAGGTGAGAAAGCCATGGTAGCACTCTATAAAAGAATAGAACTAGGAACGCAAGTACAGTGCTTACTACAGGTAATATCAGCTGGGTTGTTTTGTCCAGTTTTCAGACAGAAATGAAATAAAAAAATATTCTATTATAGTAAACACTACTACAGTGCTACTACTACCCCACTTTATAACGCTGTTGTGGAGAGTCAGAGGTAAGAGGCCATGCTATCTGTGTTCTGCCTACAACGAGAATACAAGTGCCAGTGTAATGGCATTATGAGAATACAAGCGCCAGTGTAATGGCATTATGAGAATTAATTAATTATTTGTTTATTTAGCAGACGCCTTTATCCAAGGCGATGTACAGAGACTAGGGTGTGTGAACTATGCATCAGCTGCAGAGTCACTTACAATTACGTCTCACCCAAAAGACGGAGCACAAGGAGGTTAAGGGACTTGCTCAGGGTCACACAATGAGTCAGTGGCTTAGGTGGGATTTGAACTGGGGATCTCTTGGTTACAAGCCCTTTTCTTTAACCACTGGACCACACAGCCTCAATACAAGTGCCAGTGTAATGGCATTATGAGAATACAAGCGCCAGTGTAATGGCATTATGGGGCAAGTGGGGGTGCATGACAAACTCACTGCTACTTATTTTAATTTGCGTTTTCCAATAAATCTGCACATTGTGGATAGATAGATAGTATTACAGTGGTATTGTACAACCTATTCCATGCAGATTATGACTTCCTTATTAAAACCCAATACAGGTTTATGTAATTTCCAGTATCATGGACAGCTTTAAACTAACTGTTGAACTTTATATGCAGTGTCTTTATAGTGAACCACCTCTGACAAGCTCAGAACACAGCCAGTCCTGGCTGGGGGAAAGCCAGAGCTGACCATTCATGTCAGTACATTTAAATTCACTTTAACTCAGGTAACATGTTTCATATATAGTTCAGGGCGATACATAAGTGCTTCTTGTTTTGTTATTTACAGTACAGGTGCCCTTCATGATCAATAATCTCAGACTATTAAAGTGGTTAGCGCTAATGAAATCATTCTATAATTCTCACTTACATTTGCTTAGTTCTCATTATGAGTATAACATTAACAACATTAGTTTAATCTGTAATATAGATAGATAGATAGATAGATAGATAGATAGATAGATAGTTTATTACAAGTGTTTAGAGATTATAGTGGTCTAATACCTAACAACTTTTTAAAAAGGTTGGTTAAAAATAACGAGTTCTTGAGGATACTAAAAAAATGTGTGTTACGCTCATAGGCTTTGTCTTTAAAATGTACACAGACATGTGTACAAGTGTGTCAGTGTGAGTTTGGCCGAATCAGAGTGTGTATTTGTGTGTTGGTAAGATGCCAGTTGGGTTTAAGATTCAATTTTTCCCTTCTTTAGTTGAAATTTGATACCAGGTTTTGATTTCTGCTGCCAGCCATTTCTACATAAAGGTTGTGCTACTTTTTTTAAACCTAAAATCTGGTCTAAATAAATATTTTATTACAGAAGTTTAACCCCAGTTTCTGGGGTCCATGGCAAAGTCTTCATATCTACACTTATTATTAATAACTATTGACTACATACAGCTCTGGCCAAAAGCTTTGCATCACCCTAAATAATGTACTTATTTTGCTTCATAAAGTCAGCTGAAACATGCCGAATAATGTTAAGTTAATATATTAAATTACATAAGCTTTGTAGTTTTCCATTTACAGTACTTAATGAAAAACTGACAAAAATGTATGTATTACCAGGTGCTTGGACGGTGTGTTATTAACTGGGTAGCACCACAATGGAGCAGATGTACGAGAAATATTGTGCCTTTACCTTGAATAAAACCCAAAGGTGATGTTATTTATTAATTTTGCACTTACATTTTTATGGTATGTCTGGGGGGCTTATATCTGAAAAGCAGACAGTCTGTGCCCCTTATTGCAATGTGTGAGCAAAACATATCCAGTTTCAACACAAACACGACTCCAGTTTAATCTTCTGAATGATCTACTTACTTGTAAGTGGAGTTTAATATTCTATTATTGATCCACAAGCTTTTGCAATAGGAATGGTAGCCTTGGCCATTCGTAAGAGAATACATCTTTAAAATATTATGTATAATAAGTTCATATTTACAGTTGATTTGATAATATGGTATATCTTCTACATGCAAGATGCTTCTCATGAGAAGACAGTCTTATAACATGAAAGATCTTCTGCATATAACATAAAAGCAAGCCTGTGCAGAGCTGTGTGTGAAGAGGGGATTCATCTTGAGAGATCTTTGAAAGCATTGGAGAATGGGGGGACCTTTGTGGTTACAGTTTTGGGAGGTGACAAGCCTGTATCTGTGACTCAGTGTGTCCTGCTTTATGGCTTCCTACGTTTTCCCAAAGATGCACGCATTTTAGTTCCCGGGTCTGGAATGCCAGCACTATATATCCCAAAAGTAAGATGATGTACCCATCTCAATCATTAAATCCAACACTGTGCTAGCCTGTACCAGGCCTGTAGACAGACATACAAACAGATGACTCCGGACTGAACTGCAGTTTATAGAGGTCCTGAAGTCCAAGATCCTTGGTTCAGTGCCCGCTTAGTTGATGTACGACACAATCCCAAGTGCTATAACCTACAGAATGCCATTGAGAGACAACATACATCCATCAGTCCAGCACACAAGAGGATAGGATGCCTATTTATTTGGAGGGCAGATTCCTGTCCCTTTTCAGTCATGTCCTGTGGTCGTCATCTCCATCTTTTCTCTATTCATTGTGTTCCATCAGAAAGACACCCTGATTTGGTTTGTTGGAGCATTGCAGTTACCTTCCTCTTCTAATGTCCACTCCCCCCCCTCATTTCTATGGCTCTCAATTCCACGCTGTTTCCAATTTCCTCATCAATTCTCTATCAGCGTTGCCATCTCTCAATATACATGTCTCCAACCCTTCCATGTCTTTATCTTCAATTTCCCATACTCACAATATCCCCATGCCATTTCCCTTTCTTCCAAACTATATTAAATGTATTTCTACCTCTTTCCTCCTTGATCTCCTCTACCTCTCATTCACTTTGTTTCTCTCCCCTACCGTATCCCTTTGCCCCCTCTTTTTCACTCCTCTCTCCTCTCTCCCTCTTCTCCAATTCTTTCTCATTGCTCCCCTATCTCCACTCCTCTCCTCTCTCCTCTCCAATTCTCTCTCATTGCTCCCCTATCTCCACTCCTCTGTCTTCTCCTCTCTCCTCCTTCCTCTCCAATTCTCTCTCATTGCTCCCCTATCTCCACTCCTCTGTCCTCTCCTCTCTCCCTCTTCTCCAGTTCTCTCTCATCGCTCCCCTATCTCCACTCCTCTGCCCTCTCCTCTCTCCTCTCTCCCTCCTCAGTGTTTACAAATGTACACCTCCTCTTCCTGGATGCAGGTTTGGCACTCTACATGGCAGCACCACTGGACCTGACAGTGGCAGGAGAAGGTGACGAGGCGCAGGGCAGTATTGTAGCCTCGGCCGCAGCACAGGCTATCACAGGTGGTCTCCTTGGCGCAGGGTCGGCCCGCGGTGCCCGGGGAGTAGCGGGAGGGGCGGCAGAAGCTGGGCGAGTCCTCCAGGAAGACCAGGTCGGTGGCGCGGGGGGCATGGCTGGAGCGACGTGGCCCCACGAGCTCGGTTTCCCCCATGGCAGAGTTGGTGACACTCACGACCCTCACCGCCGACTCAAACTTGAACTTGAGGAGCCGGCCCGTCTCGTGGAAGGGGGAGAGTTGCTTCCAGCATGTCCGGACTGCGCAGGAGCCTGAAACACCATGACACTTACATGTGGTCTTCAAACCACTCTTCACAGCCTGCAGGGGAGGAAAAATACAACATTAGAAATGTTGCGCATAAGTATTTAAGCCCAAGGTTTGTTCCCTGTTAGTAGTGATGGGTGGGTAAAGTCTACATCGATCTCACAGACTAAATATCCATAATTGATCATATATGCTCATAAACTCTTTCACTGTGATTGTTACAGGTTATGTGAACTCTAAGTTAAGAGAATCACGTGTGTCGCAAGCCAGCATACATGCTACGAATGTGTTGTACGACACACCGCTCCACGACAAGCAAAATAAAGCCTGTATTTTTTATATGCCTAAGATGCGACCGGTGACACTGAAGTGACACAGAAGTGATGCGAAAAAAATAGGATAGGTTTCTAAGTTTTCAATTTTATCACACTAGGGAACTGACCAATGAGGAACAGCTTCCCTTGCGTGCCTTCAGTAAACAATGGTGAAGAAAAAAGAATTCTTGGACAGAAAAATGATAGACAGGACAATGAGGGAGAACACCTGGGAGTCCATTTCCAGGGAACTGGATATAGCTGGTGTGTATAATTTGTTTACCTTTACTGAAATAAGTATTCTGAAAAGCTATTATGCATTCTGTGTTTTTATTAGCTGTATAACAGGACTAACATACGTGTGATTTTCTATATATATATATAATCATAATTAAACTACATATATGTGTGTGTTTACATCTACGCGTAACTCAGTTATTATTTGTAAGATTATATTGAAAAACCTGAAACTAATTGGAATGCATTTGAACTAATTTTGTCTCATACAGACACACTGATAGTTGTTTTGTTGCATATTAATAACGTTTGTTAAAATATTTTCATAGGTGGAGGGGGTTGGCGAAGTTTGCCATGATATTGCCACTGGTGTGAAAGGTAGTGTTGCAGCGAAAATACCATTTTATCGCCAGACAAACTGCTTCGCGTCCGGTTTGTGCAGACCTTTTCGCTGCTAGAAGGACATCCATTACAAGCTGAAACTCCACTCATCTGGTTTGGCATTGTTTCTTCACACAAGCTGAAAACCCACTAAACCCCACAGAAATTCACAGCACAAACAAACAGATCAAACTCCAGGGTAATGTAAAATCCATGTGACGCACACTTTGACTGGTCAGTTGGAAACAGGACCAAAGAAGGCAGAGGTCATGTGAGAGTCTTCAATTGCACTAATGTTTGTCTTATGTAAATGTAGCAGAGTAATGGCATACGGGTGTGCAGTTCAGGTGGCCTAGTGTGCAGTTGTCTGCATAACAGATAACAGAGCCCTTAGGCCTGGGGTGGTTACTAAGGAAATGTACCACTGCTATGGAATTATGGGAAATTGGCGCCTTAGGGTTGATGACCTTTGACCTCAGCGCATTGGGAGAATTTATGAGGACAGAGAGGCTGCCAGGGGGCCTGACATTATAATATATAACTATATATAAAAAATAATAATACAACAAAGTTATGAAAACATAGCTCACAGCTCTAAATCAAGGCCTTTCATTTCCTCTGGAGTTTGAAGCAAGCTTTATCTTGTCTGTGAACACCTGGCCCTGCAGTTTGAAAATGCTCTCCTGGGCAGAGACGTTGATTCAGTCTCCCCAGAATTTCCGGAGAGAAGCTTACCGTAGGTATTGCTCAAGCGCCCGGTAACCATGGCAATGCTGAACCCAAAGGAATTTATAGATTTGTGGATGTCAACTTCCCAGCACTGTGACCTTGGGTAGATATTATCTGAGCTGCAGTGGAACTAACGCTGATTAAATCTACTTCATAACAGCACCCCAAACAGTACTGTTATTACAAGACAACGCCTCACAGACGTCCCTGCCCGAATTCCCTTTTCAAAAACAACATGAAGATGAAGAACAAACAGCCAGTACATTGGAACAATTAGCTGCAGTTAGGTATTAAATGGATATATTGTAGCCAAGTTAACTCAGGTCTCTCATTGGGGTAACAACACACCATACCACAACAAAATAAATAAAACATGCATTTTTGATACAAGCTGTTCACACTGCCTGTGATGAGATGTGCGACACTGAAGCGATCCAAAAAAAAAAAAAAAAACAGGATTGGTGTCTATTTTTGCGATTTCTGTCACGCGCACTTAGGGAACTGACCAATGAGGAACAGCTTCCCTTGCGTGCCTTCAGTAAACAATGGTGAAGAAAAGATAATATAGATGGATATAGCTGGTGTGTATGATTCGCTTACCTTTACTAAAATTAGTATTTTGAAAAGTTATCATGAATTCTACATTTTTATTTGCTGTTAAACAGGACTGTCATACGTGTGATTTTTTCCAGCTGATGATACAATCAGAGGAGAGTCATCTATCACATCGCTCATGCCTGTCACCACCGGTGAAAGGTAATGTCGCAGCAAAGGTAGCATTTTATTGCAGGACAAATCACATCGTGCCCAGTGTGTGGAGACCTTAAGTCTAAACCCCATCATTTTACTGCAGCTCATAATTTTTTCTGTGCAGCTGATATGAGGACCTAGGCGTTTACTTCAAGGTTTACTCCAGTCTTTAATTTCTATAATTTTTTAAAGGAGACAATTCCATGTTAATGTTCCAAATTAAAAAAAACAAACAACTCGAGAGTGCATAAAATGAGGTATTCCTTTACACAGCATCAAACCCTTTCCAAGAGGACAGTCTATTGATAGGCTGTCGAATTGCCCAGTGTTAAATTCTCCAGGAACATAATCTGTTGTACCGAATAATCACTTATACATTGATATGATATTTGGTCTGTGAGGCATGTGAGAAAAATGTTTTTAATGTTAACGAGAGTCTTGGTTTTAACTTTTGAGAACAGTTATGTCCTAACTTGTGTCGTTGTGTCTTTCTATATCAGGACACACTCATGGACTGGACTACTACCCAACCAGCTTCATACATCCATGTACAGAGGCAGGTGGACTGTTTATGTTTAACTCTTTAAACACTGCAACCCTAGGAAAGATTTACTCCATTCCTGCTGTCAAGCCCACCACTCACTGACGTGCTGTGAGGTGAACTATACCCACCCGATTTTCCTCCCTAATCCTGTGGGAGTCCGAAGGCCAATGCATCGCTCCCTGTGGGCCCCCAGACAATATTAGCAACTTTCGAATCACACTTAGATACCTGCCCCTGCAATCCAAGTGGCAGTGCTTTTACTGGGTGAGCCATTGAGACCCCAGCGTCCTGCAATTGTTGATTGACTCCACCTCAAGTAGTGAGAACTATAAAGCACTCAATGTTGCTAAATTAAGAAATACTAAAAGAAAATGAATTATATTCAGTGACAAACATTTTGATAAAAAGGATTTTTCAACATCTAAAATGTTGAGTTTTGGTTCACATACAGATATCACTTTGTGATGTGGATTCCACCCCAAGTGGTAAAGTGTGAAGGATCCCTAATGGTCCTTTTAAAAGAAATGTGTGTATATTGAAAAAGTGTTCCAGTCCGGGGTTCAAGGTGAGTGTATTACCCCATAGTGGCCCTGGCATGCACACTTACCAGGGTGCCCACGTTGGAGTTGTGTGCATCGACTCGCGCCCGCAGGTCCTTGCTGGTCTTTCTCTGCCCCAGGAATTTCTTGAGGAACTTGGTGCTGTATTTGAGGTTGTCCCCGCAGAGCCCCCACTGCCAGGCCTCGCGGTTCTCCAGGTCAGGGGAGTCATCGCAGGTGCAACGCTCCATGCGGCCCGAGCTGCAGGCCTTTGCCAGCGAGTGAGAGAGCGCTGCCGCAGACACGGCATATAGGAAAGCGGTCTCCTTGAACCCTGTGCACGACAAACACTGCTGTCAGATCACTCTGGGAGGCATTCTCCCTTGACATGATAGAACAGTATTAAGAACATAAGAACATAAGAAAGTTTACAAACTAGAGGAGGCCATTCAGCCCATCTTGCTCGTTTGGTTGTTAGTAGCTTATTGATCCCAGAATCTCATCAAGCAGCTTCTTGAAGGATCCCAGGGTGTCAGCTTCAACAACATTACTGGGGAGTTGGTTCCAGACCCTCACAATTCTCTGTGTAAAAAAATGCCTCCTATTTTCTGTTCTGAATGCCCCTTTATCTAATCTCCATTTGTGACCCCTGGTCCTTGTTTCTTTTTTCAGGTCAAAAAAGTCCCCTGGGTCAGCATTGTCTATACCTTTTAGGATTTTGAATGTTTGAATCAGATCGCTGCATAGTCTTCTTTGTTCAAGACTGAATAGATTCAATTCTTTTAGCCTGTCTGCATACGACATGCCTTTTAAACCCAGGATAATTCTGGTTGCTCTTCTTTGCACTCTTTCTAGAGCAGCAATATCCTTTTTGTAACGAGGTGACCAGAACTGAACACAATATTCTAGGTGAGGTCTTACTAATGCATTGTAAAGTTTTAACATTACTTCCCTTGATTTAAATTCAACACTTCTCACAATATATCCGAGCATCTTGCTGGCCTTATTTATAGCTTCCCCACATTGTCTAGATGAAGACATTTCTGAGTCAACATAAACTCCTAGGTCTTTTTCATAGTTCCCTTCTTCAATTTTAGTATGTCCCATATGATATTTATAATGGACATTTTTATTGCCTGCATGCAATACTTTACACTTTTCTCTATTAGATGTCATTTGCCATGTGTCTGCCCAGTTCTGAATGCTGTCTAGATCATTTTGAATGACCTTTGCTGCTGCAACAGTGTTTGCTACTCCTCCTATTTTTGTGTCCTCTGCAAATTTAACAAGTTTGCTTACTATACCAGATTCTAAAGCATTAATGTAGATTAGGAATAGCAGAGGACCTAATACTGATCCCTGTGGTACACCACTGGTTACCTGGCGCCATTTTGAGGTTTCTCCTCTAATCAGTACTTTCTGTTTTCTACATGTTATCCACTCTCTAATCCATGTGCATGCATTTCCTTGAATCCCTATTGCGTTCAGTTTGAGAATTAATCTTTTATGCGGGACTTTGTCAAAAGTTTTCTGGAAATCTAAATAAACCATGTCGTATGCTTTGCAATTATCCATTGTTAATGTTGCATCCTCAAAAAAGTCACGCAGGTTAGTTAGTTATTGGGTCAGTGTTTGGGAAGTTACTATTAAAAAGTAATCCATTACAGGTACAAGTCAAAAATGAAATTTGATCATAATTACTGATTTTAAATACTCAACTAAAATGGAAATTTTTAGAACCCAGAAATCTTTTGATCGGCTTGGAGTTGTCTTGCGAATGACCCGATCGCGATGGAGAAAATTCACTTTACCCGAAGCCGATCTGAAGAAGATCCTATTTTGTACTTTTGAAATGCAAATAAATAAATAAATCGGATGGTTTGATAATTTTGTTTAAAAACATACGTCTGCAAAGTATTTCCAAATAGTTTAACACAATTGGGGCTACCCTGGAAAATAATTCTAACTAGTCTCGCTTTTCATACAGGATCGTCTTCAGTTTCATACAATATTAATAAATAAATAAATAAATCAGATGGTTTGATAATTTTATTTTAAAGCATACGCATGCAATGTAGTTATTAGCACGTTAAGTTTATTTATTTATTTATTTATTATTTCCAGAGTAGTATATTTGACACATGTTGGGCTACCCGAGAATACACTTTTACAAGATTGGTAATTCAAAGTAGTCTCGTTTTGACATGAAGGGATGGTCGGACCTTTGTTATTGGATCTTCACATCGGCTTCGAGTAAAGTGAATCTTCTGCATCGCAATGGGGTCATTCGCAAGACGAAAAGTGATCTAAAAATGTCAATTAACCCATATTAAACATATATAAATAACATATTGGTGTACGTTATTTTTCAGAGTAGCGGTACCCAATTGCAAGCGCATGACAGCGACATTGGTCAAACAAGCGCTTCATCTTGTATATTTATAAATAACCAGTTCACACAAACAGCTAATGAAACAATTTGCAAATGCCTACAAACTGAAAAAACAAACATTACTTCAGTAGTTATCCAAACACATCAAACGAAAGCAACAGAAACGATGACTAATAGCCAAGGTACAGTATTTATTTTTTCATTATTTATACATTTGTGTCAATAATAATAATAATAATAATAATAATAATTATTATTATTATTATTATTATTATTATTATTATTATTATTATTATAGCTGATAGTGTAAGGATTATTGCCCACATTGCCAAACAGGTAACACAGCAACAACAACCCATGATGTCCTACTGAACACAAAAGCCAGAGCATTTGCAGTTTTGTTATTTTCTAATCGCTCTTCTGTTAGTGATCAGAGGACACACCCGTGATCTCAAACCTGAGTGCACTAGAGCTGACATGTTGAAAAGACCTTTGAAATGGATTTAAACGTATAAGTCTAAAAAGTTGTCAGGATGTTAACAATGAAAAGAAATATGACAGGTACGTTATTTAAACAGTTGTAGCAACACGTGGGGACGCATAACCCTATATTTTTAGGAACTCTGCTACTTACTGTTTAAGGTGCTATACCAGCTCTGCAATCTATTCTATATTTCTTGTTAGTTTTTGTGAGAGCTAGCGCATTAACAGCCTTCGGTTATTATGCTATGTCGGTCAGAAATAAACAGATCTAAGATAAATCACTGAACACCCATACAAGGTATTGAAGATGGTATAAATATTTTAATCTTTTGTAAGTCTGTAAGGAGTAGGCCTATGTGAATCAGTGTTGTTGTTTTTTTATTATCCATTAAAGCCATCACAGGGGAATATTTAGATCTAATTAATTACTATTGTGTCTACAAAAGAATTGCTCAAGATCAAAGGCAGATATCTCAACGCCCTTTTCCTCTGGGAACGGAGCGCCTTTCCGAGCTAAAAATAGTTCCCCGGACAGACCCCAGTCTGGATGTGGTTTCTGACAGTCTGCTACAGTGATGGCTACTGTAGCTACTCTACAGTGTATCTCTTTACTCTGCCGTTTTTAGTCATGTCACCAGCATTTATCTTTTCACTAGCAAACCACCGCTAAAGCTCATTTATAAAAAGCTTTGTGTTCTCTGTTTTTAAAGTTAAACATGATATTGTACAGTTTCTTCGATATACTGGTCTCTACGAAGAGAGAATCTAGAACTGAATCTATTTAGCATAGAACAAAGAAGATTTAGGCGGGACACAATTCAGTCCTTTCAAATCTAAAAAGGAGTTGACACATTTAACCCCAAACCAATACTTTAAGCGCAGCACAGAAACTAGGACCAGAGCAGAGGACACAGTTGGAAATGAAGTGGCGATAGATTTAGGATAGAGGAAGAGAGTGGTGAAAGTAAATATGTAATGATTGTACCTAGTCATGATGTTGACAAAGAATTACTTGGATCCTTTAAAACCCAACTTGACAAAGTTTTGACATCAATCAGCTAGGAGCTTAAATGTACCGAATGGGCTCCACTAAATAGAACTGTGTCTCTCTATTCTTCTTTCATGTCAATCTCGCAAGCCTGTTACAATCCTCCAATAGAAATGTAGTAATTTGCTGACAAAGTATTCAGAAGGAATCAATGCGCCATGCAGGAAGGAGGGACATTGCCGAACTGCACTGGGAACGTTATTTTAAAAAAAATCAAATCACGGGGAAAGGGGTCAAGTAACCATTTCCAGTATTTTTCTGGTGTTTATTGGATATAGACCGATTTCATTTATTTTGTATCGGGGGTGTTTTCTATCGGTTAAAACCGATACACTTAGCGGCGCTACACGCAAGAAGTATGCAGTCATGTTATCACATTCTCACCTCGTTTAAGCAGGCTCCCGCGGCCGTCCAGGCTGCAGTTCCAGCGCTCGTTCCTGAACTGGTAGTGACACTCGAGCAGACTGAGACGCACTGAGTCCCGCAGTGTGTCCGCCAGCCCCGGCTCTCTCTGACACAGACGCTTCTGCTTGCGGGTCAGCTTGAGCTGCTCACACTGCTTCAGGTGAGCGCGGCCCGACTGCACGTCTCCAGCGAGAGGCGCAGGCAGCAACGCCACGGGCTCCTTTGCTGTCAGCCTGTGGGTGGGAGGGGGAGGACTGTTAATTCGGGGGACCACCGGCCAAACAATTCAATACAAGAACTTATGAAACAAGAAGAGGCCATTTGCATTACCAGCAATTGAATGACAATGGATTTGTAATATAGACGGCTCTATACAATAAATTCAACATAATCCAGTGCATTAACCCTTAGGGATGCCAAATATAAAGAATCAAGATGTGGAACCTCTTCAGTAACTATATAGCACAGGTATATTATGTTTTAAATAATACTGGTACACTTAACACTTAAAATGGATGGCAGCTCAAAGCTTTGCACACACTGTAAGAAGTGCCATATTGCTCCAATGCTCAGGTAAAAATTGTGTGACCCCACAACACGATATCCTATTGAGTGTCCTGTAAGAAATATTTTAGGACTGCCCTCACTTCAATGTGAAAGCAGCCTGGAACCTACACGATTTGTATCTCATAGCAAGTGCATTTAACCTTTATGTTTAATCAACCTCTTTCCTTATCATCTGCGCCGGTCATTTTCAGCGTGCCTGTAAGCACAGGGTATCTGTCCGTGGGCACAGGCCTATGCTTGTTTTTCTGTGACAAAGTTGAAACAGAAGAAATATCAAACCACAAATTAAACACCTATAATAATGCTGTGAACAAATATCCCAAAATTCACCTATCTGTGAACAAAGACAAGCATTTATTTTCATGTGCTTATATTCGCATAATTCAGTAAGGCTGAGGTCTCCATGTCGTTAAAAGGCGCACCGTTCTTTTTTCTTCAGTCTTATATGCACTTGGAGGTGGGAGTGTAAAATATAAATGCAATGTACTTCTTCTCAGAAACAAACAGTAATCTTCCTTTAGAAAAAAACGAAATACAAGAGATTGACCAAAAATTTGAACCCCTGCCATGTGTAGATCATATTTTTTGTATGGATGGGCTGATGGTAAATGTGCAATATATTTTCGTTACATTTATAGGCATGTATCATTTTAGGTAGGGTCTAGTAGGTTACATTGCTGCCTTTTGAGTTATAACCATAATTCGACAGTGGATTCATTTTGCAATTTGGTATTAATTTCAGAATTTATCCTGTCTTCTTTTTTTATTCTTATTAAAAAATCTATGCTGATTTTTTTTCAGATTTCTTAAAGCGCTATTATTTTGTTTTAGATTTTTTAAATGTTTAATGTTATGACGTTTATATGTACATAGATTTCAATTAAAATAACGAGTAAATAAATGCACAAAAGAAAAACGGTTTATTCATTTGAGAAGTAATTTATGTCTTTAATTGCCATGGTTATTGTGGAAAAAAATATATAATTTATATAGTTGCGTGACACGTTTTATTAGGAACAGTTATGTCTATGGTTTATATTTCCTGAATTGTTGATTGTACACACTTATTCTTTCTTTCTTTAAAGATAATGTCTGGAATCTATGCGCTAGTTTGGTTCATTAGTTATTCAGACGCGGAATATATAATGATTTTAGAATCCGTGTCTATTTTCCAAAGACCAAAGTGTTGGATACTTTAAACCAGTGGTTCCCAAACCCGGTCCTGGGGACCCACTTTGTCTTCTGTTTTTCATTTCAACTGAGTTCTCAGTTACTTAATTAAACCCTTCATTGAACTAATAATGTGCTTAGACCCTTTTAATTGTTCTCTGCTCCTAAAAAGTTGCCGATTTCAAGTTACTTATAAAATTGTATAGTTAACTTGAAATCTCCAACTGTTTAAAAGCTGAAAACAATTAAAAAGTTCTAATTAAGCTAATGATTAGTTCAATGAAGGGTTTAATTAAGTAACTGAGAACTCATTTGGAATGTAAACCCGAAGACACAGTGGGTCCCCAGGACCTGGTCTGGGAAACCCTGCTTTAAACTTCCACTAATAAACTGGAATAATGTACCTCTTCTCTAAACAAAACTAGCCCATACAAGGTATAGAAAAATGCTACCACTTGAAATCAGTAAGCGTTTCGGAACAGCGTGCGCCTGTAAATAACTGTCTGGGATGCTAATACTGTAATTCTATTGTAATTTTAATGTGGATAACGACATTGCTTCTGGCTGCCAGAATAATGAACGGCAATGATCATTCATATATAATGCACACACATATTTATATTGGTAAATGTCAGTACATTTGCCAGTAGCCTATATTATATATGTTTAATGACAATTTACATTTACTACAAACAACCGGTTAAGATTATACTGTTACATTGTCCTGCAGTTTTACAGATTTTCCGAACAGTGTACATATATATAACGGATTAACAGGTGGAAAATGCAACTTTTCCACCGAAAATGAAACCTCTTTCCAAAGACGGCACCTATATCTTACATTCCAACACGCAGCTTTTAAAAGTGGTGTCCAGTTTGTACGGATTTGTATCCAGTCACTCGAATGCGTATCACGTCAATGTACGGGATACTTACTGTCTTCCTAACAAAACAACTTACATGTGTTATTACTTTTTAAGAAACAAACAAAAGACCAAGCAAACAAGCCAGGCAAACTACCAAGCAAACAACAAGAACAACATACTACGACTACTACTACTACGACGACTACTACTACTACTACTACTACTAATAATAATAATAATACAATCTTAAGCATCTAAAGCCACATGGCTTTATCATTTGCTTTAAGTTCTTCTGACAAACAGGGTACTCGGGTATTATGATACAATTTCCACACCACATGCGCATAAAGTATTAATTATCAATACAATGTACTTGGGTATGTCCAGACTTATTTGACCTCTATCAGATATTCAATGTTTTTGTAATGTTTAGTTTGTAAAGCATCTTAGTTTGCGAAACGAAACATGAAGTGTTAGAGAACAAGCGAGAAAGAAGCAAGGTGCATGTGGCTTTTAAAGGAACTCTGTTTTTCGACATTGATTAATATACTGTTCCCAAAGACTGATTCATGTGCACTGGGTATAAATGATTTGAGATGTGTATCTATCGGTTTCATGCAAGTGTCTTTTATTTTATTTATTTATTAAAAAATCTAACTGGAGAGGTGCTAACATTGCAACACAATTCTTAAAAAGAACAATTGTGTTTTAACCTGTAGCCCATTAATCAACCAAGACTTCAACCAAAGAGTTTTAGCAAATTCCGCAAATCCTATTTTAAACGTGTTGGACATATACAGATAATGCAATGAATAAAAAAATCCTCCTGACCCGAAATAAGCCGCTGTGTGTAAGAAGATGATGCAGAAGGCAGTAAGCCTGAGAAGGCAGGCAGTCCACGGGAGCCTGGGGCACATGTTTTCGGGTCAGTGCAGCTCTTCATCTCGGTGCCCCTCCGCAGAGAAATACCGGCCACTCCGTTACAGCATCCCTCTTAAAGGAGCCGGCACCTAAATCACAAGGGGCAGGGGCGCTCCCTGAGAGGACACGACCCCTAGGGACGGACTCGCACTGTGATTGGCTGAGGCCAGACCCATTGAAACTCCCTTTAGGCGGGGCTATGAAGCAGCACAGGTAAATCTCCCTGAGGGCACATTTGAACTAAACAGAAGAACTGGACCCAGCAATAGGGTTTCCATACTGCACATTCCAGCTTTGCGGTCCTTGCTTCACCTGGAAGTTGAACTTTTCCTTTGGTGCACTACACAACACACACCATCAAGCCACAAAGGTGCATTATAATTCCTAATAAGCGTGTAAGTCAGAGAAATGACTCACATAAGTTAAACAAATGGGAAGAATGTGTGATTGTCCAGCGCTTACAAATAGTTAAAATACCCCACCGTCTGTCCCCCGTCCCTCTGTCCCCGTACCCAGTCCCTTTCAAAGATATATAGACTCGCCTTTCTATTGCACCCCATCCTTCCTCTATAATGAAGCTACTCCTGTCTTCCCGTACTTGCCAGCTCTTGGGGTCACTCAATGCACGACAAACATGCCCCAACCTGCCCTCCTTGAAGCGAGGGAGCAGTTCCGACTAAAAAAAAGCGTCATTTTTCCAAATGTTTTGTTCTACACATTCTAAGGGGAAAGCTGGGACATTGTCGTTGTCCTGGTGGCGTTCAAGAGCACTTGCGTCTTAACATGTAGCCCTCTATAAGAAAAATAAGAAAAGGAATCGCACACAGGAAGTGTGTAGCCCACACCGTTGCAACCAAAACTTGCGTTTATGCACTTTTTTGTAATTTAAATGCAGACCGACGTGTTTAATTACATTAACAACCTGATTTTCAGAAAAGGTAAAGAGAAAAACAGGTACACAATACACCTTTGCGACACCATATAGGTGGCAAACTCTATTTTCGAAAGTCCTGTAGTCAGTTGCGCAATGGCATTTCAGGGTGTGCGCGTTATGAAAATGCACTCGCATTACAGGTTGTTAAGCAATTGAAGCCCGTAATTAGTTCTATTTTGTAAACAACGTCTTTTTTTTCAAAAAGTACACCTAAATATACTCGCTAATCAAGACACGGCCTTAATTTAATCGTGTCTTATTTAATCTGCGACCGCAGGCAGGGCTACTGAGCTGTAATAAACAATGGACGATATCGAAGCGCTTCCAATTCTCGACTGCAGTACGAGAGGCAAGGTAGGCGGAAAAAACGACCCTACCCTAAACGTAGATACAGCTTGGATATAGGTAGGCTGCTATAACAGAGCTGTGTGATCTGCTGAAGTCTGATTTAGAATCACAAACAGCCCGTAGCCACGCCATTCCTGTACCTGTAAGGTTACAGTAGCCATTACATGCAACGGGTGCAGTCTAGGCAACAGCTGGGGACAGATCAGGCATCTGTCACTTCTATGGCTGATGTCACAGATGCACTTTTCCGTAGGGCAAGGGAGTATGTACTATTTCCAGTTGAGGATGTGGAACAAAATAGAACCAAACACAAATATTGTCAGTTGTCTGGCTTCCCAAACGTGCTCGGTGTAATGGTTTGCACACAGGTTGCAATATCCCCAGATTCAAGGAATGAAAACATCATCATTCTTTAACTGTGCAAGTTTTATGTGATGCTCAATGTATTATCACGGATGTAGTTGCTAAGTACCCTGGCTCATGCCACGACTTATTTATCGTGGTGAACAGTGCCTTGTTCAGAAAATTCGATAAGTGGAGGCTGGCTAATTTTATAATATATTAAATACATAATT
Organism: Huso huso; assembly: GCA_036884735.1. NCBI lineage: Eukaryota > Metazoa > Chordata > Actinopteri > Acipenseriformes > Acipenseridae > Huso > Huso huso. The sequence goes on from CM072697.1 coordinate 8,838,846, forward strand.
AGCATATGACTATTCGAAAACATATGTAACAAACGCATATTAATGTTTAACATTTTTATTATGATTTTTCATAAACATACACAAACATTCAGATATTGCATGTAAAGTATATTAATATGAATATTGCATCAGAGAATACATTGTAATATTGAAATGAAGGGTTTTTCTTTTCTATAGGCACGCTGTATTCTTCTTCTTCTTCTTCTTCTTCTTCTTCTTCTTCTTCTTCTTCTTCTTCTTCTTCTTTAGTCTTTAGCAGACGCTTTATCCAAAACAACTTACAGAGACTGGGGGTGCACAATAACTGCTGTTGAATCTATTCAGTCTTGAACAAAGAAGACTACGCGGCGATCTGATTCAAACATTAAAAATCCTAAAAGGTATAGACAATGTCGACTCAGGGACTTTTTTTTTTTTTTTACCTGAAAAAAGAAACAAGGACCGGGGGTCACAAATGGAGATTAGATAAAGGGGCATTCAGAACAGAAAATAGGAGGCACTTTTTTACACAGAGAATTGTGAGGGTCTGGAACCAACTCCCCAGTAATGTTGTTGAAGCTGATACCCTGGGATCCTTCAAGAAGCTGCTTGATGAGATTCTGGGATCAATAAGCTACTAACAACCAAACGAGCAAGATGGGCTGAATGGCCTCCTCTAGTATGTAAACTTTCTTATGTTCTTATATTCTGCGCTTTAGGTCCCATATCTTTTTTGCACTTCGTTATTTGACCGTTTTATGGAAGAAGTTGCGTTCGGTTATTTCCTTCCGTATTTTAAATTTAGCAGTGCCTCCGGACCTTTGCCGAAATGAACAGTTTTATGTGCTAAAATCCCATCGAGCAAAAGCATGTGCGCTGCCTCGTTGTTTTCCAGTTAAATGGAGGTCCGGACGATTGAAATATGACTAATTAGCTTGTTAAGGAACCGGAAAATCAATCGCCGTTTCAATTGAATCTAAGCAGAAGTCGAAAAATGGTTTGCGAGTAGGAGCAATGAACCTACCTGTGTTGAAAATAAAGACGTATGATTAGGTTGCAAAAAACTCTCTATTAAAATGCTCCTTCTGAAAACCAGGCCCTAAGTATTCAAATACATTCTACACACCGCAATCGTATCTTTTTGTTTTGATTCCAGTTGTGCATAAATCGATACGTAGCGCAGGGAGCACAATTACAGTCTGGGATTAAAGTGATTTTAAACAGGAAATGGTAATACAGTGTTTTCCATCAAAGAATACGCCAAGGTCCATGAAAGATTTCTTTAAAATATAAAGAGAAAAAAAAACCAGACTTCGTGACATTGGCAGGTGTCCATCGACCCGTTCGCGTCTGGGACTCAGTGATATTCGGGCGCTTTGATGTTTAGTTACACAATGTTTTCTTATCAACATTTGCTTCCATAAGAATATGAGCGTACGTCTATTTGCGTACGGTATTTATTGTATTGCTTTGTAATAACACGCTGGATCTTGCATGCTACAGTGGATTATTATCTTTGTGTAATACAAGTCAAACATTTTGAAAATGGGAAAACACATGAGATAAGATTGGAGTATTTGCTGGCACCATATCGGTTAAAAAATAAAATAAAATGTGCGCTTACAAATGATTACGCTCATAAATCTACTGTAGGTTTTAGGGTGCATTGGTGTAAAGGTTTGGTATACAAATGTGCAACTGTACCTGTTCGTTCCTCAGTCATTGAATTAATCCCTATACAAATGTAAAGCTAATTCCACGTGTTATACGCCTCACACGCTTTCACTGTGAAACAAACAAGAACATGTGTAAGAACCAAAGCCCACATGCGTGCATGCAGTTTACTCATATACTGAAAAATAACAAGTATTTAGATCATTTTTTACGTACATTCGGTTATAAAAGTTTCCCATAGTGAAAGCACAGCAAGTGTTATAAAGTTTAGTGAATGCATGGTAAAACACGATCAAAAAAAAAAAGTAAATGCCATATCGTATAACCATGGCAACAATACGGGGAAATCACCCTTCAAGAGTACTATGCTAAACTTGTATATGCTGCGCTGTCGCTTTTAGAAATTGGATAGGAAGCCTAAACACGAGGGATCCACCACGCAACAATTGTAATTAAGAATCGTAATTAAATTGTATTTAAAAACAAATCACTTCTATAGAGTTTAATCCAGTCACAATGTTACTGTTCGGGTATCATATTCAAATAGTAATAATGACGTAATGTTTTTGTATTCATATAAACAATAATACTATTAATTTACATATTAAGCACTTGTTTTTATTTTAAATTCCTGTGTTTCCAGCATTCTTCTATAGATGAACCTTCTTGTGCGTCATCAGAGACCACACATTCTTGGCTGTCCAGTTTGTTAACATAAGGGATTTTAACTGCAGGCACACAACCCACTTTTCTTAATCACGTTTTACATGTTTTTAGTAGATTTTTTTTTTTAGAACTGGACAAAAACTCCATTAGTAGAGTAGACGTTTCTCTTTCAATATTTGTCCTGTAAAGTTTTATCTAATTTAACCTCTGAATCTGAAGGGTTTAGTCAACACTATTCTAAGTGCATTGTATCCCAGAAAGAAGAAAGGAATCTGCTAAGCAGGTAAGAACATAAGAACATAAGAAAGTTTACAGACGAGAGGAGGCCATTCAGCCCATCTTGCTCGTTTGGTTGTTAGTAGCTTATTGATCCCAGAATCTCATCAAGCAGCTTCTTGAAGGATCCCAGGGTGTCAGCTTCAACAACATTACTGGGGAGTTGGTTCCAGACCCTCACAATTCTCTGTGTAAAAAAGTGCCTCCTATTTTCTGTTCTGAATGCCCCTTTATCTAATCTCCATTTGTGACCCCTGGTCCTTGTCTCTTTTTTTAGGTGAAAAAAAGTCCCCTGGGTCGACATTGTCTATACCTTTCAGGATTTTTAATGTTTGACTCAGATCACCGCGTAGTCTTCTTTGTTCAAGACTGAATAGATTCAATTATTTTAGTCTGGATATAGAGCCCATAATGGTCTACCAGAGAAACCCAGAAGCACTATTGCATTATCTAAAATGATCTAAAAACATGTTTGTAATATTTAAATGCAAACGAGTTTGTAATATTTAAGTGTAAGTGCTGCATTGTATATTGTGAGTGTGAATGTATATTGTGAGTGTGAATGTATATTGTGATATTTAATATGAGAAATGGAACTGGACCCCTCTGTAAACAAGATGCTGTATTTTAAGTGTCAAATTCTGCTATTTTGATTCCTTCAAGAAAACTAGACTAGTGAAGTGTTCCCCTGAGAAAAAAAAGTGTTTTCTAAAAATTGAACAGTGTTCTGAGATTATCTTTGCTGTTTGTTAACGTTATCGTTCTGTAATTATTAGCAGTGCTACTTAGCATTGCCAGATGTGAAAGCTGAGTGCAGTTCCCACACCCCTCCCAGTGTGATGGAAAGTGTGAGACTGAGATATGGGATGCCAGTTAAATACACTGCTAACAATCCCTTTCGGGGCAGGTCACAGCACCACCCAGTGGATTTATAGCAAACTACATGTAAAGCTTGAACAATTCCCCAGAGAAGCAGATGACCAGTATGATCCTGTAAACTGAATAATGCTATTTGTCAGAAAGGACAAGGGTCTTAAAGATGGAGATTTTGCATATAAGTGACATCCAAAAAAGATACATTATCCACGGAAGTTGTTTCACCTTTAATGGAGTATATTTGCACACATGAACTTGTCTGTGCAATTTTGCTCATTTAAAGGCCATTTTTCCTACTTCACAACCATTTTTAATGTGAGTGCTGTCTTTAAACAATATGTATCCCAGTTTATAATGGTCACCAGCATACTAAACTCACATTGAAATGGGTACAAGGCAGCAAAAATAACCTTAAAATTAGCAAAACTGCACTTTTGTACGCAGTTGTCTGTAATAAATGTCCTTTGTTTCATATCCTACTCTGTTGTGGTGTGGGTTAACAATTAAATGGAAATTTTATAAATAAACCCTGGATAGTGTCAACATTTTGTACAATATGTGCAAACTACACTATAAGTCGTATGTTTATAAAGCAAGACTATAAAAATATTAAATATTAAAAGATAACCAAAGCTTTAGAATCCATTTGCTTCTCGGTTATTTCAAGATGCATGCAATTTTCTTCATTTTAGGTAATTTTTCCTTCTTTTTTAAATTTGAGCACCAGCTTTAAAAACTTGAGTATGTTTTTTCTAGGATTACGAGATGTGATTAAAAGATATCATTGTTTAAAGATAGCACTCACATTAAAAATTGATGAAAAGCAGTAACCTTATAATTAGCAAAAATGAACAAGTGGGCCTGCACAGGATTTAACATTCACTTTTGTAAACTGGTTGTCAAGTTTTTAGGTGCTAATAAGTGCTTGGTTAAAAAGTGTAAGTTTATGGAAGAGTAGGAGCCTAATGAAATAGTATCTCTGAATATATGGTAGGAGTACCTAAATATTTTTGCTGGTTTTTTTTTTTTTTTTTTTTTTTAAAATTTAGTCATCGCCAATGGTTTTTACCCCAGTTTTCTCCCCAATTTGGAATGCCCAATTATTATTTTTATCCCAGTTCACCGCTGCACCCCGGCAACTTGGCAAATGGAGGCTGAAACACCGCTGCAACCCCCCGGCAACTTGGCAAACGGAGGCTGAAACACTCGTCCTCCGAAACGTGTTCCTGACAATCCGTCATTTTTCGCACTGCGGATCCACAGCGAAGCCACCAGACCTATAGTGCCGGACAACACAGATCTGAATGGCTCCACTGCAGACCCGCAGGTGCCCAGTCAACCAAAGGGGTCTCTGGTACTGAACAATTGAAAACCCAAACACACAGAACAATTGAAAACCCAAACCTACAGAACAATTGAAAACCCAAATCTACAGAACAATTGAAAACCAAAAACCTACAGAACAATTGAAAACTCCAAGTTTTTTTTCAATTAAATAATGCCTCCATCCCTTTCAATTACTCCTAACTCACACAGCCCTGCCCTGATTTTATAAGGGTTCTTTTTGCCAACAACAAAAAAAACAACAAGTCTGTCAACTGCATCAGGTTTTAGTTTTGTACGTTTGCAAGTAACAATGTTACCACAGGTACTGAAAACTCTCTCCAATGGAGAACTTGTTGCTGGTATGCACAGATACTTCTTTGCAAGTTTGTTCATTCTAGGTAGGTTTATCTGTTGAGCTTTCCACCAGATCAAAGGATCTGATTCACTGTCAGCCAAGGGTGTAAGTACGTAATGATTCACTTCCAGATATATTTTTCAGAAACTACCGTGGTAGTAGTAGCTCCTGGCGTGCTTGATTTGAAAAAGCTGCCCCAGGTTTTCTTGGATTCTTTAGCTGGTGCCCCTCCTTTATATGCTGCTCCTTCTTCTTCAGTTGATTCAGTTCCAGTGTGACTGGCTGTGCCAGCGAAGCCCTTTTCCTGCTCTAGCAGAGATTCCACCTCTGACACTGCTCTTGATTTGATTGATGCAGCCTTGTCCTCACTCATGTACGCCATCTTGAATATCAAGTAGATCTTGGGTGTCTCAGTCAGAATATTTTTCATTTAAGTAATTCAAAATTCTTTCTTTGATTGACTTTGTGAGCTCAGTCTCATCTTCCTCAGCAGCCAAAATATTATTGTTAAGCAAATGCAAAACAGGTTTCAGGTAGGACACACTGACATAGTCTTCACCTGACAGAGCATCTGTAAAACCCATCAATGGGCTCAAAGCCTTGTTCAATGAATCAAGCACATCAATGTCCTGCCATGTAGGTACTAAGTACCTGGTTTTTCTATCTGAAGCTAGGACTTGTGTGATAGCTTTTTCCTGTTCCAGCACCTTTTGAACCATTTGCTGCCGTGATCCCCAACGAGTAGGTGTTTCTGTTATCAGCTGGTGCTGAGGTAGATTGAGCTCAGCTTGTGCCAAATTCAGTGCTTTTCTTTCCTTCCAGCTGTAAGAGAATGTGCTCACCAGCCTCTTACACACACCAATGGCACGGTCAATGTGCTTATCATCTTTAATGCTGTTTTCTATTTAAAAGAAGAACAAAATGTAATCAATAATTTATATAAAAATATAAAGCTGTAATCTAGGCATGCGAATGTTGCTGTGTACAAAAGAAATATGAAATAAATAACAACCAGCTAGTAAATCTGCTTATTAAATAAATTGACACGGATATTCCTTTTATCCCATTAAGTAAAATAATAATAAAAACAGATTCAATTTCCTCCTGCTTTTAATTTCAACTCAAATTATATTATTTCAGAAAATGTATGCAAAACAGTACATTTCTATATCGTATATAGTTTGTTTAACCTGCTTATGTTTAACTTTTAAAAGCAGTCCCAAACTTTCCTAATTCTGTTTAAATCTTCATCTAGACAATGTGGGGAAGCTATAAAGAAGGCCAACAAGATGCTTGGATATATTGTAAGAAGTGTTGAATTTAAATCAAGGGAAGTAATGTTAAACTTTTCAATGCATTAGTAAGACCTCACCTAGAATATTGTGTTCAGTTCTGGTCACCTCGTTACAAAAAGGATATTGCTGCTCTAGAAAGAGTGCAAAGAAGAGCAACCAGAATTATCGTATGCAGACAGGCTAAAAGAATTGAATCTATTCAGTCTTGAACAAAGAAGACTATGCGGCGATCTGATTCAAACATTCAAAATCCTAAAAGGTATAGACAATGTCGACCCAGGGACTTTTTGACCTGAAAAAAGAAACAAGGACCAGGGTCACAAATGGAGATTAGATAAAGGGGCATTCAGAACAGAAAATAGAAGGCACTTTTTTTACACAGAGAATTGTGAAGATCTGGAACCAACTCCCCAGTAATGTTGTTGAAGCTGACACCCTGGGATCCTTCAAGAAGCTGCTTGATGAGATTCTGGGATCAATATGCTACTAACAACCAAGCGAGCAAGATGGGCTGAATGGCCTCCTCTCGTTTGTAAACTTTCTTATGTTCTTATGTTCTTAAATCGTTTACAAAACATAACATGGTTTTCTTTCTAACAGCATTAACGTAAGGCCATGAGCAGACTGAAAAAAATATTTTATCATATTGTCATGGATACAAAAATATGCTTATTAACATAAAACAGAAATATTAGTAAATATAATTTCATATTCAATATTAAAAGTTGTTAATATAAATAAAATAAGACTTACCGATCGCAAGGTGAAGCCTGTGTCCAAAACACTGAAGTCCAGGCCACGCATTTAGTTCTGTAGCTTTGATGATGTTTGATCTGCGGTCTGTAGTGATGCAGATTTGCTGCTCTTCTCTCAGGCTCCAGTCAGACAGAGCATCTTGCAAACCTTGTGCTTCACCAGTGTGGTCTTCAGGAAAGTACGTAGTTTGCAAGCACTTGCTGCATAAATCCCAATCCAAATCAATGTAGTGTACAGTTAGGCTAATGTATGGCTCAGTGGTTCGGCTTGACCACAAGTCAGTGGTACTTTTAAAAAAATATATACCGGTTAACTCTTCGGTTACTCGCCTACGACAGTCACTGTACAATGTTGGCAAGGCTGTTTGTGAAAAATACTTTCTTGTCGATCGTTTTCAACAATTTAATAAAGTCTTCTTTTTCTACAGTGTAGATAGGAACCATATCTTTCGCGATACATTACTGTGTCAGTGATTTGTTTCCATCATTTATGCTTGGTTCATATGGCACAACATTTGAAAATGATTCTGAGATAGAGGTTTGTATTTTTTGGCAGCTTATTTAGTAGGCTTTTCAGGCTGCAACTTTTTTTCATTGCATTTTCTGCATTCAATAGGATGTAGTTGCATCAGGTAATGAAATAGATTGGACGTGTTGCCTCCTTTTGCTGCCACGGCCTTGAAACATACTTTACAAATGATGGTACTTTGCTCAGTATCACCAAACCACTGAAGATGCTCCTTTCTTAGGGATCAGCTCATCTCCAGTAGAATGAGATAAAGTTTCACCGCTTTTCTCTTTTTCACCTTCACTCATAGCAGCAGCCATAGTTAGGCTATGTGATAAACTAACAAAGAGACTGTGTGAAGATCCAAACTATCATTAGGTTACTTACCGTAACCCTAGTTCCCTGAAAGAGAAGACGACCACCAAAGACATTATGTATGGGATATGCCTGCCCATTGGGTAGGTAATTGCTGAGCTCTCTATACCAGAGATGCCGATAGGCCCTTTCCTGGGATGATGCACTCGGTCCCGCCCACTGAGGGATTAAAACCATCATCCTGAGGAAGCCATTTCTCTTTTTCCATTGAACCCGTGAGGGCGACTGATGCGACCTCGCGGTTGGTGGTCGTCTTCTCTTTCAGGGAACCAGGGTTACGGTAAGTAACCTAACATTCCCTTTCAATTTGAAGACCACCACCAACGACATTATGTATGGGATAATCTATACCAGAGCTGTCGCGAGGGAGAAGGAACGGCAGCATATGAGGGACGCACTAGCACTGTCTAACCCAGGGGTTAGCGGTGTGAACTTACACCCTCAAGGACCCTCGTGCCTAATGAAGGCAGGGCAGGGTCTACCACATTAAGGCAGTAGAACCTGGAGAAAGTATGCAGCGTAGCCCATCCTCCGTTGAAGCAAACAGGGGTGGATGGAAGGACTGCAGTTCCACAGACTGATTAATGTGCAAGGGAGGGCGTAATCGCAGAGCGCCTTTAAGAAATCGGGTAGCCAAGAAATGCGCACCTGGAGACACCGAATCTACGGGGGCATGCCATGCAGAAATAGCTGCTAAATACACCTTCAAAGTGGAAGGTGACCTACCAGCATCAAGCAGTTCTTGCAGATAACTGGCATAGGGCAAGAGATTGGGTTATGGCTTCCAGCCAGACACTAAGCTTGGAAATACCTCCACTTGTAGGTGTACAAGGACCTAGTGGAGTCTGCCCTAGCGTTCTGCAAAGTACCCACAACCACATCTAATAGCACTAGGACTAACCAGCAGTCCCTTTCAGGGGCAACCTGCCCAGTTCCGGGTGCCAAAGAGTGCCTCTCGTCTGACTGAGGAGATCCATGCGCAGTGGGATCTCTCAGGGCTGGCCATGTAACAGCTGGGACAGGGTCGAGAACTAGATTCTCCTGGGCCTCCTGGGAGCAACTAGGAGAACTGACGCCTCCTCTAACCAGACCTTTTCAAGAAAGGCCGGGAGCAGCGGTATAGGCAGGAAAGCGTCTTTAGGACCGCCTAAGCGGTGGAGGGACTACCACAGGAGCAATGTGTCGTCTCCGCAGAGGCGAAGAGATCGACCTGCGCCTTCCCAAACCATTCCCAAATGCTCTCCACTACCTGAGGGTGGAGTCACCACTCCGACAGATGCGGACCCTCCCTGGAGAGGAGGTCCTCTTCCCAGTTCACCACTCCAGGCATGTGCGTCGCCCGCAGGGACAGCAAGATCCTCTGAGTAGCCTGAAGGCCATGCGATGCAACCCCAGGGACCGTAGGCCACCCTGGTGGTTGACATATGCCACCACTGTCGTTTTGTCCATCCGTCTCAAAATGGAGCGAGGTAACCAGTGGTGTACCACAGGGATCAGTATTAGGTCCTCTGCTATTCCTAATATACATTAATGATTTAGATTCTGGTATAGTAAGCAAACTTGTTAAATTTGCAGACGAGTGGGCGAGTTGGAGCGGACAGAGAAAACCGTAGTAGAATAGATAGGGGAGAGCACACTGTTTGTTTACAAGGCCTGACTCACAGAGGTGGGCGGGACTACTCAGCCGGCGAGGTCTACTTGACAGCGGGGATGCGTCAAGGCCTAGCCCCATGGAGGAGAGCACGGCTGGAAGAGTCACTCAACAGCGGGGATGCGGCAAGGCCTAGCCCCGTGGAGGAACTGTGTACTCTCAGGAAAGAAATAGACAATCACTCGCGGGTGACTGCACAGGCCGTTGCTCACACACGACAGACAGATAACAAAGAGCAGCCTACCACGCAAGCGAGGAGGCCGCTGAAAGACAGAAAGGCGAAAGGCTTGGTCTTTTCAGAGTCGTTGATTCCGGGAAAGTGGCAAGCCAGCTTTCAGCATGAATGCAAGGGAAATACAATCGACTTGATTCAACTCAGAAGCCCTTTTCTATCAACACACTCAGCTCAACACAGAGGTCTTATTGGACCGTCTTGAAAAGGAAAAAGAGAAATGACTTCCTCAGGATGACGGTTTTAATCCCTCGGTGGGCGGGACCGAGTGCATCATCCCAGGAAACGGCCTATCGGCAGCTCTTGTATAGTTTAGCAATTACCTACCCAATGGGCAGGCATATCCCATACATAATGTTGTTGGTGGTTGTCTTCGAATTGAAAGGAAACTATGTTTAGCTAATTGGGGAGGGTTCGTCAATGGTATTGAACAAATTATTTTAAAAGCTGGACGTTACCTGATTGATTTAATGGTTGAATGAGATGTTTTATATAAAATATTAGTATGTTTTAATTAAAAATGGAAATAATATAATTTATAAAAATAATACCAATCATAATACCAATCTCTACTTTTGAGACCTCGATATGCAGTTCAAATGGATCAGTCCATGAGACATGAACTGAGCATGGGGAAGAAATGAAACCTATGTTAGAACGAGGGTTTAGTTTCTTCAAATTAACTTACACTCAGCCCTATTTCCGCCTGTTTTTCACTGTTTTCATTTATGTATGTTTAACTACAGGATAGTTTGTGCTGCATGCATGTAACTTATATTAAATGAAAGGCCACAAAATTCCCTTTCATATTATGTAAGTTGCAATAGAATCAGCAGTACTCTATGTGGTACAGATGAGAATATATAAAAAAAAAAAAAAAAAAAAAAGAAATAAACGCTTTTCCAAAAAATTCATGTTTGGTCACTGCTATATATAATCATAGATGGCTCAGAAAAAAACACTGCACCACTGAACCGCGATATGAAATGAACATGAGGGTGGGGGGGAGTGGGGGATAAAGCAAATCGAGTGAAAAACACTGAAGAGATTTTATATGCTCAGTTACTGTCTGACACATGAACAATGGATAAAATCTCTCGCGCTCTCAAGCTGCCTGTCTCAAACCTGCAGCTTCTCTCTAGCGCCCTGTCTCTCACTGAGCTACGTAAGCGGTTATTGCTGGAAAGTTGAGCTAATAAGCTTTCCTACGATATCTCCCCTTTCAGTCTAGCTCCCGACACTCACTGAGCAATCGACTCAAAACGAAACCTTAGAGGTGAACTCTGTCACATGATGAGGGGCTTAACTTCAGGCGATCGTAGTTCCGGCTAGGAGTGCGTACACCTATACGCAGCCATTACACATCTAAAGTAGTTCATGTTTGGCAGTGAATAAGCATTTTTGTTACTTTAAAAAAAGGTGACCAGAGATGCTGGCTTCCTCAGTTGTCCTGAAAGGAATATTTCGTGGTACCTAAGCACTGCGTACTGCATACAACACTCAATACGTCACTGGAAAGCCCCGAGTCTGTACTTTAAACAAGCAATGAACCAGATAGGTGGCTTTTATGGTGCCTGAGTAATATGCGCGTAACCAGCGGGGCTGAGTGTAAAGAGTTAACACAGCAATTTCTTTTTTTTCCCTTTTAGACACTTCATATGTTTATTTTTTTTATCTGTTTGCGACCAGGCGCATTGCATAAAAAAAGGCGCGATACCGGTATAATTCTACCGAGGTATGACACAGGCCCGGTTTTTGGGATGGAACCGCATAACAGTCTCGCGTTTTGATTGGTCCATGTCTGTCACATGAATATGTCGTCACACAAGTGGAAAAGCTTGCAGGCATTTTTAACATTGTAATCAGCGAGAGAGAGAGAGAGTGATCTGCTTTCCACAACCTTTCCGTTAAAATATAATGTGGTATTACGCTGTACTGATATAACAAACTATGGGTAATTACTTTATATGAATTATCATGTTATGCACGAATGTAAGAATTGGCTTTCTGTGGTGGTACTTTTTTTCTTTCAAGTAGCATATATCTATAATCGTTTTTGCGATATATTTTAATATAAAATGTATACACTATTGCAGTTTTGTTACAGGATACATTAGTTTAGTAATCACAGTTTTACATATAGTCTGCCCCTGTTTTCATTTACGTCGCAAATTCTGGGCCGCTTTGCTTTTCAGATAATGTCCCAAATTCTGGGCCGATTTGGTTTGCAGATAACGTCCCAAATTATGGGCCGCTTTGGTTTTTAGATAACGCCCCAAATTCTGGGCCGCTTGGTTTTTAGATAACGTCCCAAATTCTGGGCCGCTTTGCATTTTCGAATTCAGCCCAGTTTTGGGGACTCAGATGACAGCGAGTTTCTAATTTATCCATGCACAGTTTACCATAAACTGGATCGTGAATTCATTTGAGAGTAACCCTTAGTACATGAATCAAAGTTAATGTATTTTTTAATCTCCCAGAAATCTTTTTTTTTAAATGAAAAAACAGAAATAAAATGTAAATAAAAAAAAACGTATTTCTTATTACATGAAGAAACTACATTGCACTGAAATAGATACATGAAAATTAATTAAAGCAGTCGTTTTCCTTTATTAAAGGCTAATATTAAAACACATTTTTGGGAAGGGACATGGTATTCCGAAAAAAGGACATCTCATTTTCTTATGTAACGTCCATCAATATATTGAAGTGTTTCAGGTTCTTTTTGAACAGAAATGAGACTGCAACTGTGAGTAGATGAAGGCCGTTTATTTTGACAATAATTAAATAATCACAAAATAAAATCATAAAGTGAGGGAAAGGAGACTGGGAGTCAACAGTGAAAATAAATGATTGTAGTAATTTTTCTTTTACCCTACCCTTCCCAGTCTTTTCCCCGCCCCTCTTTTGCGCAAAACCTGAACTCCAATTCCCCTCCACACACGTGTACTACCATGCAACCCCTGCACGCACACACCACAATGCAACCCCTGCATGCATACACCCACCATGCAACCCCTGCACGCACACACCACCATGCAACCCCTGCACGCACACACCACCATGCAACCCCTACATGCACACACCACCATGCAACCCCTACATGCACACACCAATATGCAACCCCTGCATGCACACCACCATGCAACCCCTGCACGCACACACCACCATGCAACCCCTGCACGCACACACCACCATGCAACCCCTGCACGCACACACCACTATGCAACCCCTGCACACACACACCACCATGCAACCCCTACATGCACACACCACCATGCAATCCCTGCACGCAGACACCACCATGCAACCCCTGCACGCACACACCACCATGCAACCCCTGCACGCATACACCCACCGTAGCAATTCTTTGCAAAATATATTTTCGGGTATTCAGCCCAATTCATGTCTATGGCAGTGTAAATAACCGCCGCAAAAAAAAATCAAGTTCCTAACCCCCACAGAACCCGAGATACGCCCCTGTCAAAAAATGTCCAAAACTACCTTTTTCGGGGTCATATCTCCATGACCCCGGGCCTAGAAACTGGGTTGAACTTCCTAGGGTCATGTCTGGGGGCCCTCTTTCACAGGGAGCCACCCATTTTCAAATGCTACATTTTCAGCAAATTTACACATTTTCAGCATGATGGCATGTCAAGGTTGCATTTCCAATAGCTTTTGAGCTCTAGGTTGGCAAAAAAAGTCTAAACTGGTGTCCTTTCTAGCTGGGGACACGTCGCCTGGAGGGATCGACAGGGGCCCTAAGGTGGACCTCCGTACTGATTTTCAAGTCTCGGGGACCCCCGGAACCCGAGATATAGCACCCTAAAAAATGTCTATGGGAAATCCCATTATAAAACCCCTTTGGGGCAACGCCCACCATCTGGCGGTGGGGTGGCGTATGAACCCGTGGCTGATGTCTTTCTTTAGCTAAGACTCTTGTGCACGCAAAGAGTGCCCTTCTGAGTTCGTTGGCCCAGGGGTCGTGGAGATACGGATACGATAAGAGACCACCCCCTTCCCTATGGCAAATCCCATTATAAAAACACCATCGGGGTAAGGCTCGGCCAATGGCGGTCGTGGGTCGTACAAACTCGAAGGAGCCCATTTTCTTTAGCTAAGACTGTTGTGCATCTAAAGAGAGTACTAGCGAGTTTGTTGGTCCAGGATTTGTGGACTCATGGGGTACGACAGGAGGACCCCCCCCCGACCGCGTTTTCCTATAGCAAAATACATACAAAAAATGTCCATTATATATAAGACCTGAAATGTGCACATTTTGTAGTGTATTTATGCAACAGAAGCACCAATTTAAGTCCATTCCAAGTGTTTTGTGATCACAGTATCAGCTTGAGTGTATCAGAGCATAGTTTTGCACCAAAAGCGGGCAGAGGCGAAAAAAAGCACTATATACCCTATTCTTTAAAATATCACTTTGCAGTGCAAATTTGAGGAACGCAACCAATTATCCTGGGTTTAAAAGGCATGTCATATGCAGACAGGCTAAAAGAATTGAATCTATTCAGTCTTGAACAAAGAAGACTATGCGGTGATCTGATTCAAGCATTCAAAATTCTAAAAGGTATTGACAATGTCGACCCAGGGGACTTTTTCGACCTGAAAAAAGAAACAAGTAACAGGGCTCACAAATGGAGATTAGATAAAGGGGCATTCAGAACAGAAAATAGGAGGCACTTTTTTTACACAGAGAATTGTGAGGGTCTGGAACCAACTCCCCAGTAATGTTGTTGGAGCCGACACCCTGGGATCCTTCAAGAAGCTGCTTGATGAGATTCTGGGATCAATAAACTACTAACAACCAAACGAGCAAGATGGGCTGAATGGCCTCCTCTCATTTGTAAACTTTCTTATGTTCTTAAGTACTGACTTAAGAGGCTGAATACTTATGCAACCAGTACATTTCATTTTGTACATTTTCTTTGCAAGTTTTGCTGACATTTAACCTCCTCATATAACAGTGTTCAGTTTAACCACTACAGCTTTGAATAAAAAAAAGTTTGTTTGAAAAACTGTGCATACATTATTTGTAATTCAACAAAATGTGACATTATTGGTAGGGGGTGAATACTTCTGCAAACCACTGTATATATTTTTTCTTTTTATCTCACAGGCATTTCAACATGGACCAAAGAAAATAAAAAAGAGTATTACAAAGAGTTCCCAGTTTCCGAGTGCCTGTGTTGTGGGAGTACATTTAAAGACTTTCCTCCAGGGTATGTTGGAGACGGGAGACTAGGAGTCGTCAGAGGTTTTACAGCGAGGGCTCCTTTCCCAGAACACATAGGAAGACATATATGCTCTATCAAAAACGGTCATTGCCCGTGACCTCTGACCTCTCCTAAAGGTCAAATGTAAATCTGGCTCATTACTCCACAGAGAGTGCAGATAAGGTCATGGTTACTATGGAAAACCTCTTCAAACTTCAGAGTTGTATAACCTTATGGGAAGTAATGTCCACGATTGAAGCTGATCGGTCACGTGGATGGTGACCGATAGATACGCTTAAACATCATGATAGAGACTAGGAAGCTGTAAAGTTGCTTGCAACTCTAGTTAATATTGAAACCATATATAATCTATCCAAAAATAGCCCTGACTTTGACCTTTGACCTCTCCTGAAAGGTCAGACCATTGTTTATAGCTTAGACAAATGTTTTGTTTTTTAGAAATGGCCATTCTAGTTTAATTTGTATTTTTATTTTGTGCTTTGATTTATTTTCATTATTAGTAAATAAAAGTTTTTGTTCAATTTTTCTCAAGTGTCCCTTTGCCTCATCTGTCAGTTCCTCTCATTTCAATCCTTATCGAGCCTGAAAGCGCTTATGTAACAAAATGTAATAAATTTCTATGTAAACAATTTGGCCTGTTTTATAGTGCTTGAGACAGAAAAGCAGGACTCCAACAAGAAAAGTGGGGGATTTATTCTTTGTAGATTATCTACTGTTAGATTTTGTCTGGATACCCCAGACATACAATTAAGATTAATATCTTATGAACAAGTTCAATCCAGAAGTTTATCAATCGGAAAACATAAGGAAGTCTTTAAATGTTATGATTTATTATAAGTATAAACCACAACTAGATTCAGGTATGTCACAAACAGTAGTTCTTTCCTTTATATCCTAGAGTCCATTGTTGTATGACAGTTTTTGCATCAGAAAACAACAAAAAGCCTGTCAGCTAGGTACCTCATATTCTTAATTCTTTCATTCTGTTCATTTTTAAGATGAATTTTGTGCTTGAGGCAGATGTTCCAGATTAGGGTTGGGTTCTCTTCAATTCAACTGTAGCTGTAGGCAATAACTTCCACTGTAGTGCAACTACCCCTAACCCAACCAAAACCTGTCCAAACCTTTCAGCCTCCTATTGGACAACAGGAGACAAGATTTTAATGACTCATAGGGACTCTTTTATTCTTAGGTAACCTTTCAATAAACAAACCGAATAAATTCCTGAATTTTCCAATTGCTCCTAAAACTACATACAAGAAAGACATTTTAAATAAATAAAGACGTTTTACACTGTATTGTGTTTTCACGTCGACTTTAATTGATATAGAACATTTTTTTAATAAATATATTCAATACATTTTTTTCCTTCATAATTAACATTATTTACATACATATTAAGCAAATGGGGGGTGCGACGTGCAGGGGGAATACGCCTTATCTATCTATATACAATGTCTTAGCAGCTAAGAACACAACTACATTGCAACTGTACTTTCAGTTTATATATTCTGAAGGGAAAATAAACTGGAAAAGCAGTTTTTGATCAAAATACGTACACATGTGCATTAAAACAAAATGAAAAGTACTGGCTGCACTACAGCGGAAGTTATTACCTACAGCTACAGTTGAATTGAAGAGAACCCAACCCACATAGAATTGAGCTTTCTCAATGCTACCCAATGGAGATATAAAGCAGAATGTCTGTGCTGTAGCACAGCCCGCTCTCCTGAGCTGGGTCAGTAATGCCCTATTGCCCTATTCTGCCTATTATTATTAGGACAATCCTCAGATAAGATGTTATTTCCTTACTTCAGATGTGTCCAGAACTTTCTAGGACTATCACCTCCTGACAGAAACTGTTCATGGTTAATTGTTTGGAGCGATCAAGCATTCTTAGTCAGTTCCGCCTTCAACAACCTTCTTGTTCTGCTTCGAAAAGGTTGTCTCTTGAAGTTATGAAGCTGAGTGTCATCTCATTTTGTTAGAATTACATATATACACATTAAAATAATTCATAAACCCTCATACCAATAGTGTCATGTTTTATTCTATGCCCTTCCATTCATTTAGGATTTGTACTGAGAAATAAGTGGCCCAATGATACTTATCCTTTCCCAGATACTGCTCACAGGACTGTGGAATGCAGCACATGAATCTGTGAAACAGATCCTGGTATTACACCTGCACTGCCACCCTGGATCTGTATTCACAGTGTGCTTGTAAATCTACAGTATGTAAATAATAATTGTAAATATTTATTTCATAAAGTTAAATAAACATGACACTTGTTGAGGGGGTGCCCCTTGTCTGATATAGAGAAAAAAGTGGCAGAGCATGATTAAACACAAGGCTAATTATTCAACTTTGATAAATTGATTGGCATATTAACTTCAAAGAGTGAACAAGAAGAAATAAGAAAACTGTAATGTTGTGAGGGTCTGGAACCAACTCCCCAGTAATGTTGTTGAAGCTGACACCCTGGGATCCTTCAAGAAGCTGATTGATGAGATTCTGGGATCAATAAGCTACTAACAACCAAACGAGCAAGATGGGCTGAATGGCCTCCTCTCGTTTGTAAACTTTCTTATGTTCTTATGAGAGAATAGACTTGAATAAGACGCCAACTTCAGCTTCCTATGTTTATTTTGTATACCTAAATGCTAACCCAGCATGTAAATGAAATGAGAAGTGGGACACGTAATTCTTTCTTTTATTTGATAAGATTAGACAGATTGGTTGTCTGAATCAGTTGGTATTGTTGCAATGTGCACAAACACAGATAATTGAATGGCAAAGTAGCGGAGGACGATCTATAGAGATATATTTTAGAAGTACGCTTTAATTAAAAAACTACAGTATTTTGCATTAACTTGCATAACAGAAGCAAAAAAGCCATTTACGTGATTTCAAACAATCAATGGTCTCTTTATTTTTTTTTAAATCATTACCCCGGTGGATGTAAACACGATAGAACCAAACTGTAAACTGCGTATGAACTCATAATTCAAAGTTTTGTTAATGTTGTGATCTTGTCTCAGTCTTGTGCACAAAGCAGCTATAAATGCCACTGGTATCAGAGCAATTCAACTGTTACATACTGAGAATTTAAAACTGAACTGTAAAAAGTCTGTGTGTGATCTAGTAAAACAAGTTATACAAGGGTCAAAAAGAAAACCTGTTAAATTCAACTGGGAAAGAGTTTAAACAAGATTTTACAGAAACAGTATATTGAATAGAGATCTCTTTATTATAGTGCATTTCTCAGACAAGTTACAACATGGTTAAAAACCCCGGAATCAGATCAGGTTTTGAGAAAAAAAAGAAAAAAAACCACACATCTGCGCACTTGTTTTGTATGAGTCAATTTATACAGAAAGGGGTTTCAAACTTAAAGCTTCACATTTTAACAAGGGTATTTGAAATGACTGCCTAGTTTAGTTTATATATATATATATATATATATATATATATATATATATATATATATATATATATATATAATAATGTGTGTGTGTTAAGATTAAGTATGTAGAACTTGACTTGTTAAAAATCATTGGATTCCTTTCACTATGGCTATATTTTCATGTTAGACAAAATTAATATTTACTAACAGGCCAGAAAAGCAACAAGAGTATCTTTGACAGTAGTTATTTCTATTTTATTTCTACTGAGCTGTGTACCTGCACGCACTGTTGGAAGTTGGTATTCTTGGAAATGAACTGCAGTACTAGTATTCCACTTGCTTACAGAGGATATGTTTTTAGTCTTTATACAACCTAGAGTGGAAACAGTTTGTATTTTGTCTTTCTGGAGGTCAACTGGTTTCTGATGGACACAAGTTATAAGTCCTTCTTAAATGAAGGGACATTTAAAAGTTGTGACAAGCATGTGGATGCATTTTCAAGATATTTCAGTTACTTCTTACAACACTGATATACAATATGGTTTACATTGAAAATCTGGAGAGAGAACTAGAAAATTATATTTCTATTGCCCAAGATACGTCCCCCCTGCCTCACCTCTGCTCAGCAAGATAAGACTTTCAGCAAAGAATGGCTTGAAAGAAGGGTCAATTTTTGCCAACACCTGAATTGAATAAAACTTTGCACGTGTAGTGTCATGTGTACTATGAAGGGAAATAGCGGCCACTACCTTACCACCTGACCCATTCCAAGATGACTAATGGGCTTAGCTGAGAAGACACAGACTGACTATCATAACCAGCAGGTAGATTTCTTAACGATCTTGATCGTCCTTTGAATCCCATCCAGCATCAAGGACATGGTGTTCATGTGTAGATGCCTGGGTTTAACATACATCTTTGGTATCCCAAATACCACAGAACAGAGGCAATGTGGGCACAACAATCCATCATCTTGGCTCCAGATCTGCACATGCAATACCAGGATGGTTCTAGCTACATGGCATTAGAGGCACCATCA
Source organism: Huso huso (assembly GCA_036884735.1). NCBI lineage: Eukaryota > Metazoa > Chordata > Actinopteri > Acipenseriformes > Acipenseridae > Huso > Huso huso. The sequence continues at coordinate 8,858,508 of CM072697.1, forward strand.
AATGACACACATAATGACTATGCATTTGACTCTACATGCCTGAATCAGTTTCATACTCAACAAACCATGGTCATCTTTGTGCCACAGAAGATCACACTTGCCATCCATTGACACTTATGAGTGTTTTGTGAAGTGATGATCAGTCTGTATTGTACGCTGCAGGAGTACTAGTTATTCTCTCTGTACAGCCGATACATATGTTATGATTGTTTTTTTATGGTAGCCATGTTTGGTACCATGGGGTTTCAGAACGTCTACAGCTGAAACTATATCTAGTCCCTGCCAGTACTAACCATGCAGAAGGCCAACTCCAGGGCTGCTTTCACCTCAACAACCTGACAACACACATTGGGCAAGTCGTTTCACTGAGAGCAGGTCTTCTCAAACTCGGTCCTGGGGACCCTGTCTGCGGGTTTTCATTCCAACTGATCTCTCTATTACTCAACTATACCCTTACTTGAACTGATAATTTGCTTAATTAGACCTTTTTACTTGTTTTCAGCTCTTAAACAATTGCAGATTTCAAGTTAGCTGTAACATTTTATTATAAGTAACTTGAACTCTGCAACTGTTTAAGAGCAGAACACAATTAAGGTCTAATTAAGCAAATTATTAGTTCAGTTAAGAGTTTAGTTAAGTAATTGAGAGCTCAGTTGGAATGAAAACCAGAAGACACAGGGGGTCTCCAGGACCGTGTTTGAGAACCCCTGACCTAGACAGGATTGCTTCTTGGCGCCCCACTGCTGAGGGTGGAGGTAGAGAACTCCTACGAGACATTACAGGAGCCCTTGATAATGAACAGGTAACATCCTCTCTACTTATAAAAAGGACACGTCTGAGATTCTCGCGAGTGAACATGTCTAGTATTCATCCCCTTTGTCCACATATCCTTCAGCCCTGGGTGGCACTTTTATTTATTTTTTGGTGTTTAGGTATACTCTCATTGCAGCTACAACTTAATATTTTGCCCATATTTGTCCCTATGCATGTCTGTTCCTGTAGCACACTTTCACAGTGGAGAACCCCTTTGTGGACATTACAAAATGGCAACATGGAAATAGGATCTTTGTGCCGATACCATTAGTCATTGTTTTGACGTACAGGTTAACGGAGGGGTTTCCTGATACAGCATATCCAGATGTCTTCTTTGAAGCACAACATTCTTTGCTGTATGCAATTTCATTTAATACAATACTTTTTGCAAGCCATCCTTTGTCTCTTCTACTGGAGTTTGTTTTACTGCTACAGCGGCTCAACACCAGACTTTCAGTGCACTTCCAAGAGACACACACACTGAATTTAGGTCATAGTTTCACAACCCCCACCCCATTCCAGTAACTGCCCAACCTACCCACCCCTCTCAACCCACCCCAAATCAAGACAAATGGGTTAGATTTGCAATAAGATGCAACTGTACACCGTTTTCCCAGCAGCACGCCCATCTGAGAGTCAGGTATTCTGTACAAAAATGAGAGTGGGAGCAGCTCTCTGTAAATGCCTTACCACCCAAGGCCTTTGTGCACCAATACTATTTTTTAGGATCTCTGGCCAATAGGCAGGCAGTGCAGAAACAAGAATTCAGCGAGCTGTACCTTAAAAGCCCCCAAACTTGGTAACTGCTCTTAACACATTCTATTAGGTGATCACAAAACTCAGATACATATATATGAAGCAAATAAGTGGCCCGTTTTAACTGCTTTTCTATCTTTTCAAACTACAATCCCCTCCTCTGTCCCCATCACCATATAATTGACAACCCCATCTGTACTCAGCAGTTTACATAAATAAACTCAAGGTAGTAGTTTCTGAAAATACTATGAAAATGCAAAATAACCCACTTTGCCAAACCGCATTTCCAGGTTTTTATGCCTTAATAAATCCAAACGTGCATGATCAAGAATCATCAAGCACAGTTCATTGCTGCACTCTAGTGTTTAATACAATAAAACAGACCATAGATGGAGAAATACCAAAATATTTATATCTAGTGAAACATCTGTAACCAAGAGTGTCCAATAGGTCAGGCAACTATACCTTCAAAAAGGGGCTTTAAAAGATTAGTTTACAAAAAAGACCTGAGGATGTCCAACCATCCTTCTACAAGTTTTTTTTGTGCAAGTAACTTTTCCAGTTAGAAAATGAAAATGACTAGAGGTTCAGCAGGCAGCCCTACTGAAATCAAGGAAGTCTTGGAATGACAGTTTTCTTTTTCTATTCCTACAATTACAAAAAAAACTACTAGAAATGTTCTATTAACCGGTAATCATGAACTGCTAGACACAAATTCCTTCAGCTCTGTTCAATCCTAGTCATCCCAGAAAGAGGACACCCAGTTTGTTGTAATAAAATCTAGAAGCCCTGCACTATTCTTGACTGACTGCCAGTATACCCTGTAAATTTCAATGCCTAAGTAAAAAATTCCCATGGCTAGAGACAAAAAGGCTGGTAGTGTTCTTTAGAAAACCGCAATACTGTTTCCACAGGAGGTGTAAGGCACAGTGCACAAGGGCTGCTCCCACTCCGAGTTCACAGACATGCAGACACACACACACACACACACACACATACATATGCAGGGCTGCCAGTCAGAGCCCCAGGTGGGTGGAGGGGCCGGGACTAATGCTGCCGCTGCCTCACATGGCCAATGGAATGGATCATTTCTGTTTTTTGAGTTGGTTGGAGAGCCAGTCCAGCCCCTCATAGAGGCCATCCCCGCTGGTGGCGCAGGTGGCCTGGATGTACCAGTTCCGATGGCGCAGGGCGTGCAGCCCCAGCTTGTCTGTGATCTCAGCAGCGTTCATGGCGTTGGGCAAGTCCTGCAGGACAAAAGGAACGGGTCAGTGATGAAACAGATTTTGTGCTGAGGTTTCTTGATGTTATTTTAAAGGGTGGATGTCTACACTTTAAAGAAATACAGACGTGGTAGAAAAAAAGTCTATTTCTACCTGTTTGTTTGCAAAAACAAGCAACACAGCGTCCCGCAGCTCATCCTCTGCAAGCATTCTCGTCAACTCCTCTCTCGCCTCATTTACTCGCTCCCTGTCGTTACTGTCAACCACGAAAATTAAGCCTGCACAAAATACAGAAATAGTCATATGAGGAAGTGTGATAACACACAAACTGTAAACTTCCCTAGTAATTACACAAATCACAACTTACCAGGTCTCAGACAAACAATACATTCATAGTTTTGACCCACATGTTTAAAAGCAAAAATCACCTTATACATTTTTTTTTTTTAAAACACTTTCTCCTCAGAAAACATTTAATTGCATTATATACATATCCAATAAAATTCCAATATGTGATGTACAGATTTAAATCTTTGGGAAAAGCACAGGGACACTGACCTTGTGTGTTCTGGAAGTAATGGCGCCAGAGAGGTCGGATTTTATCTTGACCGCCTACATCCCACACTGTAAAGCTGATGTTCTTGTATTCTACTGTCTCTACATTAAAACCTGCAAGTCGTAAAAAAAATAAAAATAAATAAAAAAAAAATTAAATAAAAACACACATGATAAGATATGCTTTGTGTTACACACTACATAAAAAAGATGCAAAAAAAACCCCACACAATACACTTCACAACCAGAGTGACCTATCATTTTCAGAAAAAAAGCTTAAAGCTTTTGTCTATCCTAAATGTAAAACAGATGAGATCTAATCAATTAAACTGTAACTACATATTCTTGTTGTCTAGCAACATATGGAAAAGCTCCAGTTCAGTGTTGAGTTTTAATTAATAAATACCATACCAAATATCATAATCTGACAAAGGTATTTCTTTATACTGTATTAATGTCACCCAGGCAAGGCAATATAGTATTGAGCAACTTTACATTTTTTATTTCTAATTTGGAATTGTCAATTATTTTTTCTCATTTTCTCCCCAATTTGGAAAGCCACCCCTACGCTGACTCGGGAGAGACGAAGATGGACACACGCGTCCTCCGAAACATGTGCTGTCAGCCGTCCGCTTCTTTTCACTCTGCAGGCCCGCCATGCAGCCACCTCAGAGCTACAGTGTCAGAGGAACACGCAGCTCTGGGCATCTTACAGGCAGGCCCGCCCGCAGGCACCCGCCAGTCTACAGGGGTCGCTGGTGCGCGGTGAGCCGAGGACAACTTGGCCGACCTAGGCCCTCCCCAACCGGGCAGCGCTCGGCCAATTGTGCGCCACCCCCTGGGAACTCCCGTCCGCGGTCGGCAGTGGAATAGCCTGGACTTGAACCGGCGATCTCCAGGCTATAGGGCACCTCCTGCGCTCCACGCGGAGTGCCTTTACCCGATGCGCCACTCGGGAGCCCCTCAACTTTACATTTTTTTGATTAAATTCAAAAGTACTCCTCTCCTCATACTCCTAAAAAAACACACAGAATACATTGTGCCCTTGGTTCTGAATTGGTCACAATACAGGGGGATCGTGCTTTACTGTCCAGGTAAAACCTGAACCCACTTACCTATTGTGGGGATGGTAGTTACAATCTCTCCCAATTTCAGTTTGTAAAGGATTGTTGTTTTTCCAGCTGCGTCCAACCCCACCATCAGAATTCTCATCTCCTTTTTCCCAAAAAGGCCTTTAAACAAGCTCCCAAATATATTCCCCATTGTAGTTTAACTATTTTAAACAACCTGGAACAAATAAAACGGGAACGTGGTTAGAAGCTTCATCTGAAATATCAGTGCTTTTAGTAAAGGTTGTATGATCAGCTACTCTTTAAATATGGCGACTACAATTCTCTAGTGATAGGCCATTTTCACAAATTTTTATTTTGGAGTCTATACAAATCACAGGACAGGCTTAAAAATGAGCAGCCAAAAGCAGAAATAACTGCTTGTCTCTTGGTTAGAATGAACATTCACTGTACCATTAGAGTTTGAACGCTATCTTTCAAGTTGTCTCTAGATAACTCAGTGTTTGCTCCAGGACTTACAGACTGAGGGTCAATGTGGCCCCCACTCTAAATTTGAGGGGGACATTTTATTTGATGAGGGGGTCAATATGTTTGATAATTCAGAACCAACCACCATTTCTTATTTTTGTTTGTTTTTAAATATGCCAGCAGAGTTTACTGACCTTTTGTTTCTGAAGAACAAAAAATAAAACTGTAAAGCTGTAGATACAACCAAGGTGTCTCTACACTACTCACTGTCACTTTTGGGGAAAATATTGGCAAATGTGTCACAGTGACGCTGGTGTATCACTGAGTAGAGGACATTCATTGTACCAGATCACATTAGAACAAGGGTTTTCAATCTTTTTAAGCTGCATACCCCTTTTCAAAAAAAGTAGTCCACCGCATACCCCCAACTGAGATACAGTATATTTAATAATAAAATTAAAACAGAAAAAAGGGTTTATACAATAACATGATACAACAAAACGCACATGCCTTGGAGTGCGTGATGGATAAAATTATAAAAGTTACAGTATTATAATGGAAAAACTATATATTATATTTACTTTTGGATAAAAATAGTCCCTCAAACAGGTTTCTAGTTGTTGGAAACATCAACATGATTTTAATTAATTAGTAATTACAATAAAATTAACGAAGCCTCCGTGCTAAACTCAGTCAATCAGAAATGACATAGGACTATTCCATGATAGCAAATGGCACTGAACGCTCTGTTACAGCACAGCAGTCTGGTGTTGGCGATTAAACGTTGATTAAATGATAAAAGTTTGCAATAGATTGGGAAGTGGTACTAAGTCAAATGCGTTGTCTGCCATTTCAGAATTTTTCTCGCGTACCCCAGTTTGAAAACCGCTGCATTAGAAGAAACCACATTACCAACAGATACAGTTTAATAGTCGTATTTAAATGCCATTGTCCTGACTGGTAAATTCTTACCTTCCAGCTGCCCTTTTATTTTGACAATTGCCATATCAAAAATGGCATTTTTTTTATTTTACATTTTTCATTCTTAGCCCCCAAGTAAATATTTTGAACAGTTTTCAAAGCAATTTTTGCTTTATTTTTACAACACACGTTGATGTTGTTGATATGATAAACGCGTATCTGCTTCAGGTACTGGATTGATGGCCCGTGTTAAAATGTTAAATATACAGTATGTATTTCGTTAGTTTTGTGGATTTGCTATATTTTAATACTGCACATAATGATATGGTTTTGAAAATGCTACTTACCAAAACCGTGACTGCACGTGAACTGTATTACATAATAAATTTCCTTTATTCTGATTCCAGTGGTGTTATCTCAATGCAAGATGTAGTATATACAGTGCTGTATAAAATCACATATATATATATATATATATATATATATATATATATATATAATTTGTTTTTGTTTTTTTATCATGCCGTTATATTTATAGGCCTACTGGCGAAATGGCCAAGAGACAGTTGGTGCTTAACACATACTGAATTATTTTGGGACTGAATTTTAGCATTTTTTGTCATAAAAAAGACACATTTCACATATTTTATAACGTTACCGTAGACTTTTTTTTAAATCGATGCGGTTTTCGTTTCACAAATCTACTGCACTTTGTCTATAAACTGTATTGCACTACGCACAAGTTCAAATTTCTACCATTCACTTGCTAGATCACTCCATATCAAACACAGATATTTTGTCTAGTCAATAGTTAACAGCTGATTAATTTCACAGTATTTTTAAGCACAAATATAATAGCCTACATTTCAACAGTCACTGCCGAAGCCGATTACTTATTCTTACAGAAGTAATATGGTCGGGTGTAACAGGGATACAAGGTTATATTTGCGCCGGGCCATGTTGTTAACAAGCCTGATGACGTTGTCGTCCAGGCTTTACTGTGAAACTGACTGTAACCAGAGAGGGTGTGAGCGCATTCTACTGGACTGGAGAATAAAAGCACGGGAGTTTAATTATGAAAATGCAAGTGTAAACAAACAAGTAAAAAATATTAGCATGTCGTCAGACATTTACTGCGTATTGGTATTGCGTCTTGTCTGGGAAGGGGGACACACGGGCGCGTTAAGAGAAATTCAGCGGGACATTTTTCATTTCAGGGGGGCATTGGCGCAATGGCGCGGCCTAGCGCAAACACTGATAACTGTATACATTCAGAACAACACTTATGTCTCCACCTTATTAATCATGAACTGCAGTAGTCCTTGTTTAACACTACACAGCATTATCTTTAAAAGGGTTGCATTCTTACTGCCTCCAACAAGGAGCGTGGAAGGGACGGTCCAGCCGTGGTGCCAATACGTTCCTGTTACATTGACTTGGGACAGTGTCTTGGTGACCTCAGCTGAGAATATCACAACAGCATATTTTCAAACAAGTCCCAATGTTGACCCCCTTTTAGGACTGTGCATTGGCAGGATCTATACGATACAATATGCATCACCATACAGTAAACCAAGTCCAATATTTTAATCCTTATTTTTTTCACCCCATTGCTAACCTTCTACTAACCTACTGCTGCATGTATTAGTAGGAGCATTCCTGTTTAGCTCAATTGGTGTCATTACAGCGATACTGGACTGTCAACAAATTAGAATACTGAAAGCTATGAAAGACACACCAAGAAATTCAAATTTTGACTACAATTAGATATTGTAACATATTAAACTTCAAAATTCCACAAAATGAAGTCCTTCCAAAAATGTCTGTAAATCGTGTCTAAATGCCCATACCACAGTAGCAACAATTCTGTACAAGAAAAAAGGGTTAGAAACCGTCAGCAACTTATGAAGAACCGCATGAAGCTCGGAACAAGTGCAAAACTTAATTATACTGTAGATTAAGAAAGTATTTCAAAATGTATTTAACTGAATGTATAGATTGTAAAACACTTTTTAGATGTATTTTCAGATAAATTTCTATTGCACTGCATTGGTCTTAACTCTGCTGCAGGTTAGGGAGGAAAATTGCCTGAAGCTGGTTCGCCTCCCAACAGTGGCCCCTATTATCCTGTTTAAGGGACTGGCTGATTGATTAATCAATCAATCAATCAATCTTTATTTTATATAGCCCCTTTATAGTGGACCAGCATCACAAAGCGTTTTACAAGACACAGTAACAAAAACAATGCATGATACATTAAATAGAGTGGAAAACAATGCATAATACATTAAAAATAAGGCTAGGATGTAAAAAGAATTCTAAAACATTGCAGGGTTCATACACTTTTTCAACATCAAAATTCCATACTTTTTCCAAACTTCCATTTGTTTTTCCCAGACTTGTGTTTTAGTTATTTTCTATTATTTTTTAAATAGTTATCCATATAGGTGGGCAGCCGCAGAGCATTATAGCTTTTTGATCCAGAGCAGAAGTTGCTCCTGGTTTTCTAAAAGTATTTGTCAAAATCTGGAGGTGCACATTAGCACGAGACAATGCAAGTATGCAAAGGAAAAGTAAGATACAATCTTACTTTAGAAGTCTCCAATATTTGAGAACTACGTTACACTATTTACAAAAATAATATAAAAAGTTGTATAACTGCAAGTATACTTGTGCAAAAATAGGATAGTATAATGGTACCAATAGTATACTAAAACCAGACAATTTTGTCACAAGTATACTTGCAGTATACTACTTTTTTGTAAGGGATGATATTGGATTCTGATCCAAACTTCTTTATACCATCTGTTAAATGTTCAACTCTATGGGAGGTGAAAAATAACAAAAATTAAATAACAAATGTGCACGCATTATATACTAAAATGTGCAAGTGTCGTATATTAAACATACACGTCAAATACTAAATACAGTACACCCTCGCTATAACAACCGTTTGGGTCCAAAGCCTTTTGTTCGCTATAGTAAAAGACAATCCAAAATTAACAATAAAAGCTCCTGGAGTAAGTTAAGGAAGTCACCTTGGATAAAGACATTAGCTAAATTATTAATAATATTAGTACTGTTTTATTCTTTGATTTTCTTTATTACAGTATTTGTCACTACTACCACTGCTACTACGACTACTACTTACTACTACTAATAATAATAGCAATGAGATTGTGAATAAAAGTAGAATTACAAGTACAGTACTTATTTGTGACATGCTGCATCCAGTATTCTGGCTATATCCTATTTGTTGAAGAACACAGTACAACCCCCACCCCCCCAAAAAAAACCCCACAAAGTTTCAGTTTTGTTTCAATTGCAAATGTTAATTTAAATCTTGGTTCCTTATTTAAAACAAACAAAAAAAAACAAACAAATAAAAAAAAAACATCAATGTTTCCTGTGCCGGTTGCATGGAGCTGTATGAGCCAACATCAGCAGTAGTTTCGTTTCATTTTTTTTTTATTTTATTTTTAATTTTTTTTTTTTTTTTAAATCAGTATTTAATCGTATAATGAAGGCCATACAGCGAGGATGTAAATAGTATATCTACACTCGGCTGACGGTTTGGACCCAAGACTGTTGCTGCACTCGGTACTGTAAGTTACAAGCAAGCACCATACATTTAAAATAAAATGACCGGCACATTTTATTAATCACACTAAAATGAAAAAAAAAAGTGATGTTAACATGCTATGTTAATCTACATTAATGATTTAGATTCTGGTATAGTAAGGAAACTTGTTAAATTTGCAGACAACACAAAAATAGGAGGAGTGGCAAACACTGTTGCAGCAGCAAAGGTCATTCAAAATGATCTAGACAGCATTCAGAACTGGGAAGACACATGGCAAATGACATTTAACAGAGAAAAGTGAAAAGTACTGCACGCAGGCAATAAAAATGTGCATTATAAATATCATATGGGAGATACTAAAATTGAAGAAGGGAACTATGAAAAAGACCTAGGAGTTTATGTTGACTCAGAAATGTCTTCATCTAGACAATGTGGGGAAGCTATAAAAAAGGCCAACAAGACGCTCGGATATATTGTGAGGTGTTGAATTTAAATCAAGGGAAGTAATGTTAAAACTTTACAATGCATTAGTAAGACCTCATCTAGAATATTGTGTTCAGTTCTGGTCACCTCGTTACAAAAAGGATATTGCTGCTCTAGAAAGAGTGCAAAGAAGAGCGACCAGAATTATCCCGGGTTTAAAAGGCATATCATATGCAGACAGGCTAAAAGAATTGAATCTATTCAGTCTTGAACAAAGAAGACTACGCGGTGATCTGATTCAAACATTCAAAATCCTAAAAGGTAAAGACAATGTCGACCCTGGGGACTTTTTTGACCTGAAAAAAGAAACAAGGACCAGGGGTCACAAATGGAGATTAGATAAAGGGGCATTCAGAACAGAAAAAAGGAGGCACTTTTTTACACAGAGAATTATGAGGGTCTGGAACCAACTCCCCAGTAATGTTATTGAAGCTGACACCCTGGGATCCTTCAAGAAGCTGCTTGATGAGATTCTGGGATCAATAAGCTAGTAACAACCAAACGAGCAAGATGGGCTGAATGGCCTCCTCTCGTTTGTAAACTATCGTATTCGATTTTTTTTTTCCTGGGTTGGGAAATAACGTTAACGATTTAATAAAAGGTAACAACAAGATAACAAAATGTGAATCTTGGTGAGCACAGTAGCAGTAAGTACAGTAGCTTGTAATTCCAGTCTGTAACTTAAATTTAAAAAATCATAGCCTTCAATATAAATTGTATATATTTTACCTTTCCTTTCACTGGAGCAGACAGAGTCATGTGACATATACCAGTGCGCTGACTGGATAGGATCGCTTGAGTTGTCAGGACGTTGTCAGGGGTGTTACACGGGGCAATCCTCACGGGATTTGGTCGCAAGCAATATAGTTGCTACTAGTAAACTGCCTAGACAGTTGCCGCTAGAGCTGCTGACCCACTTTCGAGATCAATTATTATTAATAATAAAAAAATAATCGCAGAATTATTTTCATTCTCCTGTGATACTAGTAAAATTCCTGACTTTCAAGACTTTCATAACGGAGACATGGTTTTTCAAGCATTTTCAAGCCCTGGAAATCAGTTTGGCATTTATCCAGACTAGCGTACGGACCCTGATTGTGGATGCGAGAGAAAAAAAAAAATAGCAACAACACAACAGCTAATAACAGATATCAAGCTTAAAGAGCATGGAAAGCAAGAGACGATCGACCTTAGATTGGTAAGTGGGAACCCACGGACTGGCCATTCTAAACTTAAATAAGCACCGAAGCACAAAAGAAAATCTACTGGGATATTCAAAAAGCTAGTGTACCGTAGTCACATCAAAATGACTTCATTGAAGGAGGAGAGGGAAATTAGTTTTGGCTATCAGAAAACAATGAAGAATGCAGTTAATTTTCTTTTACAGAACAAGCCTGTAAGCGCAACTATCATGCCTCAAATGACAGGTAACCTTATGAGAAAACAATAGTTAGAATACAAGCTTTTTCTTACTCTGCAAGTTCTTAAAAAAATGTGTTTTAAGGAAAAGAGGGGTTAACAAAAGTACAACTTTTCTAAATTCTACTGTATACCAAGGGTAAAAAAAATAAATAAAAGTCCAGCTAAATAACAAACAATCTAGTGATACATTTGCAGCCTTAACTAGTTAATGTCACTGTTAATGTATATGCTAGGGTTCACTAAATTTAAGCCACCACACAGGGAAAGAAGATACTGCACCTTGGCAATATGCGCTGGGTGGAAATGAGGCAGGTAAAACTATACCTGAAATGGGATACAACTGTTTAAATTAATCAGGAGCACGGAGCCAACAGGAACAGAGGTAACGATCGTACTGCACTTCCTTTCAGTCAGCACAACCTGAAATGCACTTCTCAGCAATGCTGCTGCAGCATCCCATTTTCAAGGCACAGTTTTAAACTTAAGACTGAGCATGTTTTTAAAAAACAGCATCTTTCCCACAAATGTTGCCACTCCTATTTATACCTATTATAATGACTTGAATTAAGCTCCTTTCATACTGGCACTACCTGGGTCCATTATAAGAATGGTTTCCCTGCCTGAAAACCACATGGCAGTGTTTAGGTGAGCAGCTGAAATAATTCATTTTATCTAAGAAATATATGTTTACAGCAACTAAGACACACAGGTAAGGTTCTCGGGACATGGGTACCCGCGTCCTTTATGCACGCATGACTGGCCCTCAGGTTTGCAGTTGTCTGTGTCCCCGGGATGCGCATCTGTCCGTCTGAAAAGGGAAGCCCACCACTATGGAGAACTGGAAAACATGGACACGGGTACGTCTTGGATCGGAGCGGATTGAAAACAACACAGTACTGGATAGCACCCAGGGTTCCCACTCTTTTCAAGAAATAATTTTCCAGGACATTTCCAGGACAATTTTCAATGACATTTTATGATAAATAATAGGGAGACATTACTCACTGAGTGGCGAAACACACGATTACTATCAATGATTGGCTGCCACACAGCCTCAGTAGGTACCTCATGTGTAAAAACATTGTCATGTCACACCTCTCCTCTGCACTCTCCACTGGCCTCCGGTGGCAGGGTGCATCAGATTCAAGACCCTGGTGCTTGCCTACAGGGCAACTAAGGGAACAGCTCCAGGCTATGGACTGTCCCTACACACACCAGCACCAAGTTGGTGCTAATCAATCTCTAAATCTATCAATGAACCCATTTTCAAACAGCAATATTGACCCTCCCTTTTCTTTACTACTTTAATATCTAAAGATTTACTAATAGGCTTGTGTTCTTCATGTTTTTAAACTTCAATATTGATCATCTTGTTTCTTTATTAGGCTACTTTAATATCTTCCACCCAGACTTTTCATTAGGTTAGTATTCTTCACTTCATATCCTGAAGAGCTGCAGTGTGTGCAGGCTCTCTATACAGCCCACCATTAACACACCTGATCAATTAATCAGCAAGACGACCTTTTCACGAGACAAAATCCTGCACACACTGCACCTCTCCAGAAAAAGGAGTGGAGAATAGTAGAAACATGAAAAGCACATCCAATGTCATCCAATGTCAGCTTTATCCAGAGCTTGTTTGGTGGCTAAGCCGATGTCAAGCTGTTTGGTACATGCAGTGTTTTGTTCAGTGGGTCAAGTTTGAGCATCTGGAGGACTGTGTGTTCTCCAGGACGTCTCTCTTGATGAAGCAAGACAGCAGGCTCATCAGAGTAGACGGCAGCTCTTCTGCCAAAAAGGGCACCATTGGTGCATCTGTCTGAAAGGTTTCAAGAAATGGTTTCAGCTGTCTTGCAACAAATGCAACAAATGCAACAAATGCAACAAAATGCAGTTTTGCCTTGAAGAGTGGGTCAGCAGCTGCCTCTTTCACCAAAGTGTAGGACACTGAGGTTGGAACTTTGCTTTTAGGAATTTCTTCAATATACTTCAGCTGGCCATATCTCAATTGCACGCTCTGCAACTTGCAGATCTTCCACCCATCTGTGGGCACAAAACTTCAGAGGAAATGTTGTTTTCGTCAAGTCAGCAAAATCGTCTCTTCTGGCCGGTGTGTCGTGAAAGAGCTGCCAGAGGGCTCTCAGTGTTTCTCCCAGTTTCTTTCTCACCCTGTTGAAAATTGCCAGGAGCAACATGCAGACCACAGCTTCCCATGTTGAGCAGATGTGGTAGATTTGGGTCCATTTGTCTTCTCTCCTCTTCAAATATTCACAGAAACTTCCAGTTGACCTTTGGGCCATCTATGGAGATTTGAAGGAGCTTCTTGGGATCAAAAGGAGATAAACTTATTTTGATTTTCTCAAGGAGCCGCTCTGCTTGAGTGTGTCCCAAAAGATAATGCACCACAACCTTACACTCATCCTCACTCCAATATCTGTTCTGTCTGACCACATCCATCTGTTCTGTCTGTGTTACTTTGTTTCCTCGGTGACAAACAAAAAACAGGCATTTGTTTAGGTTTGAATTTTTTGAAAACTGTCTGGAAACATTTTCCCAAAATATCAGCCACATCTGTGCATTGAATTGAAGGAGAAGTGTGACATCACCACAGTGGTGCACACACACAAAAAAGTTGAAATGAGGAAGACCATTGTGGTCCTAACACAAGCACATTTGATGTTTGTAGTGCACAGACACTCCTCATAGGTGCATTCACATAAAATGTGTCATGCGAGAGTTTGCAACTGTCCTGCTATTTTCAGATGTTTTGAGTGCTGAGACTTTACTGACATCAAAGGACTTCCTACAAAACTTGCAATATGCCCTGTGCACATCTCCTGATACTTCCCAAGGTTCCCAGTCCCTGAACAGACACTCGGACACGTGACTGCAAGTTCCTGAAAATCCTGACCTCCTCATTCTCAATGCATTACCTGCAAATGAGATTGAATCCGAATCAATGAGGAACCACTGATATAGACATTCTACTTTCATGTTGCATATTGTTTCCCAACAACAAGATTAGCTAGCTACCAGCAGCCTACGTTTCTGAGAAAAGATTACCACAGCATCAGGATCACACTCATACGCACCATCTCTGGAGGTCCACCAACAACAAGTTGACTAACTCGGTAGCTTGCTATCGTTACTTTTTTTGATTCCAACTAGATTATAACATACAACAAAGTAATTGCAATTAAACATAACAACCAGTCTCAATGCATAATGTTAGTGACACAATTTGTCTTACTTCTCACCACATTGCAGTTTCTGTCCTCAACAGAGTTTGAGTTTTTGAAAAGAGACTACACATAGAGTCAAGCGGCACAGTTATTGATGCTTTCAACCTGCACTGAGAGTTTGACCTTCCCTGGACTCTGATGTTGCATTACATACAAGCTACAGTATGCCCAAACAAGTTCTGAATTGATGCAACAACTTATTCATTCGATTGTTACAAGATTATGGCATCTGTAATCTTATTTTCAGGACACTCAAAGTTTTCCAGGACATTTTATTTTTTCTCATTTTCCATGTGTTTTCCAGGCCTGGAAGACTAGTCTTTAATTTTCCAGGTTTTCCAGGACGCGTGGGAACCCTGAGCACCCCTTTCACGTGACCTCCTGTGTACGGTTGCATATTTTACTGAAATCTGAGGTTTTTGTGGATTCTATTTCTATGCCTTTTTGTTATACTTTTCTTTTAGACAGAAAAAAGTTTGTTTGCGGCTTTTAGTGTTTGTTTCTTATTGTTAAACGTTCAAAACTTTAGTAAAATGAAGAAAAAAAAAAGATGTGTGTACCATTACCATAACATTAAGAGTTTGTACTAGACTTACCAGATGTCCTGGGAAAAGTGTGATTGTCCCAGTTTTCCACTTTCATTTTTTTTTTTTTGTCCCGAACAGACACATTAACTATACATCGTCCCAGTTTTGCTATTGTATTCACATTTTTTAGAAATACAAAACTGTAGCAGCGTGCTCAGCAAGTTAACAGCAGAATAATTTATTATTTAAAGAAATCTGGTAGTTGAGAATTTTTTAGTTGAGCGTGTAGGACCCTCAGTGGGAAAACAAGCATTTTTGGCACATAACAATGTTATTATTGTCAACATGCAGCATTTTATATGGCATTCAGTGTGTACATAATGTTCACAATTGTAGGCTTTTATTTGGATGGTATCCACCGGTGTCAGAAAACACAATCTGAGTCAGAGGCTACCATCCATTAATATAGCCATGCAATGTGAAGAAAAATTTTAAAAAAAAGACCTAGAAATGTGTTAGTTGAAACCAAAAAAGGTCAGCTTGGGATGTTCTTTTTTAGTGTTTGAGGGTTTAACTTTGCTTTCAAGAACATGTCCCACCCCACAGCAGAAACAGCACTCAGGCATGAAGGTGGCTGACAAGTCAGAATACCACAACTGTGAAAAAAATAAAACCTTGCTGGCAACAGCATAATGATAAAGATGCCAGTCAGAAATCTAAATGTCAGGAGACAGGAATATAGTATGATATGTAAAAAGGGAACCAACACTTAATCATGCACACCGTTACTATAACTCCCACTGGTAATAAAAATGTGTATTTAGTGTTTGATATATAAAAAAAAGAAAACAGTAGTACCACTAATCTGGACCTGTGGTAAACACTGGCACAAAAAAAAAGTTAAATAACATACTTTTCATTGTACTGGGTAGAGGTCTGCTCAGGCCTAAATTTAAAACCCAATCCAAACCCAACCCGAGCCCTTTGAAATATTTTCATACCCGACCTGACCATCTCCACAAATATCATAATTCCAAACATACGCTACTGAAACTAAGTACCTTCCGTTTAGACTCTCAATGAATCATATCTCATTTACTTCATTTCCTAATAATCCAACACTGCATGATTTAACCCTTTGCCGTCCTATGGTCGGACCAGGTCCGACAGTACAATTTTCCCTTTCTGGTCCGATATCATTAAAAAGACGTAAAACACAGGTCTCTAGTTGTTTTTTCTCGGGAAGACGCCGAGAAAACCATTCAATGGCCGAGTGAGATCGATAGCAGACGAAAAAAAAAGGGGCATATCTGAGCAATACACATGGCCCCGGCACCACAGAGATAACACGACCATAAACAAACAAGATAGCTGCTTCCGTATCCAGTGCTCAAAGAACATCACTGACATTTGCAGAGCTTTTTGAGATGTTACAGTAATAAAATAATGCCTTGGATCGCATTATTGAGGAGTTTGGTGATAAAACTAGTGATCAGGAGATGATTTATCAGTATGAACGACTATGAAGAGGTATGTGAAAAATACAGCGAACAAGGGGTGGGCGGGGCTGGAGATGCAGTACTGAGTGTCTTGTTGATATGCAGTGCCTTTTAAACCTGTTTTACTGTGAAAAAAAATACTTTTAAAACAGTGAGTGTAAAATAAACTGCGCATGTGAAAATAAATTGGATCTGACGCGCTGAATAAATGGACCGCAAAGGGTTAAAAGAAGACAACAGACTTCTGCAAAACTTTGTTACCATAAACAGCAACACATTCTTTTTGTACAAAAGAAGTCAGGTACGACTGACTTGGCCCAGCTACAGGACGAATACATCCCTTTTCAGTGTGCTGCAGTGATGAATTTCCTGTCTTTTTGCTGTCACATTTCAGTAACATTTTGCAAGATTTGCATTGTACAAAGCCACATGGACTTTTATTATCGCTGAATACGACAATGTTGTAATTTTTCTAAACAGTGGAGTTAGACGTAACATTTCCAGCAACGGAACGTTTCACTGCTACACATTCTCCTGTTAGGTTTTTTTTTTTTTTTTTTTTTTTAATCCATCAGCCTAGATATTTTTAATGTAGAGAATCTCTCTTTCGTACAATTTTTTGGTTAACTGATGTGCACTCTAGAAGTCCTCACCACTCACTGCAGCGCTTCACTTTCGCGAGGTATATTTAGACACGCAAAAAAGGAAGTAAGTTTTAGGAAGCACTTGCACACAAAGACAAAATCCTCACTTAATTAAAAACACCCATAATCCACTCACTGATAACACACTGACACAACCCGAGCCAAGCCCAAACTATAATATACAAACTACACCCGACCCCAACACTTATTGTCGGGTCCCGTCGGGCTCGGGTCAGATAGCAAGGCTCTAGTACCTGGACACTTCAAAGGTGCAACTAGATATGCCTTACTATCCTCAACTATAAAGAGAACACCCTTGTTGCCTTTTTATGGAATGAATTTCATAGAGAACCTGTTTTTGGATATTTTTTAAAAGTGTATCCATGTTTTACTTTATCCCTGCACTTTTGTGGTGCAACAATTAATCGATGCATCGATTATTGATCATCTGTCCTTAATTTCCAGAGCTTCGATTACATATTGGTGAATCTATGCATCAAATTAGAGCCCAGTTTGAAGTCTCCTGTTGCATTAAAACCTTGAGTGTGAGAATGCAGTTCTTTTAGTGCTAGTATGGTAGATAAACAACATCAGCTGTGATACACACTTTAGGCTTCTACTTTTGCGTTGGACAAGCATAGCTGGACTCAGTCACTGGAAGGCAAGGCAGACGGGCCCGCTTCGTTCCGCCACGGAGACTTCAGCCGTCGGTCAGGGTATCGTGCACAACACTCATTAAGTGTTTTCTTCTTGCGCCCCATTTTCAAATCACCGTACACCTATAGCAACCGCTTACCTACACGGTAATCCGCTAATTTAAAAATAGGCGCTTTGAATAACAGGTGCTACAGCTGGCAAATGAAAGTGCACAGTCAGTGCAGGTCTTGATGATTGATAGTCATTCAAACGAATGAGAGCATTTTAGCGCTGCTTCAGTCAACGAGATCTGTCAGAACAGGATGCAATGACTGACAGTAAAACTACAGAAGCCTACTAAGGGACCACTGAGATGACTGACAGCAACCGCTAGGCATTCACAGTGGAATGGAGACGGGACAGACAGCAAGTCTAAAAACTACACAAACTAGAGATGATCCTACATTATTATTTTTGGTAAGAAAATAAAAAATAGCGAGTGGTTTTACCAACGTTTATCCTATGTAAATTTCAGTCAAACTCATTTTTTGGGGAATTCGACGTTTAATGAGCTTTACCGATTAAAATCGAAAAGTAGCAAGGCTACTTGACTCTTAAAAACAAGTGTGTGCATTTTCTTTAAAAATATAAAAAAAAAAAAAAAAGGCTCAGAATTCCAGCATAGCAGTCTAAACACAGCTTTGAAATACACTAGAACCACCACTGCTGTAATTTTGACAGTTTGAGGTTTTCAAATTTAATGCGGTTGTCCGTTTATGACTTTTGCTAAATACATGTATTAAATACCCTGATGGCGTTTGAAAGACAGCCTCACGAAAATAAGGAAGTTATAATCCCACCTAGAGTCCTGCATCGGGTCGGGTACCCGCGGAGCAAAAGCAGGTCGGGTTCAGGTCGGAATGTGAACTTTTTCGCGGTTTGCGGTTCAGGTACGGGTCAAAAAAAATAAATTTTCGGGTCTGAATTTGAATCACCTAAAATGTTTTCTGTCCTTTCAGCGTACTCGTCTGTAACCCTTTCCCAAATAACGGTAAATGTACCAATATTTCCAGCACTAAAGCAGGAGGCGATTAGGGAGGAGTCAGCTGACTAAGCAGTGTTGTTCTCGCTTGTTTGATACGTCGCAAGATCTTTTTATCACGTCTGCTTGGTGATATTAAAAATGTTTGTGAACGAGGTGAAACAAAAGATAGAGCAGGGTTTATATCATGCAGTGGATACTAGTTAGAATTCCATCACAAGTGTGGAATTCTTTTGGAATCATAGCGAATGAAAATAATAAACATGTGACTGGATTCTTTGCCTCTAAAACCTGTCATTATGTTTTTGTAAACGACAGCCACAAAACTCTGCGAAAGCACAGGTGTAGCTCCCTTTCAACTGGTGGCACGAAAGGAAGAGACAGGTATTTTATAGTAAATTAAGTAGAGATAGTTAATGTTACAATGTTAAAATATATTCAGACCACTAGAAAAAGCTATCACGCTGTGTAGCCTATTGTATAAACTCAATCTGTAGAGAATGGTAGAGATATCTGTGTGTGAATGAGAGCGTGAGAGAGTCAGTCGGTGCAGGCAGTAGGTAAAGGACAAACACTTGCGGGTTCGGGTCGGGTTGCAGGTCTTATTAAAGCGGGTTGGGTCGGGTCGGGTCGGGTCGCGGGTAAGAAGACGGTGTTACAGCAGGTTGCGGGTTGGGTCCTGTAGTAGCGGGTCCGGGTTGGAAGCGGGTTGTAAAAATCTGACCCGCGCAGGACTCTAATCCCACCCACCTAGAACCGCCAAAGCCGTCATTTTGACTACCTTCTACAATACATGTTTTTATTTTGAATATAACCTACAATATTCTATTTTTATATACAAGCCTGTTATACCTACTGGACCTGGCAACCATCAATTCCTTCGTTTTGTACAAGGAATGCACTGGGGAAAATAGCAGTCTGCAGCAGTTCAACCTGGATTCAGTGCTGCATCCAGTGACACATGCAAGAGAAAACATGTTACTTTTGTTTTAAATTAAACTACTTTCGTTTTTACAGTTTTTTTTTTATGTACATATACCTGTTTACATAGTTTATTTTGAAATGTTTATTTTATTATAGTTTTGTAGTGCTATATATGTCGTAAGTTAGAAAATAAACCCTTTTATGTTTAATTGTTCATTTAAATACAGCGTTTCGGCTGTGCAGATGTTTGATATGATGTGCTTGAATAAAACTTTGGATTTGTATCCAATAGTTTGTCTTTCATTTTAATATTGATGTTGTTTAAAATGTAACCGTCATAATGACTGCCGCCAGCGGATTTAGGTACGAGTATAACCTAGTGTTAAAGGGAAATATGATGCGGACACCCGCATATTCTTCTCAGCTGTTAACTCAAGTCCTTTGTATTTCTTTTTTTTTTTTTTATAATCGGAAGTGTTCTAATTTGAATGTAAGTTGCGTCTTTTTGTTTAACTATTATGCACAACAATGTTTTTGTTATTGGATCTTCTGTTAAAACAAAAACCCGAATATTTGTTCTTTATTTTGAAAAATAAAACGTCAATGCATCGATTATCGTTGATAAATGCCTATATGATAATCGAATAAGAAACTGCACCACTACTGCACTTGAAAAGTTATTTATCCGTTTTGTCCTAAAAAGACACAAGATGGCCAAATGACCCTCTCTGTCCCTGTTACTAGAGGAAGCTATGCCAGTGTTAACTGTAGTACAGTAGAAAACTAAGTGACCACAAGAAAATGCTACGAAGAGTAAGAAATGGTTTAGCAAACAAGCAGGAAGTTTATTTAGATTTGGCAATATTATGAGTGGATGCAACTGTTAATTGTTCTGTTTTAAACTTGTATTGAAACTAAACGTCATTTTAGATACAAACTAATAAACACTGAAAATAAAAGATGAAAAAAAATACCTAAGCTGTGAAACTCGTGACATTTTAATGTGATCGCTTTAAATGTTAACGTTAAGTTAGCTGGTAAAGTATTAACTTTTTTCTTGGGCAGTAAAATGCAAGCATCCATTCATTAAATCAGAAAAGCACCAAGGGCCGGTACATTACTTTTTAAAGACTTTACAGACACAACACGTTTGTGAATGGCAGGATTGAGAAGAAGCGAGGGGTTAAGGAATTCAGATTGCACAACTCCTGTCCTAATAGTCGCCTGGCATTTTTGTTTTACCATTCAGCCCCCTGAAACAATATACAGGTGGCTTAGATTTTTTTCTGGCTTATCCATATACCCAACAAGATTCTGTGAAATATTTACTATATGAGCAAAAAAGCGCATATACAGGCTCGACATTGCAGTTCCTCAGTTGGGTCTCCCTCGGGCCCATTTGTCGGCCTTGATCCCGCAACACCCCACATCTATCTAGCAAATCGCTGTATTTGTATAGGTCGAGCTAACACAAACGAATACATTAATGGTGGCGACAAGCACATAATGGAACCCCTTCTATGTGTTATACTTAAGAAAGCTATTAGTACTGAGGGTACGTGAAAGGACAGCCTCAGGAAAAATCTAACTGCACAGCAACCGAGGCTTGCTCAAAAAGAACAAATAGGGGGTATAACTGTCGTCGAAATAAATTTAATAACACATATGAAATAATAATAAAAACCCATAACTGTTTGTTAAAACAGTTTTATTAAAGGTTTTATTTATTTATTTTAAATGGTGGTGGTAGCTTGTACCAGTCGCTAGTAAAAATACCATTATTCGCTTGCGTCTGCTGCGGTACCGCAATCACCATTGCACATTTTACCGAAAGAGGTTACGTTTGAGATCTAATACTGCCAGCTGTGAATTTATATTATCATATAATCATAACAATACAGTTTAATTTATTGTATTCGATTTACCTCTGGAAGCGGCTTCTCGGTTTTTCTCTCGCGTTCCTCTTCACTGTTACAACAAAATGGCGTCTTTCGTGCCAGAGGAGAAGCCGCGTCATCGATCTTGCCCATTGCACAATCCAGGCCAATCAGAGCGCCCGAAACTATCTCAGAGTCCCACCTACATTACTTTGTACCCAATCACCGGCTTTTACAGTTGAGGCTGATTGAGTGTTGCGTAAAACATGGAGACGAGTCATAAACTCACAGGATTGCTACATCACCGAGATAGCCCTGCCCTTTCCACTTTTCCGGCCCCCGGTAGAAAAGGAAAATATGCCAACGTGACACGAAAATTGACAAAATCTGTATCCTTAGTCGTCGCCGAGGTGTAAGCGGGGCGGGACGTGAGAATCCCCAACCAGTTAGAACAGAGCTGGGATAACAGGCAGGCGGCTCCACTCTGTAGTGGTTTCAGTATCGGGAATGGGCGGTGTTAGCTTTATAACGAAACTTATCAGTTTTTGCTAAAGTTAGAACAACATTTTGAAGGAACGTGGGTGGTGGCCGGTGTCGCAACCAATTCAGTACCCTCTCAGAAATCTGTAGCCATGGCGCATTGCTCATGAGTAAAATTAGATCGTCCCACAAGCACGTCTGATGATATTTCTTTTGCTCTTGGCTGAGGTAAAATACGACTGATGTGCACGCGCAGCAGTTGTCTGCATTTTGCAAAAAAATACTATTTTTTTCGACAGGATGACATGATTTATTTGGGATGTGTATAATCAGTTATGGTTTGTTTTCATTAAAAACGTCTTTGTCGTGCGCAGCTAAAACAATCTTTAAACAATTAATGCTTAAAATCTTTATGCGACCTACCTGTTTATAAACGATGGTGCCGATTTCAAAGTAGGCTGTTTTATTTAAAAAAAATTTGGGATTTCAAAACTTGAAAGTTGAAAGTAAATAATCACGAACGTTTTAATTTAATGCTTGTGCTGTTATGTCTTGAATAAACATGAGTTTTGTAAATTATATTAAAAATGCATAATGTATTAGATATAACGTTATTGTTTACAGATATTTGTTTATATATTTATTTTATATACAGTACACACACACAAGATTGATATTGGGTGTATATACAATAAGAAACACAGGTACTAAATTAAACAGCATACAATAGCATAGTCTATGGCTGTATTACTTGGTATCCCCTGTGCATTTCAGGCAGTGGGGTTCTAGAAACTTGCACAGCATGTCTACCTGTGCCCCATTATCACACAAAGGGTTTAATTGATATTGGGTGTATTTGCAATGAGAAACACAGGGGATACAAATTAGACAGCTGACAGTAGCATAGTCTGTGGCTGTATTATTTGGTATCCCCATATATTAAGGCAGTGACGCTCTCTGAACAATGCAATTCACATAGTATCTTTGTTTTAACTCCAGAAACACATAAACATGCTCTGAATGGTGATACATTTATTTCCAAAAATAAGACAGGATCAGGGTGCTGCCTGTGTATCAGAAAGCCAATCTGGTAACATGATGAGATAGCTAGCTTGACATTGTTTATATTCCTGTAACATACTTTATATACAGGGTTTTTCTGTGTTCTGTTGTAGCGACAGCACTTTACATGGACAACAAAATAATACTTGTCATGATAATTTTTCCATAAGAACTTGATTCAACAAAGAGGCAGTGAAAACCACTACAACTTATTTTTTAACAGAATTTGTGAAGTATTGTGCAGAGTAATTGTATTTTTTCTTACAGTACTGAATTACAGTTGACCCTTGTAGAGCTAATTAGTGAGTCCAAAAGTGTGGTACCTGAAAAAACGTCCCCCTATGTCCCTGACGTCAACAACAGCAGATGAGTTGTTGACAAATAAGACCAGGTGTGCTTTGTTTGTAACTAAACGTGCCTATTAACATGACGGTTGATTTTTATAACGTATGTGTATGACACAGACTAAGGGCCTGTTCACACTAGGGATTTTATATTTATTTTATACTCCATATGTTTCAGTTTATTTGGAGAGCAGTTTGAACAACAAAGTCGGATTGAAAAATTGCAGAATACCCTCCACACTATTTTACTATATGAAACTTTTGTTTATACAGCAATGGTAGCCCTAGGCGGAGGGCATACACAGGAAAATATTACATACAAAAATGCTAAACAAACAGTTCAAAACAGAACAAACAAACAAACAAACAAACAAACAAAAGTCTCCCTGACACTTCCCTCTAAATAAACTTTTATGGGATTAAAATCCCCTAAACTAATACCCCTTACTAAACATCAGGATCGTGGTTAACACACGGTGGTCCTCGGTTGAGCATCTGGTTCACTCTCCCTGGATATCCACACAGTCAGGAGTCCACACACTGGCAAATAAACAGGAACTAGGCACATGCTGCACATGGAATTCAATTAGGCAGGGAGGGAATTCTAACCTGCCACATCTTACACAAACATTATTTGAAAAACTTTTTTTTTTTACAATTAAACAAAACACTGTTTACATGTGCATTGCCTCAACCCTGCCACAACCACTATCAGAACAAGGAGACACAGAAAGGTTAATCAGTGAGCTGTGGGTTGCCTACACAAACAAGGTGGAATCATCAAGTGCACAAATCACATGAAATTTGTAAGACAAAAATGAAAGAAACATCACAAAAAAAATGTCTTCTTGTGTAAAATGAACAGCACTCAAACAGATTTTTTTTTACAAAAAGGGGAATACCTGTAAGTTGATCTAGACAGCATTCAGAACTGGGCAGACACATGGCAAATGACATTTAATAGAGAAAAGTGGAAAGTATTGCATGCAGGCAATAAAAATGTGCATTATAAATATCATATGGGAGATACTGAAATTGAAGAAGGGATCTATGAAAAAGACCTAGGAGTTTATGTTGACTCAGAAATGTCTTCATCTAGACAATGTGGGGAAGCTATAAAAAAGGCCAACAAGATGCTCGGATATATTGTGAGAAGTGTTGAATTTAAATCAAGGGAAGTAATGTTAAAACTTTACAATGCATTAGTAAGACCTTACCTAGAATATTGTGTTCAGTTCTGGTCACCTCGTTATAAAAAGGATATTGCTGCTCTAGAAAGAGTGCAAAGAAGAGCAACCAGAATTTTCTGACCTGAAAAAAGAAACAAGGACCAGGGGTCACAAATGGAGATTAGATAAAGAGGCATTCAGAACAGAAAATAGGAGGCACTTTTTTACACAGAGAATTGTGAGGGTCTGGAACCAACTCCTCAGTAATGTTGTTGAAGCTGACACCCTGGGATCCTTCAAGAAGCTCCTTGATGAGATTCTGGGATCAATAAGCTACTAACAACCAAACGAACAAGATGGACTGAATGGCCTCCTCTCGTTTGTAACATTTCTTATGTTGTCCTTATGTGGTCCTCGGGACCCACTGTGACTTCTGATTTTCATTCCAACAGCTCTCAATTATTTAACTGAACCATTAATTGACCTACTTATTTGTTTAATTCGACCTTTTTGATTCTGAACTAATAATTTGTTTAATTAGACTTTTTAAACTGGTTAGCTTATAAAAATATCGATAAATCAAGCTCCTTATTCAATTTTATATGTCACTTCAAATCTCCAACTGTTTAAAATAATTAAAAAGCTCTGATTAGGCAAATTATTATTTCAATTGAGGGTTCAATTAAGTAATTGAGAGCAGACAAAGGGTGTAATGATAAGTGTGATGGCTTGAATTTATGAGACTGCCATCTGGTAGACATGTGGGGTGAGGTAATAAAAACAAGTTGATTG
Source organism: Huso huso (assembly GCA_036884735.1). NCBI lineage: Eukaryota > Metazoa > Chordata > Actinopteri > Acipenseriformes > Acipenseridae > Huso > Huso huso. The sequence goes on from CM072697.1 coordinate 8,884,040, forward strand.
AATAGCTGGAAGTCTGTGTCATGTCTCTCTGACTTGGATAACAAATATGACATGGTGTCAGAAGTAATTTTAGAATTTTCATCACACAATGGATACGCTGCAGCCACCAAAACTATAAAATTCTGAAGGAAACGTCTCAGAAAGCTGGAGACGATGGATTCAACAATTCAGACTTTACATGAGTGCAACGGAAAAAGACACCAAGCCCTAGAAACTGCACTGTGCAGGAGAACAGGCCCAAGAAATCTATAACACGTTTATTTTCAAGGAGGAGGAAGCAAACAAAATTGAGATCTTAAATAAGAAATTCGAGGAATACTGCACTCCAAAAAAAATACTACATTTGAACGTCACATTTTCAACATCCGAGTCCAAAAGCCTGATGAAGCATTTGATCAATTCTTGACGGATTTCTGGATACTCTCGAAACATTGTAAGTATGAACACCTTGTTGATGGTATAATTCGTGATAGAATCATAGAGGGGGTTGTAAGCAATGATGTATGAAGGAGACTGTTACATGAAGACAATCTAACTTTGCAGAAGTCTATAGATATTTGTAGAGCAGCAGAGTGCACACAGCAACAAATGAAAACAATGACAGAGGATCATGTTGTGAACTCGATTTCCAACAAACCACACAAGATGAGAACACATAAATCAAAACCAGGACATGTTGCTAACAAATACAATGACAGACAGCGTGCTAACAAATACAATGACAGACAGGGTGCTAACAAATACAATGACAGACAGCGTGCTAACAAATACAATGACAGACAGGGTGCTAACAAATACAACGACAGACAGCGTGCTAACAAATACAACGACAGACAGGGTGCTAACAAATACAATGACAGACAGGGTGCTAACAAATACAATGACAGACAGCGTGCTAACAAATACAATGACAGACAGCAGGGTGCTAACAAATACAACGACAGACAGGGTGCTAACAAATACAATGACAGACAGGGTGCTAACAAATACAATGACAGACAGCGTGCTAACAAATACAATGACAGACAGGGTGCTAACAAATACAACGAAGGCATATCTGCCCGTAACTACTGTGGATACGAACATGAAAGGGGGCAATGTCCTGCTTATGGAAAGACGTGTAATTAATGCAATCGGAAAAATCACTTTGCAAAGGTATGCAAGAGTAAAACTACACGATGTAGAGATGAACTGCGACACTGATGAAGAAAGTGCCGCGTTTTTTATAGGAGCAGTGACGCAGTCCAATTCGCAAGATGCGTGTCATGTGAATTTAGACATAAATCAACAGAGAAACAAATTCAGAATACATACAGGGGCACAGGCAAACATAATTCCTGAAGAACTAGTTAACACAATTAAGAAAAATACGCCCGTTACAATGATTAACACAAAGAGCCGTCTAACTACGTATGGGGGAAACAAACTGCCAGTCAAAGGGAAATGCATGCTACCATGCAGGCACAAGAACAGCACGCACATGTGTGAGTTCTACGTAGCTGATGTTAGCTCCGAACCGATCTTGGGACTGAAGGACTGTGTAAATATGGAGCTTGTAAAGCTTATAATGAGCATTGAAGATGCAGACCAGGAAGACAATGTAATTAAAAATTACAGTGATGCGTTCAAAGGCATTGGCTACCTCAATGAACCGTACCACATACAGATAAAAACAGATGTAATGCCAGCTGTGCATGCACCCAGGAAGATACCAATAACTTTAACAGACAAGCTGAAGAGTGAGCTCGAGAGAATGGAGGAACTAGAAGTGATTGCTAAAGTAGACAAGCCAACAGAATGGGTCAATTCAATGGTAATTGTGGAGAAGACAAACGGAAGTCTCAGAGTGTGTCTTGACCCCAGAGAGTTGAATGCAGCCATATGCAGACAGCATTTTCAAATTCCCACTGTAGACGAGCTAACAAGCAAACTTGCAGGATCTACATGGTTCAGCACACTGGATGCCAGCTGTGGCTACTGACAAATACCACTCACTGAAGAGTCATCATATCTCACCACATTCAACACTCCATTTGGGAGGTATAGGTACTTAAGACTTCCTTTTGGAATAAACAGCGCACAAGAAGTATTTCACAAGCACATTACCCAGCTGTTTGAGGACCTAGAAGGAGTTGTAACCTACATTGATGATATCCTAATTTTTGGGAAAGATCAAAAGGAGCATAACTCCAGACTCAGACAGGTACTAGAGAGAGCTAGACAGATGAACCTAAAGTTTAATGCTGTGAAAAGCAAAATAAGAATCAAAGAGGTCAAGTACCTGGGCCACACACTCAATCAGCAAGGAGTGAAGCTAGATCCAAGCAAGGTACAAGCAATTGCAGAGATGGAAACACCAAAGGAGACAGGTAACTGGTGTCTGAGGCAGATAGGTAAGTTTCTGCTTCAAGTAAATTAACTACAAGTAATTTTAAATTAACTAGATTAAGTAACATTGTAAGGTGGTGTTTGAATTAGGTGAGGTAGTGTGTGATTAGTACCAGGTGAGTGTGGTTAAATTGAATAGAAGTTGATTTGCTATTTGACTGGCTTCCACACAGTTTAGTTGTTTCTTCTTTCCCACCCACTTGTTATATTAATCAGGCAGGCTATTTCTTCGCCAGCAGGAAGCGCCAGCAAACCAAAGAGCCTCAACAAAAGAGCCGGGAGTCTAGCTGTGGGAGTCCAGCGAGGGGAGGCCTGCGCCGAGACGCTGTTGGAATAGATCCGAACTTAACAGCGCTCTGGAAGATGCCATCTACTAGTCAGGTCTGTACCTTCCACCCCACCGCTCCCACTGTGCCTATTTGTCTCGCCTGTCCTGCTATGACTGTCTCTCACATCCCTGTTCTGTCCTCTCGCCCTCACCCTCTGCCCTCTCTCCGCCGCTGCTCCTCCAACCCCTCTAACCTCATCCCTCTGCCTCTCCCCCCCTCCCGCACACTCTCTGGTGCACTCTGGAACTGTCACTCTTCTGCTAACAAAGCTGATTTCATCTCTGCCTTTGCCTCCCACCTCTCTCTCGAAACCTGGCTGTCCCCTGATAACACTGTAACTCCTGCCACCCTGTCCTCTCTCTATGTCCTGTCCCATACCCCACATCTCACTGGGATTGGGGAGGTGGGACTGGTCTCTCTCTCCTCCTTACTTTTTTTCTGTCCCCTCCGACCTCTCCTCACTCTCTGTTAACACCTTTGAATTTCATGCTCTCCAACTAACCTCTCCCTGTCAACTCCTGTCAATTGTACCGTACCGCCCCCCTGGACCTCTCGCTCACTTTCTCGATGAACTCGACTATCTACTCTCCTCCCTCCCCTCTCTGTCTACCCCAACTGTCTCTCCAACCCCAGCCACTCTGCCGGATTCCTCCCTCTCCTTCACTCTTTCGACTTCTGTCCCTCTCCATCCCCCCCTACCCACAAAGCTGGCCGTCAACGGGACCTCACCTTCTCCAGGGCCTGCTGCCCCTTCACCCTCTCTGTCACCCACCTGGACCTCTCTGATCACTATTTCATCTCTTTTTCTCTGTCTCTCCCATCTCTCCCTGCTCCTCCTACCCCCCACTGTCACCCTCTCGAACCCGTAACCTCCTCTCTCTCCCCTCTGTCCTTGCCTCCACTGCTCTCTCTCACCTCCCTCCTATCGACTCCTTCTCCCAACTCTCTGTAAACTCTGCTACCTCCACCCTCTTCTCCTCCCTCACCTCCTTCCTCGACTCCCTCTGTCCCCTCACCTCCCGACCTGCTCGCCCCTCCCCTCCCCAACCCTGGCTCTTCTCTGCACTCCGCTCAGCAAGAACCACACTGCGATCTGCTGAAAAGAAATGGAAGAGAACCCTGCTGCCCTAGACCTCTACCGCACTCTCCTCTCCTCCTTCTCTTCTCTCTCCTCTGCTAAATGTACTTATTTCCAATCTGTAATCCAAGCCTCCACTAACAACCCACGTAAACTATTCTCTACCTTCTCATCCCTCCTAAACCCTCCCCCTCCTCCTCCCTCCTCTATCTCCCCTGATGACTTTGCCTCCTTCTTCTCTTCTATAATCTCAGATATCCGCAAACTCTTTAACACCTCTCCCTCCCCCGCACCCCCTCCCGCTCCAACCCCTACACCCACTGCATCCCCTACTAACTCACCCTCCTTCTCCACCTTCTCTCCCCTCTCAGACTCTGACATCTCCTCCCTGCTCCAGGTTCACAAACCCACCATGTGTGCCCTGGACCCCCTCCCCCACTCACCTCTTTCAAGCTTCTGCTCCTGCTCTACTTCCCTTCATCTCCTCCCTTCTCAACACCTCTCTCCTTTCTGGTCTCTTTCCCTCTGCCTTCAAACAAGCCTCTATCACCCCCCTCCTCAAAAAACCTACCCTCGACCCCTCCTCCCTCCAGAGCTACCGTCCTGTCTCCCTCCTACCCTTCCTCTCCAAAACCCTCGAGCTGGCTGTACACCGCCATCTCTCCGCTTTCCTGTCTAACCACTCTCTGCTCAACCCTCTCCAATCTGGCTTCCGCTCTGCTTACTATCCTCTCTCGCTGACCTGGGAATCTCTGGCACTGCTCTGGCCTGGTTCTCCTCCTACCTCTCCAACCGCACTTACCAGGTAACCTGGCGTGGAGCAACCTCCACACCTTGCCCTCTCTCAACAGGAGTCCCCCAAGGGTCAGTCTTGGGTCCTCTCCTGTTCTCTCTCTACACCCGCTCCCTGGGCCCCCTCATCGCATCCTATGGTTTCTCATACCATTTCTATGCTGATGATGCTCAGATTTTCTCTCCTTCCCCACCTCTGACTCCACCATCCCCTCCCGTATCTCTACCTGTCTGTCTGCTATCTCCTCCTGGATGCACTCGCATCACCTCCAACTCAGCCTCTCTAGATCTGAACTCCTGTTCTTTCCCTCCTCCTCCTCCCCCTCCTCTGATCTCTCTATCTCCGTTCCTCTAGAATCTACCACACTCTCTCCCTCCTCCTCCTCAGCTAAGAACCTCGGAGTCACCCTGGACCCCTGCCTCTGTTATTCCAAGCACATCTCCACTCTGGCACGCACTTGCTGACTCTTCCTGAGGAACATACGAAGAATCCAACCCTTCCTCGCCAACTACGCCACCCAGCTCCTGGTCCAGGCCCTGGTACTCTCCCGCCTAGACTACTGCAACTCCCTCCTGGCTGGCCTCCCTGCGTCCGCCACCCGTCCGCTCCAGCTCATCCAGAACTCCGCTGCTCGCTTGGTGTACTCTCTGCCTCGCTTCTCCCACGCAACTCCACTGCTCCGCTCACTCCACTGGCTCCCGATCACCGCTCGCATCCAGTTCAAGACTCTTGTACTCGCCTACAGATGCCTTGACCAGACTGCACCCACCTACCTCCAGACCCTCATCTCTCCCTACACCCCCGCTCGCCCTCTCTGCTCCTCCTGCTCTAGAAGACTGGCTCTACCTCCTCTACGCTCCCCTGCCTCCAGAGCCCGCTCCTTCTCCACCCTCGCCCCGCAGTGGTGGAATGACCTTCCTACAGATGTCAGGACTGCCCAGTCCCTGACCACCTTCTGGTGCCTCCTCAAGACTCACCTCTTCAGACAGTACCTGTAGAACTCCTATTTTTTTCCCTCTGGACACTCTTCCTTAAATGCGCTTTACTCGCTCTTATCTGCCCCCTATTTTTTTGCATTTAATCCTGTACTTTAGAGTACTGTAATCTGTCAAGTGTTATTTAATCTGTAGTATTTTGTATTTAATTATATCCTATGTAACTATCACTGACACTGTTATCTGCTCCGTTATGGAATCGTATTTTGTCATACTTGTACTTGCTAGAACCAAAGTCATTGTATTTATCTTGCTCTTAATTGTATTATTACTTGTACTGTGATTCTTGAAATGTATTTTTGTTTACGACTGTAAGTCGCCCTGGACAAGGGTGTCTGCTAAGAAATAAATAATAATAATAAAAGGGCTTGAAAGCTTTCTTGGAATGGTTACTTACCTGGGAAAGTTCATTCCGCACCTATCCAACTTAACAGACCAACTCAGAGAACTTCTTCAGAAGGACATTGCATGGCTCTGGGAGAAAACCCATGAAGAAGCAGTGAAGAACATAAAGAAAACACTAATCGACAAAGCTGAAACCTCACTGAAATACTATGATGTGTCACAGCCAGTTTAAAAAAGAGGCTTCGCTAGTCGGGCAAAGTCTTTCACGAAGCGTCGGTAGTAGGATGCCAGCCCCAGGAAGCTGCATACCTGCGCTATGGAAGTTGGCGTTGTCAGTCCTGGACGGTCTTCACCTTTTCGGGGTCGGTAGCGATCCCGTTGGCCCCAACGACGTGTCCCTGGAAGGCGGTCTCTCGTCGCAGCAGGTGACCCTTGCCTGGGTGTAACTTGAGTTGTGCTCGCCAGATGTGGGAGAAAACTGTCCGTAAATGGCTTGCTGGAATGTAGGGGCGTGCACCATGAAGTCATCCAGGTAAACTACGCAAGCCGACCTGGGTACATCCACTAGGACTCTTTCCATTAAACACTCAAAGGTAGCGGGGGCATTGCACAGGCCGAAGGGCTGACCGTGAACTGCCACAACCCTTGTCCGAGAGAGAAAGACGTTTTGGGACGTGCGGCTGCATCTAGCTCCACTTGCCAGTACCCACTCCGGAGGTCCAAGGAGATGAACCAAGAAGACCCGACGACACAGTCTAGGGCCTCGTCAATCCGAGGAAGTGGGAAGGAGTTCTTGCGGGTGACCGTGTTGAGCCGGCGATAGTCCACGCAGAACCGGTTGGTCCCGTCCTTTTTCTTTACTAGCAGGGCGGGGGCTGCCCAAGGACTGTCCGATGACTCGATGACCCTGGCGGCAGCCATCTCTCGCACCGTATGTTCAGCAGCCTCCCTCTTGGCCAGTGGCTGGCGACGAGGCCATTCGCGGACGGGGTGTGTGGAGTCGGTGTCAATGGTTTGTTGGACTAACCCGTTGTGGCCGTAGTCTTTAAGAGTTAGCGGAGAAGACGTCGCGGAACTCCTGCAAGAGGTGGCGGAGTTGCTTCTGCTCGTCGGGAGATAGGCCATTACAGCTGCGTTTCCACAGCTCAGCTACCACTCCTTCCAGCTCCAGGGGTTCCGTGTCAGGGCAGGCTGTAGGCAGGGCTTCAGTCCGAGTGGGCATGGTCGCGGTGGCCCCTTACTTGGGGAGGAGCACGGCACCAGTGGCGTCTGCGGCAGGGCTGTGTCGTTGGAGGGCCAGTGTCTCATGAACCCCAGGCAGCAGGTCGGCTCCGGGCCCCATGGGTAGGCAGTGATGGCCGACCTGGAGGACTGAAGTGCCTAAGTCTAACTGCGCCCCGGCCTTAGAAAGCAAGTCCAGGCCTAGGATACAAAGGTCCCCGATGTCGGCAAGCCAGAATTTGTGGGCCAGGAGGAGATCCCCCAGGCGGATCTGTAGAACTCGTTTGCCGTGGATGGGAGCCACCTGGCCAGTGACTGTCTTTATCCTGGCTGTAGTGGTGTGCCACGCTTCCAAGTTTCCCCCTTTATCCGTAGGAAGGGTGCCGGAGCGTAACAGGCTAATGGTGGATCCGGTGTTGACCAGGGCCTGTAACTGGAACCCATTAAGCTGGCACCGGATATACAGGCTTCTCCCTTGTTCCATGCGCCCGACGCACTCGAGGGTAGCTGGTTTGGGAGGCTGCGGTGCCTTCGTAGCATCTGGCCGAGGTCGCGGCTTGGTGAAGGGACGGTGGCACTGACGGCAGCTTGGTGGTTTCCATGGTTGCGCTGGTTCCGCGGGTTGGGCGGCACAGACGGCCTCCCCCTCGGGTTCCCCTTCGCCCTCAGTCCCGGAAAGGTCTGCAGCTTGGACGGCTCTGGTTCCACTACGGTGTCTGGCCCTGGACTCTTCCATTAGGATAGCCTCCATTTCCTCTGCCTTCTCAAGTGCCTGTGTGTCGGAGCGTGGGTGGGCCAGACGGACATGACGGCGCAGCTCGCTAGGAAAGAGGCCACGGATGAATAAGTCGAGGGCAAGCCGTCCGGTGAGCTCTGGTGGCGCGTCCTTGAAGGCACAGCGTGCCAATTGTTCAATGTCCGCGGCCAAGACGCCCAGCTTCTCTCCAGCCTCTCTTCTCCTGGCGTATAGCCGGTCACGGAGCTCTAGTTCAGAGGGTCTTTTTGCAAAGCAACACTGAAGGGCAGTGCACAGTGCCTCGAAATTATTATTATTGTATTATTATTATTATTATTATTTATTTCTAGCTTTTTTCCGATTTGGCCTGTCTAGAGCTGTTTTTACCAAGTGGGCTGTTTTCTCAAGGGAGCAGCAGGTCCATCCAGGGATTGAACCTGGGCGATCCTTGAGAACTTCCACACTGCTGCCCTGCGTAGGGCAGGGTCTTCCAGTCTGATGTCCCGTTAAACTTCCCCTGCTTGATCAGGCGAAAGTGTCACTCACCAATGCGGCTCGGGGTTGATGCAGTGTCCATGTCGCATTGCCAGAGTGAAGGCTGCGGCTGAGCTGGGGGGCCAAGACAGGCTTCCGCCATCCGTGGCTGGAGTTCGGCGGTGAGCTCAGGCCCTGGGGTTGACTACCGCTGTCGGCCAGAGCCTCGAGGGAGGCTCCCGTCATCTGCCGCTGGAGCTCGGAAATGAGCTCGGGCCGTGGGGTCGACTGCCGCTGGGCCAGAGCCTTGAAAAAGGTTCCCGCCATCTGCCGCTGAGAGTCGGTTGAGGGCTCAGGCCGGGTCGTCGTTCTTCTGTGGTCTGAGGCCCATCGCTGCTCCGCTTTCTCACCGAGCGGCATGCTCCATCTGCTCGGGGGAAACCCGCTATCCATCAGTGGTTGCAGCCGCTGTCGGACCCCGCCTGCCTGGCTTCCGAGGGGCCGGTCTTCCTTCTTGCGGTCGGCTGTCGCTGGTCCGTCTTCTCCCAGGCCCAGGGAAGGAGCTAGTTCTCTGCCCGGGGTTTTTCGGTTGCTTCTTGTCTTCTATTCTTCCAAGGAGGCAACATCGTCTTCCATCTCACTTTGCTGACACCAATGTAGCATTTCTGCCTGCATGGATTCAATGGAAGAGACTGAAATGGATTTTAAGCAGAAGAGCTCTTTATTTAGTTGCCAGCATCCCTTAAAATACTCTTTTATTGAGATTTTACATTTTTTACATTACACCCATTCTTTTTTCATTCATTTTACATTTCTTTTAAAGATGACATTCATGCATACAGACATACATTTTGTTTTAAAAACATTTGAAATACATTTAAAAACACCAAGACAATTGTGCTTTGTACAAGGTTAAAACAGACAGAGATTAAAATCCACACGATAAAACCTGTGCTGCTTTAAAAGTGACTGGAAAAAAAGAACTATCTATAAAAAACCAGTGCTTGTTAGGGCCGGGGAGTGCTCTCTTAAAAAAGTTCAAAAGATGAACATAAAACAGAACAATAAACTATAAAACTAAAACTAAAGGGACAGGGGCAAAGGGACAGTGTATAAAACTGTGTGTTAACCCTTTGCAGTCCATTTATTAAGTGCGTGTCAGGCGCGTCAGGTCCAATTTATTTTCACACGCGCAGTTAATTTTAGACGCACTGTTTAAAAGTATTTTTTTTTCACAGTCAAACGGGTTTAAAAGGCCCTACATATCAACAAAGCACTCACTAGGCATCTCCAGCCCCGCCCCACCCTTTCGTTCGCTATAGCTTTCACATATGCTAAGAAATAAATAATAATAATAATAATAGTCGTACATACCGATCGATCATCTCCTGATCACTCGTTTTATCACCAAACTCCTCAATAATGCAATCCAAGTCATTATTTTATTACTATAACATCTCAAAAAAGCTCTGCAAATGTCCGTGATAGTCTCTGTGCGCTGATACAGTAACATCCAGCTTGTTTCCTTATGACCCCCATATGGGATGCCAGGGACAGGACTATTCATGAGATACGCCTTTTTCAGGAGAAAAAAATGACTAGAAACCTGTTTTTTGCGTTTTTTTTGATGATGTCGGACAGGGTCTGACAATGGACCGGATAGGAATAATTGCAATGTCGGACCAGGTCCGACAATGGACCGCAAAGGGTTAAAATTCTAAAATTTTAAAACACTTAAAATGTAACTTTTAATAGTATACTTTAAAAATATTTTAAAGATTCATAAAAACAAAACAAAACAAAATCAAATAAAACTTTCAAAATAAATCAAAAACAAAAGAGTCCATAAAACTGAAACAAAAAAACATAAAACTGGGGCACCATTCAAAAACGGTCATGCCAGCTAAAAAGGGCGGAATGCTGGCATGACAAAATAAATAAAAAGCTTAACAGGTGCCCCGGTTAGGAGCTAGCGGTTCCAGTTTTTGATGCTATTGGATCTTCACGTCCTGGAGTCTGACGATCCTCCAATCCACGCAGGCCTTGTCCTTCCCGAGGGTCCGGGTGTCCAGAATTACAAAGTCCTTGAAAGAGTTTGTGCCCTTCTGGTCGTGGTGATAGTGTCTAGCTCCTGTGTGTGATAGACACAGACGTTACATCCCTTAAAAGGACAGCACATCTCTAAGAACTGAAACAAGGGAAAACCAATCCCCAACAGGCAGTACAGAGGGGAGGGGGCACACACGGACCAACAGCGACACAACGGTGACTGACCTACATTTCACACACAGATATAAGGGGGTAACAGGAGCAACAACAGACACAAAACTCTTAAATTTAACACAATAACACTTTATACATTTTCATAATGAAATAGAGGAACGGGTACTCGCAACTGCGCGAGTACCTTCCCATAGTCCTTTGCTCCGGCATATGCAAATGAGTCCCTTTTCAGGCATGCCGAAGCAGTCCTACAGAGGGCAGCAGCTAGAGCTTCAAGCCCAGCTTGTTACAATATTTTTTATTTTCCTTTTACAATGGCCCGACTCGTACTTCCGAGGGGCCGACATAATACTCGCGAGACTGTTTCGACTCTGAAGACGTCATACAATTTGTGACGCGCGCGGGGCCCCCTTAGGTGTGGGGCCCTAGGCCGCCGCCTTGCTCGCCTTGCCCGCCTTGCTCGCCTTGCCCGCCTTGCCCTAAGGCCAGCCCTGTGTGTATCGGACAGTACTGGGTGGAACTAAAGGTGTATGGGACAGTATGTATGGGAAGTGTATCAAACAGGACTAAAAGTGTATCGGACAGAACTAAAAGTGTATCGGACAGAACTAAAAGAGTATCGAACAGAACTAAAAGTGTATCGAACAGAACTAAAAGTGTATCGAATGGGACTAAAAGAGTATCGAACAGGACTAAAAGAGTATCGAACAGGACTAAAAGAGTATCGAACAGAACTAAAAGTGTATCGAACAGAACTAAAAGAGTATCGAACAGGACTAAAAGTGTATCGAACGGAACTAAAAGAGTATCGAATGGGACTAAAAGAGTATCGAACAGGACTAAAAGAGTATCGAACAGGACTAAAAGAGTATCGAACAGGACTAAAAGTGTATCGAACAGAACTAAAAGTGTATCGAATGGGACTAAAAGAGTATCGAACAGGACTAAAAGAGTATCGAACAGGACTAAAAGAGTATCGAACAAAACTAAAAGAGTATCGAACAGGACTAAAAGTGTATCGAACAGAACTAAAAGAGTATCGAACAGAACTAAAAGTGTATCGAAATGGGACTAAAAGAGTATCGAACAGGACTAAAAGAGTATCGAACAGGACTAAAAGAGTATTGAACAGAACTAAAAGAGTATCGAACAGAACTAAAAGAGTATCGAACAGGACTAAAAGAGTATAGAATGGGACTAAAAGAGTATCGAACAAGACTAAAAGAGTATCGAACAGGACTAAAAGAGTATCGAACAGGACTAAAAGAGTATCGAACAGAACTAAAAGTGTATCGAACAGGACTAAAAGTGTATCGAACAGGACTAAAAGTGTATCGAACAGAACTAAAAGTGTATCGAATGGGACTAAAAGAGTATCGAACAGGACTAAAAGAGTATCGAACAGGACTAAAAGAGTATCGAACAGGACTAAAAGAGTATCGAACAGAACTAAAAGAATCGAACAGAACTAAAAGTGTATCTAACGGACTAAAAGGAACTGACTAAAAGTGTATCGAACAGGACTGAATCGAACAGAACTAAAAGTGTATCGAACAGGACTAAAAGAGTATCGAACAGGACTAAAAAGTTTAAAAAGAGTATCGAACAGGACTAAAGAGTATCGAACAGGACTAAAAAGTCTCGAACAAAACATCGAACAGGACTAAAAGAGTATCGAACAGAACTAAAAGAGTATCGAACTAGACTAAAAGTGTATCTATCGGACAGGACTGAAAGTGTATTGAACGGGACTAAAAGTGTATCGAACTGGGTTTTGGCGCGCTGCCGCCAGTCTCAAGGTCTCCACACACCAGCAGTGACGCAATGTTTTAATTGGCGACGAGACTCTTTCGCAGTGTCACTCATGACCATACACACCAGAAGCGACACAGAGGCGATGCGACAGGTTTGAAAATTGCCAGTATATACAACTGTTAAAAATTGCTATTGACAAGCCTATGATCAAGATTAATATTGCCAACATGATGTAGTAATTACGAGTGCCTTCTCTGACTGTATTTCAACACATATGGCAATAATACATACCAGGCTTATCCAGTGCCTTTGAAATGGACTCCCATATATTATCTTTCAAATCTGTATCTTTATAATTGTGATGATCTTTTCATAAAGCACTGGGTATTTTTTCAACGACAAGTATTATTGTTTCCTCTGTCATTTTGGATACTGCTTCACCCTGCTGGACCATGTGAGTGACTTGCATCTCCCGGCTCTCAGAAATTAAAACTGGTTTTATTTAACACTAACGAATAGAACACAGAACTTTCGCTTTGGTGGGTTATGGATCCATCCACTTTGTTGTATATTTTCTGTATTCAATTGTCTTCGTCGTTTATCCTCTACACCATTTATGTAGAAGCCATATACAAGCAATATATACACAATATATACACACAGAAATGAGATATTGTAATTACATAGTGACGATCATTGTAGATAACAAGGTAGACGTTTTATTTAATAGATATTGGGTTTACTGAAATGTTACATTTTGTTGTTTAAAAACAATGCTTTTAAAGAGATTGTTTGAATGATTTTCCCCTAGGGGAATCTGCCCCCTCACCCTTGGGCACCACCAAACATTTTACAAACCCAGCGAGGTTGCATATAAGTACTATCGTGCTACAGTTCCCTTTCAATTCGAAGACGACCACCAACATTATGTATGGGATGTTCCTGCCCTTGAGGTAGGTAATGCTGAGATCTCTATACCAGAGCTGCCGAAGGCCCCTTCCTGGATGACGCTCTCGGTCCCGCCCACCGAGGGTATAAAACCGTCACTCGCAGGAAGATCTCCCTCTTTTTCCCTCTCAAGACGGTACGGTGTTTAGCTGAGCGTGTTGATAGGAAAGAGCCCTCGAGTCGATTCGGGTCAGTTGTATTTCCCTAGCATTTGTTCTGAAAGCTGGCTTGCCGCTTTCTATTGCTGTTTTCATGGAATCAACGACTCTTGAAAAAAGACTTTTAAGTTCTTTTATCTTTCTGTCTTTCAGCGGCCTCCCCGACTGCATGGTAGGCTGCTCTTTTTTATCTGTTTTGTCATATGTGAGCGACTGTGCAGTCATCCACGAGTGAGTTGTCTTTTCTTCTTGAGAGTACACGTGTCCTCCTCGGGGCCAGGCCTGGCCGTATCCCCGCTGTCGAGTGACCTCCAGCCGCGCTGTCCTCCTCGGGGCTAGGTTTTGCCGTATCCCCATTGTCGAGTGGAGCTGCCAGCCGAACCTGACCGCTGCGGTGAGTCGGTTCATGTATCTTCGGTGTACTCTCTCTCCTTCACTATCTTTCTCATTTAGAATTGTGATATTTTTGTCTGCTAAAACATCACCCACTGCGGCTTCGGCCCCCTGTCCCCCCCTGGTCAGCGCGGACCAGGTGTGTGTGTTGACCACGCGGTCAGGTGGCTGCGCTGCTCCCTCCCCGTGCTCTGGTGTGGGGTAGGTCGAGCCGTTGGTGGGCTCCCCAGACTCGAACTGTCACCAGAACAGTTCCAGTTCGCACAGCTCCGCGGGGTGACCTAAGGCATCGCCTTCAGGGTAACCGAGCCCAACCAGCAGGCAGAGGGAACGCAGGTCGTGATCGATCCACATACCGGAGTCCCAGGGGTCGTTTTCAGGGCCAGCGCCCTAAGCGCTTACCCCAAACTGCCCAGCCTCAGCCTCAGCAGCCCCAGCAGGGCCCCTGAAGGCTGGCGGCCTCAGACCCCCTTTTCGGCACAACAGCTGCAGTAATGGCACACTTGCACCTCAGATGCCTGGGTGCTCGCAACCGTGCAAACCAGCTATGCGCTTCAGTTTCACTTGGGACCTCCTCCCTTTCGAGGTGTCACAAACACCTTTGTGACAGACCCTTTACAAGCCTCAGTACTTCAGGAAGAATTGGCTGCCTTGCTGTGCAAGCGAGCCATTCGTCTTATAGACCCCGTCTCCCAGGACGAGGGGTACTACTCGAGATACTTTCTGGTACCCAAAAGAGATGGTGGGGTTCGCCCCATCTTAGATCTGAGGCTCCTGAATGGGTTTCTAAAAGAAAGGAGGTTCCGAATGCTGATGCACCGTCACATCCTCCAGTCTGTCTGGACGGATGGCTGGTTCACAACTGTGGACTTACAAGGCGCATACTTTCATATTCCCATTCGTCCAGAGCACAGAAAGTGTACGTTTTCAAAGTGCGTAGACGCTATCCTGGCTCCCCTGCGGCTGCATGGGATCAGAGTATTAAACTATCTCGACGACTGGTTGATCTGTTCCCAGTCACAAGAGGGGGCACTAGCCCACACGGCAATTGTGATGGAGCATCTGGTCAGGCTGGGCCTAATCTTAAATGAAGCAAAGAGTCGGCTTGCACCGGTGCAATGCACCACATATCTGGGGCTCCGGCTGGACTCCAATACAATGCGTGTATACCTGTCGGACGACAGGGTAGCAGCTATTCAGGATTGCCTCTCGCTGTTTTGACAGGGATCGCAGGTAACCCTTAGGGTGTGCCAGAAACTACTGGGTCTGATGGCCGCAGCTACAGCAGCGATCCAACTGGGTCTGCTTCGCATGCGCCCGCAGCAAGCGTGGCTCAATGCGTTTCATCTCAACGCCAAACGTGACAGATACTGCCGGCTGACTGTATCTCATACGTGCTCAGCAGCCCTACGCTGGTGGAGGGTTCCCTCTCACCTGCGCAGAGGGGTGCACATGGGAGTAGTATTAAACCGCAAAGTGGTGACAACAGACGCTTGGGAGGGCAGGGGAGCCTGCGGATCCTGGTCGGACCGCTGGACACCCCTGCACATAAACATGCTAGAGTTGCAGGCGGTGTTCCTTGCTCTCCAGCATTTTCTCCCAGTGCTGAGTGACACATGTGTTGATCCGGACGGACAGCACAACAGTAGTAGAGTATATCAACAACCAGGGAGGCCTTCGGTCCCCGGGGTTGCATCGCATAGCTTTCAAGCTGTTAATATGGGCTCAGACCAACCTGCTGTCCCTGCGGGCAACGCACATTCTGGGAGTGGTGAACTGGGCAGCGGATCTCCTCTCCAGGAGAGGTCCGCATCCGTCAGAGTGGCGTCTCCACCCTCAGACGGTTGAGCGCATTTGGGAACGGTTTGGGAAGGCGCAGGTCGATCTCTTCGCTTTGGCGGAGACGACACATTGCCCCCTATGGTACTCCCTTCATCGCTTAGGCGGTCCACTTGGCGTAGACGCCCTAGCGCACGTATGGCCGAAAGCGTTTTTGTACGCTTTTCCTCCTATACTGTTGCTCCCGGCTTTTCTGGAGGAAGCCCAGTCAGAGAAGGCATCAGTTCTCCTAGTGGCCCCCAGGTGGCCCAGGAGGATATGGTTTGCGTGAGTGAGGAGATTCCACTTCATCTGGATCTCCTCATTCAGGCACAGGGCTCCCTTTGGCATCTGGAACCAAGCAGATTCCAATTGTAGGTCTGGCCCCTGAAAGGGCACGCTGGTCAGCCCTAGGGCTATCAGACGCGGTTGTGAGTACCATGCAGAATGCTAGGGCAAACTCCACTAGGTCTTTGTATACCTACATGTGGAAGTGTTTTCAAGCTTGGTGTCTGGCTAGGAGCCATGACCCCATTACTTGCCCTATGCCAGTTATATTGCAGTTCCTGCAGGAACTGCTTGATGCTGGAAGGTCCCCTTCCATCTTGAAAGTGTATTTAGCTGCTATATCTGCTTGCCATGCCCCCGTAGATTCTTAAAGGCACACAGCAATTACGCCCTTTAAGGAGGACTCCCCGAGTGGAGCCTTAACATTGTACTAGAGACTCTTATAAAGGCCCTGTTTGAGCCCTTAAACTCCATAGAGCTGAAGTACCTGTCTATGAAGACAGCCTTCCTTTTAGCTATCACCTCCACTAAGCGGATCAGTGAGCTGCAGGCGCTGTCTGTGCACAGCTCATTCATGCGCGTGTGGGAGGATGGAAGCAGAGTGTCGCTGCGCACCAACCCCGCTTTCCTCCCCAAGGTGATTACTGCTTTTCACATTAACCAATCTGTGGAACTGGAGTCTTTTCATCCGCCTCCATTTGCTTCATCTGAGGATGAGAGATTAAACTTCCTCTGCCCAGTGCGGGCATTGAGATATTATGTACTTAAGACAAAAGCTTTGCGTAAATCGGACCAGCTTTTTGTTTGTTACGGAACACGGACTATCGGACAGCCCCTCTCTAAGCAGCATCTGTCACACTGGATTGCGGATACAGTGTCGACCGCATATAATGGTGCTGGCTTACCCCCACCTGGTAGGGTAGCTGCACATTCAACTAGAGGGTTGGCTACATCCTGGGCCCTTTTTAAGGGTGCCTCGATGTCTGATATTTGTACTGCGGCTAGCTGGGCTACGCCACATACTGTCTCCAGGTTCTACCGCATTAACGTAGTAGATCCTGCTTTGCCTTCTGTAGGCACAAGAGTCCTTGAGGGTATAAGTTCACACCGCTAACCTCTGGGTTAGACAGTGCTTGTGCGTCCCTCATAGGCTGCTGTTCCTTCTCTCTCGCGACGGCTCTGGTATACATTATCCCATACATAATGTCATTGGTGGTCGTCTTCGAATTGAAAGGGAACGTTAGGTTACTTACCATAACCCTGGTTCCCTGAAAGAGAAGACGACCACCAACCACGAGGTCCCTTCAGTCACCCTTACGGGTTCGATGGAAAAAGAGGGAGATCTTCCTGCGAGTGATGGTTTTATACTCTCGGTGGGCGGGACCGAGTGTGTCATCCCAGGAAGGGGCCTTCGGCAGCTCTGATATAGAGAGCTCAGTATTACCTACCTCAAGGGGAGGAATATCCCATACATAATGTTTGGTAGTCGTCTTCTCTTTCAGGGAAACAGGGTTATGGTAAGTAACCTAACGTTTTGCAAAGTATAAAGAACAAAAAAAGGCAGATACAGGAGTTTGAATGCATTTGTACCGTGGGCTCAGTTTTGAGGTGCTGGAATGTTTTTTTTTTCTTTTGTAGAAATGTTTTCATACTAACTTTTGTACTTGATAAAATTAATTAAAATTAATTTAAAAATTCAATTGATGCCTATGATGAATGCGCTTTTGTGACTAATTAGCTATTAACATTTAAAATATTGAGTACTTTGATGTATGTTTTAATATTAACTAAATCAAGTTATTAAGCAAACTGATAATCTTGTTACATACTGTTAACTGATTTATTGAAATGTTTGGATATACTGCTATTTTATTGATTACTGGCTCGTTTGCAGTCGTCTTAAAATAACGCTAGAATTTGTTTTGTTGGAACATAATAATTTAAAAAAACATTTTTTGACTGATTCAAATTTCGCTGCAGATGGATTTGTTTTCTTTTGTTTAAGTAGCAAATTGTATTTGGTTGTACAGAGTAGTGGCGAAAAAAGTAACGTGCAAGGTTCTCGTTTCCTTCTGTATTGTGCGTATTAGTCTTTTTTGTGCATGACAGTTCAGCGTGAGAGGTAATGATTGGATGTTATAGTTACACAGTGTTCAGAAATTAGGATTTAAGATGTGCATGTTGTACTGTTTTTACTCAAAAGTGATTCATTTTCAAATATTTATGAATGGGAATAATAAGAGATATGCACTTTCTTGTTTGATGAGCAAGAAAAATAACTGCATTTCTAAAATGTTCAATTATACAAAGGTACCTAATTTAAAGGTTTGATAAAAACGTCTGTTTAGTTTTTGCAATTTATTTTATTTACTAAAATTAGTGTTTCAAATGTTTTTTTATTTTCACTCGGTGCATATTCTATGTGATTTCCATCTTTCACATTAGTTATTCAAATTATAAAGGACATTTTAGATTAGGTTTATTTATAATGTTACATGGTTTAAACATATACAATGTTGTTTTAATTTGACATTTTCCCAAGGAGTGCTAATAGTGGGCCGCAGTGCCTAATGCAGCTGAGCAGGTGGGCCTCAGGTAAAAAAGTTAGGGAACCCCTGCATTAGGTATTCAGTACATATTACTGAAGCACTACAATCACTAGAGGTACCAGCCCACTGCTTTGGATACTATATACCCTGCTCCAGTTGTACGTAATGTATAACGATGTGGTAGCTGATTTTATTAACAACTTTCTATTTTTTATTTTTATTTTATTTTATTTTATTTTTTTATTTTATTACGTAATATGCATTATACAAATCAAAAGATCGTATTTTGCATGTGAGTGACATTTAATGTGTGATTTATAGTAGTCACACATTGTCAAACAGTTTTTGTTAACAAGAAGAAGAAAGAAAAGGAAAAAAAAAACGTACAGTGCGTGAACCAGTCTGAAGAACCTTCGAAGGTTTAAAACAATCTTCGAATCTCTGGCTAGCAAAAGAACCTTCGAACCTTCGGACACAGCCCTAAAGTTATATTTGTAAGTGTTATACTCTCAGTTGTCTGATTCCTAGGCATTATTATTATGCACTTTATGACTTTTAAGTATCTATGAAGAATTACAACTTATTTTTTAAGCAGTGTGTATTTTTGTCCTTCTTTCTATGTATTTGTATTTTTTAAAGTTAATTTTATATACTTTTGTGTTTTTGTATAAGTCTGTCTAACTGGGGTCCAGTTGTTATTTATCTGTAATTTTATATATTTGTGTGATTCTTGTTTATACTTTGATGCCCTCATGAAGGTGTGAATGCACCGAAATGTCTGTTTTTGGCTTTTTTAAAAAATGTAAAATACAAATATAACAACTGAATTTAGTTTCATCCATATGGAGTTGCAGATGTTTCTGAACATGTGAAATATTTTGGTGTGATATGTACATTTTACTTGACCACATGTTATGTTGTTTGTTTTGAAACGTTTAAAAAGCTTTTTTTTTTTTTTTTTTTTTTTTTTTTTTTAAAAAAAACGTCTGATTTAACTAATGAGCATAATAATGGCTGTTGGGAGCAATAAACTGATACAAATACTGGAAGAAAATGTTTTTTTTTGTACCACTTCTTGCCAGCATATTAATCACTTACAATATTTTTTTGAAATTGTTTAATTATTACAACAAACAGCAGAGGTGAGATTTGAACACAGTTTTAAAATAACGTTTAACCATATACAGACTGCCATTAATAAAGCCCCTTTCACACTGGCATGCTCTACCCGGGTCAGGACCCGGTGTCATGCGGGTCGGTTACGCGATTTCACCCTGCATTTGATAAAGCGGGGTTGACCTGGGTGACAGACACAAGTGCACAATGCGCGTACCAATGCCCCGGAAGAAGTTATTACGGACGCTTCTATCCAAGCTTCTCGGGATTGAACCATTGGCCCAAATATTGATTATAACACATTTTTCTTCATCCCTGCTGCAATCTGGCTCATGGTGTGTCTCAAGCAACACAAATATGGCTAAACAGAAATGTTCCTTGCTGAAGTGAAACCTTCACGCAGGCGCAGCTGTTTGTTATTGTGTCGGCTCATGAACGGCCGTCAAGCATGATTTTGTCTTGCTCAAAGCGTGTCAACAGACATCCTGATGTGGGTCACCCAGGTTAACCCGGGTACAACCCAGACACGTAATTTCACACTACGCAGGATTGTGACCCGGGTAGCCAGGACCGGGTCCGGAGTGCCAGTGTGAAAGTGGCTTAATTTACAACCCCTTTTAGATAGCTCTTTTATATTATAACTATTATTTAAGAACGTATATAGTAATTAATTTTTCAGGTATTTTGCATTGACTGTCGAGAGTCACAGCCGTGTTATTCCAGCGTTTTTCTAACTTGGCTGGACACAAGTAGTCATTGCAAAATACCTGTAAAACGTATTCATTGCCACTCTATTCCCATATGCAATCTGAACATGAATATACTTTCTGGGCTCCAGGCACTGTCTTAGGTCCGCCCATCTATGACACATTTGTCCTAGCCTTCTTTTTACTATGCGTGACTGGCTCCCGGAAGTAGCGCTATGATCCAAAATGGATGCGACTGAAAAGAAGGGGGATGACGTGGATCAAACAAGTTGTCCTTCCTGCGCTTTTTGGTGCAGCATCAGCACCAAGAACACACCCTTTGCAGCTAAGGGGTGGCATTACTGGTATCACGTTGCAGTAAACAATTATAACAATGGTTTACTATTACATAATACGATCAGAACAATTACAAAAGAATACCAGGGTACGACACTAAAGCTGCAGTGTCGCAAAAGCATTTAAAAAAACAACCCTTTTTCCAATTTACGTTTATACTTAAATTTGTATTTATCCAATAACTTAAATTATTGAGCATGTATTCCAATATAGAGAAGACTGGCGCCACGATTTCAATGCACCTTTTTTTATGATTCAGTCATTTTATTTGATCCTAATCTATTAAAATGACTGACATTGGATATTTAATACCTATTGCAAAACAAACCAGTGACCACACGATGGCATATCTGCCTGCCTATAGTATCACAATTAATGCACTTGTATTCAAATGCAGTTGAACAAAAGACAGCTGCTAAGAGTACAATTGTATTCTTCAAATAATTAAACGGATGTTGCTGCATAAGAACATATTGTGATGTACAAGAACAGATTTTGTTGTTGCAGGGAAACACGTTAAATTAACTGCGATGCAGTGATCGGAGACAGCTGCATTTCTTTTTTCTTTCTTTACAATCGTAGTAGATAAAATGCAATTAAATGATGGCTATCACCTCTAATATTCTTCTTAACGATTGGTATATGTGTAATTTCAGTGTAACATGGCTCCTGGATATATTGCTTTTTCTGCATTGCCCCGTTTTATGTGTTCTGTCAGAATTGCTGTTTCTGTTAAGTGTTAATAAAAAGGGAAGAAAAAAATTATTCAGTTTCTTTAATTTTACCAGAATATTTACAGAAAAAATAAATACAGAATTATTTTTTATTGACAGATTCGTCATTATGATGCATAAATAAATAATACCAACAAGCAGCATCAAAAAAGAGGAAGTAGTATAGAAAGCATATCCAAACATATTCTATATAGAATATTATTGGAATAACGTTTAGCATTCTCTTCTGTGCGTGCGCGCCCCCGCCACCGCACTGACGATGAGCGTCACAGGTTTGCTGCGCGCCCCATTCCCATTGTGCCTCGCGCTGTCAGAGTGCTGCTAGTCACTTTCATTCTGAGCTGCTGAGGAGCAACATACAGGAAGATGGCGGCCCGGGTAAGAATTACAATAATATCATTTTTGTTACAGAAACAGCTACTAGGCGTCGGTAAAGTTGTTGTCACAGGGAATAGGTTGGTGTCTGGCTGGGGCTCAGTGCTGGGGAAACGGGATGTCATTGCCAACAAAGAAGACAAGTCAAGAGCCCGGAAGATGGGCATACTGGATGTGTGTACTTACAGTAAGACTAAGGCATACTTAAAACAGATACATAAATTAAGCCATGTACATATCCCTGCTGCGTACTGACATGAATTGCTCTGTTTTTCTGATGCGTACTGGAAAGACAACACGGGTATATGATTTGAAAAGTACCATTTTCTGGCTTTTTACTCCACTGTATATTTTATTTACTAGAAATGTATTACAGGGAAAATATTATACTGACACAAGCAAATACATCACCAGTTCGTATGCTTTCTTCCACTAAGTCAGCAGTCATTTCGAATGACATTTACACTTTCACTCGCACTCAGCTTTATCGTATTGAGCTTACAAATTATTAACTAAAAGCCTATATAGGCTGGGGCACGTAATGAAAGAATGAAGACAATCTGCATATACACACGAGAAATGTGATTGATAGAATTGCAGTCAGTTGGGAATTGATGGTGCATCTTTTAACCTTGGCACAGCGCTGGCACTGCAGTGTTTGGTCATTTAACCAATACAGTAACACTGTGCTATCACCATACAATCCTTCGCTTTCAGAATCTCTTTAAAATGGTAGCTATTCTTATTGAAGATGGCGTTTCCACATGATCCATACCATTTCAGCTCTGAATCACATTTTTGCAGAAAGATTACATTTTTATCTTTCTTGAAAGACTTACAATGTTTACAATGTTCTTTAATATTTATATTTAGTTTGTATATATTGTATGTGTTCGTTTTGCATCTTTATTGCCAGTAACATACACTTCTGTATTTTGTTTAATTTCTGTAAGTCGCTTTGGATAAATGCATCTGCAAAATAATAAAATAATAATAACAGGGTCATTCCATGTCAAATCAACCCAAATCCAGGAAAATCCCACCTCAGGATTTTGATCTTGCTAATATTTTATGTAGTGGATGATACAGGTCAGGTATGAAACCAGGCAAGATATTTAAGCTCAATGATTACGATTTGCTGAGATACACCCTCTTTTGTAGGGAGGGGGTTAGTCATACTTGAAACGCGTCTCATTTTGGAGTGATTTTGAGGCTCTAAAAATGATATTTAGAATGTCAGTAGCCCTATGATTGCTTCTGTACAGATAGCCAGGTAGGTAGGCCACCAAAGGTCAGTTTGTTAACTCGTGTCCCACCAGCGGTTTCAGCCCTTCAAAGATGGGGCCATTTTCGATACTTTCATCCTGAAGTATTTTTGTGGGGTCATTAATTCAGACAGTAAAGTAGGTAGACAGTAGCAGAGTTAAATTATGAGCACACTAAGCAATTTGAAAGTGATTCAAACACCTAAACAATTCCACTTAGCTTTAAATATCATTAGAATGAAAGGCAAACAGTAGCACATTAAACGGGAAAGACATTTCTACAGTAGGTTCTGTATCTTCCATATACTTGTGCCTTAAGTCTTACCATACACTGCATTGCAAACATTTCAAGAGAAGCTTACATGTGCAGCATAACTCTGCGTTTTCACATGAGAACTTCTGATTCAAAACATAAAATAAAGCAATATAAACAATTAGGATCAGCCTGGCATGGACCTCAACATGTAATGATTTCACTCCCCATATCACTTGTAAATTATGTTAGTAAAGCAGACCTACTTACTGTATATGGTGGGTCCACCAACAAACAGTGATTGGATGACCGGAGGATCTGGGCTAACAGCTCGCTGTAGGCACCTGCCTGCCATGGGTTCATGGTCTTGAAGTGAAAGTCCTCACTTCTATATTTAAGATTAGATTTAGACTCTACCTTAGATTGAAGCCCCCAACAAAACTTGTGTTACCAAAATAAATAGTAGAATGTGAAGTATATAAATACAAAAATGTGTTTATAATCTGTTGCATAAGATTTGTTTAAGAACATAAGAAAGTTTACAAACGAGAGGAGGCCATTCAGCCCATCTTGCTCGTTTGGTTGTTAGTAGCTTATTGATCCCAGAATCTCATCAAGCAGCTTCTTGAAGGATCCCAGGGTGTCAGCTTCAACAACATTAAAATCCCTAAATAAGTTTAATTCCTGTACACTTGGTTTACACTGTGTACTTTGTGTACTGTGTACTATTATTGTTTAAATAGTTTACTTTAACAAAGTATATTTTCCCCTTTGTATGTAACATTTTCTCATTCAGTTGAGTACAGTAATGTGCATCAACAAATGATAACAGAATCAATTGAAAGTCCTAAAATGTTTGTTCGGTTAAACCGGTCACGTGTTTGTTTTAGGCATTGGGAACCAGTTAACCTACTTTTTAAACAGTCCCTATACAGTAATATGACCAAGCCTTCTAATAATGTCTAGAATGGCAGTGTTATGGCTTTCTACTACAGTTATTCTGACTGCAAAACCATAAAAAGTGTCATCTATCTATCTATCTATCTATCTATCTATCTATCTACATGCTAGGCCAGTACATGCTAGGCCAGGGGGAGATTGACATTATTGAATTTCACAATTTCTAAAATTCAAGGATAGAAATAAGACTCCCGTTGCGTAGCAGTTTGATCCATTCCTGGTTTTACAGCTGAGCTTTTTACCTATACACTGTGGCTAATCAAGCTCACAGTAAAACCTGGAATGGGTGCAACTTATTTCCATCCCTGAAATTTAATAAGTAGGTCCCTTGATTCTTCTATAATTTTGCAATTTTTATTATCAATCAATAAGTATGTTTTTTGTAATATTTGTAAACGTAAAGAAGCTATAGACTGAAATGGAACATGATTTATTTGATGCATTTGTAACTTGCCTTCTGAGGTAAAAGTCTAATTGAGACATATTGGCTATTTTGTGATTGTGCACCTGTTTAAACAGTACTCGGTGAACATGTTTGCTGTTAGAAGGCGCACACTGGGCTGGGCTTTCATAACATATTAAGATAGACAAAGAGAAGGAGATGTGATACCTTTTATTTGACTAAGTAAACAATAATTAATTGCAAGCTTTCGAGACTTCAAAGGTCTCTTCTTCAGGTGAAAGTAGGAAAGAGAGATTGATGTTTACATTCAAAGGATGACATCAGAACTTTAACCAATTTTGAATCGCAACAATTTTAATGTAAGGAAAAAAGCTCAGGTCGATAAAAAACAGGATGTGTGCTTCCACAGTAAACAAAGGCTAAATAAATAAATAAAGTATATGAGTAAAATGCAAATAAACAAATTGTAACAGTACTTACCAATATATGGAAATAAATAAGTCAATAAATAAATAAAATAAGAGGATAAAAGAAATAATTATAGAGACAGAGTTAAGAAAAGTGGATAAACTACAAAGAGATCTACTAGATTATAAAAATAGAGATAAAAAGGTCAAAAGAGTCCCATTAGTAATGACTTGCTCTAAACTGATATTTTTAAGATAGTTTGGGAACACTTGCAGATTCTACATAATTCAGAAAAATTGAAAAAAGTATTTCTTAAGGCCCCAGTTGTAGCATTCAAAAGAGAAGCTAATTTAGGTGATATTTTAGTTCACAGTAAACATTAAAGAATAATTGACAGACTAGGTTCTACAAATACTTGCACTAGTACATGTAAAGTGTGTAAATACATGGACAAAAGTAAAAATATAATTAAACATAAGAACAACACATATCCACAAAAAACTAATACATACTGTAAAAATAGCAATGTTGTTTATGGAATAGCCTGTGAAAAATGTGATGAAATCAAATATGTTGGAGAGACTGGAACAACTTTATATAAAATAATTCAGAACCACCTTTCATTAATTAGAAATAAAAAAAAAATAATGAACCCATAGTACAGCACTTCACCAGTCAAGGACATGACATAAATGATGTAAAGTTTATAGTATTAGAACAGCTAAAATTAGACAATGCGACATATAGAGTAAATGGATAAATAGACTGAACACGATTATGCCAGCGGGCCTCAACAGAAAAGAATGAACTAATTAACGCCAATAAATATATAACATTTAAAGAGAATTGATTTTAAACAATATGCCTAAGCTTAGTAGGCTTTTAACTTTATGTCATGGTTTCATTTTGATAATACGTTGGCAAAGCATGACTGGTTTTCTACCATAAAAACACAAATATTGTTTGTAAAATTGAAAACACGCTAGCTCACTGTAAAATTACTGTAGAAAAGTGGAACTTTTGACTATTAAACATTTTGACACAGGATTTTTTTTTTAACGTAAATTGAATGTAATTGCAAAAAGAAAACAACAAAACAAAAAACAAACAAACAAAAAACCAAACATGGCAAACGTTTAATATAGCCTAAACAATTTTTTTGCTTCTTTATTTTAAACTACAGTAGACATGAGTACTATACTGCAGCCTATGCACTGCACAGAGAAAAATAAGCTTATGTATATATAATGTTCCCATGGCATTGCTATAGTAAAAAAGGGTTAGTTGCATAAATAGGAGAAAGTTAACTTTTAATGGAAGGATAGGTGATTTATTTCATTAAACTGTCTGCATACAAGCAGCGATGTGCAAAACTCTGTGTGTTCCTATACAACTATATATACAAAGACGCACACTTTTTTTAATTTAGTTTGATTCTCTTAATGGCAGATTCGCCACACAAGTAAAGAAAACAAATGCTTCTAGGTAATGTTAGCAATTTTGTTTCGTTATATTAATACATTTGGTGGCACCTAAAAAAATATATGTATTTTATAGGAAAACTACATAATTTATTAATATACAAATTACAATAGGTGTATTTTTATACTCATGTTTGTTCTGGGCACTCACCAGAAATTTAAAAATTTGGCGCATATACTGCCTATTTTTTTTTTCTTCTAAACTCAGTGACTTAGACTGGCGATTGTCATGCTGCTCAAGTACAAATTTGATAAATTACAATATTTTTTTTATGTTTTATTTATTCGGCCAATGAATCACGATTATCTGATAATTTACAGACGATAATCGATAGCTGAAAATGTCATTATCGTCCAACCCTATTAGGGTTCTTGCATTTAATATGCCAATCTCATTCACATGAACGCGCAGGGTTTAACACTGGTTTTGAACACTTGTCAAGCATCAGCATTTAAAAAAAGGCGCGGTTACTTGTACTAGTAGCTAATATAAGTATTTTTCATGTACTCGAATATGCAATATGCTATTCGATTAGATTTTATTTTCGTGTATTCGACTACACTGACCCATCCCTAATTTACAGGTATATAGTCACCGTCAATCGTGACGCACGCCTCCAAAACAATAAACCTTGTTTGAATATTTAAGACTGTGGAGTGTTTGCCTGCCCTGTGCTGTTCAACACTCTCTCTGCGTCCGAACAGCAAAACAAGTCCTCTTAGTTAGAGCAGACTGCCGTGTCGTTGCACAACTCCTCCCTCAGAGTCCCTTGTCCCGAGGGGACCAACAAACTCCTGGAAACAACACTGGAGTCTGCGCCGGCATCAGGCCTTAGTAGTGCTGGTGGCCCTGGGCTCCCAGCAGCCGTGGCTGGCGGACTGTCAGCCCTGGGAGAGCTGGAACCTCCTGGTAGGGGAGAAACAGGGATGAAAGGGGGAGCATGTGGGGAAAGGGGACTGTCAGGCAAGGGGGAGACGGGAGCTGCTAGGTCCGGTTCTGCCGGGTCCTGCCCTCTGGAGGGGGCCACCTGTCGTCCTCTGGGAGGTAGCTGAACCCGGTAGACCACCTCCTCGATGATCTCCAGGACCCGGCATGGCCCAAGCCAGTGGCTGTTGAGTTTGGGACAGCGGCCCCTCTTCCGCTGGGGGCTGTAGACCCACGCAAGCTCCCCGTCTTCAAAATATCTCCTCCGTGTCCGGTTGTCATAGTTCCCCTTCTGCCGGGAACCTGCAGCCATCAGTTGATCCCTGGCAAAAGCTTGAGCCATCTCCAGGCGGTCCTGTAGCCTCCTGGCGAACTCGGGACCTGGGGGCTCGACTGGGGTGTCCGGCGAAATGTCAATGCAGCTGGAGTCCGGAGCTCGCGTCCAACATGAGCAAGGCATGGGTGCAGGAGGTTGAATCTTGTACTGCTGTCTGGCAGGCCAGCAGAACCAGAGGCAGGAGAGTTGGTGACTGGCGGTGCTGATTGCGACTGAGAGTACGGTTGAACCGCTCCACGAGACCATCACTCTGGGGGTGAGTGGAGTGGTGTGGGTCTTGTGGATGTTCAACCGCTTGCACATCGCAGGGTCTTGGTGACCCCAATGTGCCCGGTGTCTGGAGCTCCATGGTGCGCCCTCAGCACTGCTTCCTTCAGAGCTTGGGGGACCACCATCTGCCACCTTGGTTCGCCAGTAGCTGGCTCCTTCCACTGGTGCTGCAGGACTGTCTCGGAGGCTCATTTCCTTCCACTGGGACCACAAGGATCTTGTGGCTGTGGAATGGACTGCCCCTTCCTCCACAGGGGGTTGTTCCTGGTCCTCCAGCCACTGGAGAATGGGCTGGAGGTCCGGATCCTGGTCCTGCTGGCCTCCACTCCGCAGCATAAATGGTTGTCAGCTCCCTGCAGGTGAGCACACCGGCCCCACTCCTCCTGGCCCCTCAACTTCTCCTTTCGAGCCTCCCTCCTAGGGCAGTGCCTACAGCCGTCTGTACTGCAAGGCTGGCGGGACAGGGTGTCCATGTTGGCATGGCAAGCCACAGCCTGGTGCTGGATGGTGAAGTTGAAGGACTGGAGCTGCTCAGATCAGCGGGCGACCTGTCCCACTGGTTCTCTGAAGGTCAGGAGCCACTGAAGGGCCTCATGGTCCGTCCACACGGTGAAGAGGAGACCGCAGAGGTAGTGGCAGAAGTGACGGACCACCGTGACCACCGACAGTAGCTCCTGCCTGGTTACACAGTAGTGACGCTCTGCTTTGTTGAGTGCCCTGCTGAAATAGGCCACCACCTTCTCCTCCTCCTCAGGCCCGGGCTGGGACAGTACAGCGCCTATCCCCTCATTGCTGGCGTTGGTGTCTAGGAGGAATGGCAAGCTGTGGTCTGGTGAGGAGAGCACTGGTGACTGGGTCAGTACCTCCCGGAGGACGTCAAAGGCAGCCTGTCGTTCCTCCATCCAAGTGAAGGATTCACCCTTCCACAGGAGCTGGTGTAGCAGAGTGGCGATGCTGGCGAACCCCTGGATGAAGCCGGTAATAGAAGGCGATGCCCAGGAGTGCGTCCACGGCAGACTGGAAGGATGCTTCGTGCACCAGGATGTCGTCCAAGTAGACCAGGCACTCTTGGGGTGGGACGTCGACCAGGACTCCATCAGCTGCTCAAAGGTGACAGCAGTGTTGCAGAGCCCAAATGACATGACCCGGAAGTGCCAGAGCCCCCTGCCGGTGGAAAACATGTTTTTGGGCCGTGTGTCGTGCACCAGGTCTACCTGCGAGTAGCCGCTCTTGAAATCCAGAGGGGAGAACCAGGTGGATCCGGCTACCAGGTCCAGTGACTCATTAATGTGGGGGAGGGGGTCTGAGTCCTTCTTGGTTACCTGTAGCCACCTGTAGTCCACACAGAACCTCCACTCACCATTTTACTTGGGCTCCGTCACCACTGGCGACATCCAGGGGCTGTCCGAGGGCTTGATCAGACCGGCTTCACTCATTTCTCTCCGTATCTTCTCTGTAGCCTCCTAGCGTGCCAGTGGCAGGCGGCGGAGATGCAGCTTGATAGGTGTGGCCTCCGCCATATCGATGTGATGCTGTACCAGATGTGTCCGTCCAACTCCCTCCTCAATGGCGGCAAAGCTGTCCTTGTACTCTAACAGAAGCTCCCACAGCTGGTCCTGCTGTTCTGGGCCAAGCCCCTCACAGCTGCGGTGCCGGACAGCGATCACTGCTGCATGAGTTGCATCCCCTCGATGGTATGGCTGCTGATGTGCGGAGGTGGTTAACTGTCGGACTGGCGCAGACAAGGCTGGTGAGGGTTCACTGGTAGGGGGGTATTCTGGTTTGACTCCGTGCTGGAGCATACTGGCCCTGGGAAGGGCTGTGCAGGCAGCGGCCTCTGTGCTGGAGGGCGCTGGTCCCGTGAGAGAGCTGTGTTTGGGGGCGGCAGTCCACATGCTGGAGTGTGCTGGCCCCGGGGCAGGGCTATTCCCCTGGGACGGCTGTGCAGGTAGTGGTCTCTGTGCTGGAGTGTGCTGGTCCCGGGGAAGGACTGGACTCTCTGGGGACAGCTGTGTGGGGGACGGGAGTCTCCGGGCTGGAGTTCGCTGGCACCGGGGAAGGGCATTGGCTGTTGTTCCAGGGGTACCTGGGGGGTCCCGTCTTAAAGAAACCAGGTCCCCTTAAGTGTAATGTCCCTGTATGGAGGTCCAGCTCACTGCCTTTGTAGCGCAGGAGGTCCTGACCAGGAATGCTGGCAGTTTGGGGGTGGGGAGGTTCTGGAGGACAAGCTAGGCCTCGCCCCTCAACGCAGCTGTCAGCCGGCGGGCCTTCTCGCTGTCGGTCCAACTATGTAGCTGTGCCACTATTGTAAGCTGCATGGCAAAGGCCTCCCAGCTGTCTGTCCAGTCAAACCCCAGAATCATCACAGCGCCGGGCCGTGCCGTCATTCCGGTCCTCCTCTTCACCTTCCCCCTGGCTATTCTACCCTCCTGCGATCGGCGTGGGGCCTACCTCGGGGCTTAACTAGCTGTCTGTGTGATGCTAGAATATATATATATATATATATATATATATATACTGGGGCAGCAGTGTGGAGTAGTGGTTAGGGCTCTGGACTTTTGACCGGAGGGTCGTGGGTTCAATCCCAGGTGGAGGACACTGCTGCTGTACCCTTGAGCAAGGTACTTTACCTAGATTGCTCCAGTAAAAACCCAACTTTATAAATGGGTAATTGTATGTAAAAATAATGTGTAAAAAATAATGTGATATCTTGTAACAATTGTAAGTCGCCCTGGATAAGGGCGTCTGCTAAGAAATAAATAATAAATAATAATAATAATAATAATAATAATAATAATAATAATATATACACACTGTCACCACCGCTTAGAACGGGCACGTTTGTGTTAACGTGATTCGCCCACAGTAAGTGATGGATGGTATAAACTCCCACACAATAACCTGACATTCAAAATGTCCCCCAATCACCAGTACAGTAAACAAAACAAACACGCGTTGTGACGGTCAGGCGGTGTGATTTGTCATTCACATTTTTCACTGCCATCCATATTACAGCAAAGCAGGACTGAAATTCTTTCCTTTTCTCTTCGGTGACTTCAGTGCCAAAATAGGAGCCCAGCAAGAAGACGAGAATTCGGTCGGCAAATTTGGACATAGCAACAGGTACGAATGGGGGCGACAGACTAATCGAATTTGCAGAGAACAAGAATTTCTTCATCATGAACACCTTCTTTCAGAAGAAACCCATCAGGAAATGGACATGGAGATGACCCAACAGAGTGAAGGATGAAATTGACTACATACTCACCAAAAAGAAGCACACCGTACATGAGGTCTCGGTACTAAACAATTTTAACACAGGAAGATACCACAGACTAGTAAGATGCAAAATGCACCTAAACACAGCACCGGAGAGAGCGAAACTCGTGATGACGAAGTCCAACAATCAACGTAGAAATGCTCTAGAAGCAAAGCCTGGTGTTTCAACTGGAACTGAAGAATAGATTCAGTGGTCTTCAAGATCTGCAAAAAGATGAAGCAATCGAGGTAAACAAAATCTATGAGGAAGTGACACAAGTAATTGAAGAAACAGCAAAAAACAACGCTGGAACACAGAGTACAAAATGTGACCACAAGATCACGCAAGAGACAAAAGACCTCATGAAGAAAAGAAGGGAAATGAAACAAACAGCAGCTCTGAAGTCAGAGATTGAATACATTGAGCCCTGCAATACAGGAAGAAAGCGCATTATTGAGGATATATATGGTCGTCCAACTGTAGCTTGGTAGAGAAAACTATTGAAAACATTTTTAGCAATCAAACAAGAAGATGGGACTGTCATCAAGAACCACAAATTGATTTTGAAGAGAGTCGAAGAATTTTACAGAAAATGATATCAAGATGAAAAGAGCAACGAAGACGAGACGTAAAAACGCAACCTGAGGAAGTTCCAGACGTTCTACCGGAAGAAGTGAAACATGCTATCAAACATATGAAGACTGGAAAGGCACCCGGAGAAGATGGCATAAAGATTGACATCAAGAAAGAAGGAGGTGAAGAACTGACAAAAATAGTGTTGTGTATTTTTACAGATTGTATCAAGCAAAAGAAAGTGCCAAACGACAGGAACAACGCGTCAGTGATACTTTTACATAAGAAAGGAGATAAAGAAGACCTCAAGAACTACAGACCTATTAGCTTACTTCCTATAAGCTACAACATTTGTACCAAGATACTCGCCAACAGACTTCAAGATAAATTTTTCTCGACACAATCAAATGAGCAAGCAGGATTCAGGAGTGGATTTAGCACAATGGATCATCTTCAAGTTAGGGATGTAAATATCGTTTAATAAGAAATCCGTTTTAAACTATTTGATTTCTATCGGTTAACCATTTAACCGTAGTTACACTGTCACAGTAAATACCCTTTAAATAAATACCCTTTAAATAAATACCCTTCAAATAAATACCCTTTAAATAAATACCCTTTAAATAAATAACCTTTAAATAAATAACCTTTAAATAAATACACTTTCCACATATTTATTCTTTGTCATGCATTGACGTTTGTTTACCAAGCATAAAAAGAGGCAGCTTAGAGCACAAATCGTCTTTAATTGCCTCACGATTGTATCACGTTGACAATATGTGTACTGGTACACCTTTCTAAGTTTCTAGTATCTCCTTTACAGTTAATCTGGAATCACTACAGGGGACACTGGTTTCACATAAACTAAAACGCCAAAAAAAATGAAAACCACTGTACTCACCAAAGATGACAAAAATGTCATCCAACATGAAACATAACATGAACATGAAATGTCTGCAGCAACTATTTACACAAGAAAATCCAAGAAAGTTTTCGGTCTTTTGCTGAAGCCCCGCTGGGGTGAAATCATATATATAATTACAACTACAAGTGGTTTTTATTTAGAAAAATTAACATGTTGACGTCGTCCGGTGTCAGTCTTGTATGCAACCGATTTACAGTTAGTGGAAACGACATTCTGCAGGCACAGGGGATCCTGGAATGCACAGTGTAGGAAAGCGTTGTGCATTGGCCTTCCACCACTCCAATGGATTGCAATACAGTGCAGGGCAAGGCTCCCTGAAGTAACTTTCCACTTCATTTTCAACTGTAGTATCGTCCGGTTTTAGAAGTCCAGGGCTTGTAACCAGAAGGTCACCGGTTCAAATCCCACCTCTGCCACTGACCGACTCGCTGTGTGACCCTGACAAGTCACTTAACCTCCTTGTGCTCCATCCTGCGGATGAGATGTTAAATCAGTGTCCTATTGTAAGTGACTGCATGTAATGCACAGTTCACAGCCTACCTCTGTAAAGCACTTTGTGGTGGTGGTCCACTAAGAAAGGTGCTATATAAAAATAGATATTATTATTTATTATTTATTATTATTATTTATTATTATAGTCTTCACCTAAAAGCATCGACATGACACTATTCTTGTATATTCCACATGGTCTTTTAGCTGCTGGCTCAGTTGGTTCAGGTACAGCTACAGCACTCAGTCAAACCGAAGCACTAAGTTCGTTTTGACCACTCCATCTTTACAGTCCTCCCTATTCTATTTTGACACCAGCTGCTGTGCTCTGCGTACGAACACCAGAAATCGACAGTGGCAGAAACATTTGTATCTGTTCATATAACAGAATTTTTAAATTACTTTCTCTCCTTACTTTTTTTAGCTGGTTTGATGGGGTACCTACTCCACTGTAAATATGGTAAGAATTAGACTTTTGTTTTCCAGCTAATTTAAAAATGAAAGAACATCCAAATATGAATCTGTAGATTTGTAACCTGATTATTCTGCTGTCCGAAACACTGCTGTGAAATGGGAAGGCTTAGTGGAGAGCAAACGGCCCTGCACACTGCTGCTCCACTGTATCATCTGTTAGGCTTCATGAGAGTAAAGATGAGAAATCATTTCAAATCGAGTCCTTGACACCTCTGTGCAACACAGTAACCCGCAGCTCAGCCGAATCATTAGTCTCCATAGCAACCAGCTGTCCAGATAGATATCCTGGATTTTTCTTTTCTTTTGTAAAACAAATTGAAAATGGAAACAAATAATTGAGTAACTTGACCTTGTATTGCTAAAGTCTTTCTTTCGACTGTTCTCCTTTCATCCAGGTACAGTAAGGGGATCTTGTTTGTTGCAGACATTCTCTATCTGACTTTGCTGTGGAAGCTGTTCTGCTTGGGGGCGTCACGATACAATACATATTTTGATATGCAGGTCATGATATGTATCACGATACATGTGATGGGCTACTTGTATGATGCATAATAATAAAAATCTATTTTGTCAATTATGTGAGATGGGGGAGTATTTATACCAACTATAAAACACATATTCTTCATACAAGAACCATTTGAACTACAATGAGCAATGTTGTGCCTTTTGTCTTGTAACCCAATACAAACAATGCAGTACATATCTCTATTACAATATACATAGTGTTCCGCGTTTCCGGTTTATTCGAATTTTACCGAAAAATGACGTTTTTTTTTTTTTAGCAGGATGTCGGTTTTTACTGATTTATACCCGATTTTTGTCTTATTCAATATTTTTTGGTACTGTTTTCTAGGAAATACACAATATTTTGATTAAAATGCTGTTTTATTTTGACTCTGACATTGTAATAAGCAGCCCTACACTGTATCCCATGATACAGCAGATGTTTAGACGTCAGAGGATAAAATAACGTTCAAATGTGGTTCTCTGTCACTTCACAAACACGTTATCACCGGATTATGTTGTCCAATCAAAGTCTGATTATTGTGCTGGGCGTGGTAACTACTAGCTTGATCAAAAACTAAATTGTAATACTTACATGAAAATATATTTTTAGTGGATGAGGAATGTAAATCCAGTTCATGAATATTTAAAAGAAAACAAATGTTTCGAAGTATACAAAAAGTAAAAATAACAGAAGTGGGTCAGATGAGGCAGAGGATGCATAGCGCTGCAAATACTGCTGCATTGAGGTAGATGTTCATGGTGACAATAAAAGAACATTCAGAAAAATAAGCGACACATTAAACTAAAACAATAAAGTGAACTGAGAGAGACACAATCAGTTTATGAAGCTTTTACACGTGCTTTAATAAAAAGAGAGTGCAGAATGACTGTGTTAATGAGTTGGTCAGAGCGCTGTGCTATTGCAGACTGCAGAGAGGTATGTATTGGTGACTTTGTGCGATGGTACTATCCATCAGCTAAAACACTGCCTAACACTGCTAATCGTAATCGTAAATATTTGACAGAAAATGGTGATGCTTTGGTAAACTTATGGAACGCATTGACGCATCTTCCGATGGCTTGCACCGTCCAGTTATGTAAATTTTCTTTTATCTTTATGATTTCAAGGCGAATAAACCTGGCTTGTTTTGTGCTGATGTCATGTTCATACCTTCTGTAGGTACTATTTCTGTCAGAACAGCGATTGCCCAAATGTTAGCAAAGTGGCCTCGACTTGCACAGATTCTGCTTCATCATACATGCCAGGGACATTAAACTTAATCAGAAACCAGAACTGCTACGCATCATATTCCACATGTAAAGTGTGTATACTGAGATTCCCCCTCCCCCGATTTTTTTACAGATGTTTCAGTTAAAAACTATTTATAGCTAATTGTATCCCTATTTTAATATATGTAAAATAAACTCAGAAAAATTCCCAGATTTTTTTTAAAGATAAACAC
Source organism: Huso huso (assembly GCA_036884735.1). Lineage (NCBI taxonomy): Eukaryota > Metazoa > Chordata > Actinopteri > Acipenseriformes > Acipenseridae > Huso > Huso huso. The sequence continues at coordinate 8,919,791 of CM072697.1, forward strand.
TCATATACAGTACTGTACATGATACTGTTCATCAATACACTAGACATTGTTACACTCCAAGTTTTGGTGTAGCCATTGTTAACAATGCTTTTAAATTAGGTAATTTATGTTTTTTCAAAGTCTCTTTTTAAACAATACTGTTTAGTATTCAGGAAACTGCTCTATACTTTTCTTGAAGTTAAGAACAATTTCATGAATATCCAAATTATTTTTGTCAGATTTATGTATTCACTGTACTGGGAGAAACTAGGGGTGCTAGATTCCATTTGATTTAATAAACGTTTAAACTTTTAAAAATGTATAGTTTAAACATTAAAATAAAAAAACATTTTGAAAAAATGCTGTGTAAGGGGGGTAGTATGGGTGGTCTCGACAGCAGGAGAAAACCGGAAGTCGGCCATCTTGGGGGAAGTGCGTTAGCTGCAAGGGCTCGAGCATTTTAAAATAAATAGCTTTCTATAAATTACTGCATATATGTCTATAAATAGGTCTTTTACATCAGCTTTTCTACTCTCCTTAAATGCAATTGATACCTGTTAATCCATTTGTGTATCTCAATCATAACTGAGAAACGCGTTAATAGTAAAATTGGTTTAATTTACATTTTTTTCTTCTTCTGTGAAACCACTAAATGGGCTTTTAAATCGTAAGTCTTACTTTTTCAATTAAATGCAGAAGCGACTCATCTTTATTAATTTAAATACAGTTACTCATCATAATGATTGTAATAGTGTGTCCAGCAAAATGCTTTATTTTTCATTATAGCTTTAATAAAGATGAGTTGCTTTTAACATGTTGCGATCTCATTTGTACGTGAAAAATGAAGGCTTGGCCTTTTTAAAAGCCCACTAAGTTATTTGACATAACTAAATTAAATCAAATAAATTACTAAATTAAGCTGTATAAACCAAATACATTTATAAAAACAGTGAAGCAATATGAAAAAATAATAGCGTCGGTGGTACGATAATGGTCTGTTTTGATTTAGAGGGCGAGCATTAGTTGCATTATTATAGAAATGTTATGCAGTCTAATTATTCAAACAGTGCTAATATCCAAATCGCTAATTTATCCTACTTACTGTATATAAGAGACGAGAACTAGTTATGTTCACACCAAACTGACTTTATTCCAAGTACAGTATCATGTTAATTCAAAGAATCAATATTACGTTTAAAATAAATAATAATTTACTAATAGCGATAGTTTGTACTTATCTGACTGGCAGCAGTAGAAAGAAAAAAGTGGCACATCCGGTAAAGGCGCTCCACGTGGAGTGCAGGATGTGCTCTATAGCCTGGACGTCGCTGGTTCGAGTCCAGGCTATTCCACAGCCGACCGTGGACGGAGCTCCAGGGGCGGCGACAATTGGCGGCGCCGCCCGGGGGAGGGAGGGTTGGTCGGCCAGGGTGTCCTCGGCTCACCGCGCACCAGTGACCCCTGTAGTCTGGCCGGGCGCCTGCAGGCTTGCCTGTAAGCTGCCTGAGCTGTGTTGTCCTCTGACGCTGTAGCTCTTGGGTGGCTGCATGGCGAGTCCACAGTGTGAAAAAAAGCGGTCGGCTGACGGCACACGCTTCGGAGGACAGCGTGTGTTCGTCTTCGCCCTCCCGAGTCAGCGCAGGGGTGGTAGCGGTGAGCTGAGCTTAAAAAAATAATTGGCCATTCCAAATTGGGAGAAAATAATAAAAAATAATTGGCAACGACTAAATTAAAAAAAAGTAATAATAAATAAACATAAATAAATAATAATAACATAAAATGGAAGCAATCTTCTGTTAAAAAATAAATAAATAAATAATTTTAAAAAAATGTATTAACATCGCTCAAGTCTCAGCCCCAGAATAGCAAAAAAAAAAAAAAAAGATCAACACAGCCTTCTGTAATCTGGCTTACCAAAAGACATTAAAGTTGAATCCGGTATCCTCCACAATTTAAATTGTTTGCATGGCATTTGCAATTGTCTCAATCAGTGTTCCCTCTAAGCTTTTTAGATACTGAGAAACTTGCCGTTTTCGACTGAGAAAGGGTAAATTATCAGTGAGAAACCTTCGGCCACGCGTTAATCCTTTTAATATATTTTTGTTGCATTATACAATTTTGAAACAATATTCCAACACAAGTATCTCAGCCATTTTACAATTTACTTTACATTTAAACAAAACATTTACTGTGGCTCTGCCTCTGATTTTGATCCTATGCAGCCCTGTCGGTTGTTCTCACAGATATAGACTGCATGCTTAACTGGTGGCTTGCATAAAATTGCTTTTATACTACTGCATAAAGCACTGGCATCTGCACTGCCATCTTTTAGGGCTACTAATTGTTCCATTCTTGGGAATCCTAAATTCCGTTTTTCAAAAATGGCCAATTCCATTTGTTCCTACTTTTTATCAATTAAATATGGCATTTGAACATAAATATAATCTTGGTAGTTAAAATAAGTAAATTTAATAAATTACCACAATTCATTATTTTTTCTTTTTCAATCAGACTCTTGTTGCTGTAATAGTAAGTAAAGCACCTGAATACACTTCAAACCTTTCATAATGCTTATAGACATCACTTGGCTCATTGCTGGCATTAAAATAAGAAGGAAAACCTAAGAATTATATTACAACAGTTCAGAAAACCAAATGTCCAGCGCAGTTGTGAGAATCATATTTACAGTCTTCCACTAACACAGTAGTCTACAAATAAAGGTTTTCTTAAAATACCTGTTCAGCTTATTGCTGGCATTTACAATAACAATAAAAAATATGAAACAGTTTAGTAACAGTCCAGCAAAGTCATGTGACAGTAATCCTATGTACAGTACTCCACAAATTAAGCTTAGTGTTTTACTGGCATTATAATAATAACCAGGATAAAATATGAAACACTGATAAAGGTGTGTTGACTGACTCGTTGCTCTAAAACAGGTTCACTGTTTCACTGATTGTAATTTAAATAGCGCCCCTTTTAATGTAAACTTATAATTAATTCTCTCAATTGTTTCTTAACTAATTCTGCTGTGTTATTTGCAAGATTTAAAAAGAGGCGTGTCTCCAGACAGAATGTCTTTATGAAATCAATGGTATGGCTTCAGTTACTATACACTTAAATGTGTATTTTCGACTAATGTGCTTATTACATTTTTACCAGTTTCAAAACGCTTGAGATGATTTCTGAAATGGACGTTTTTTAAAAGGGAAATAAAACAAAAACCGTCAAAGTGTAAGTATTGTGATTTTTATTTATGTTTACCAGAGTATTTGTACTTCTAAATAATGCAGGAAGATTGTGCTTCACTGATTTTAGTATTCAATTATATGACGAGTTAAAACTGTAAAGTTCATGAGCAGCACCGAGCAGCACTCTCTGTAGAGGCAGAATTGCCAGACGCCTGCTTCGCCCGCCCTATACCAGTAGATTCGCTGGTGCCCGAGCGAGCTCTGCACTAATGTGACGTGCATTTTTACAGAGGGACATCAGAGAATCAGCTGCAAGACACACACAAATATGCTAATGTTTTGTAAGAATGATCTCAAAATAATAGGTTTACCTCAAGAGGCTGTAGTCTCGATTTGAGGCTGATATTTATGATAATAACTTGCGAAAATTAGTAAACTGAGTGCGAAGGTTGTTGCCAGTTATTGCGAAAAATGCACACATTTTAGCCTTGGAGGGAACGCTGATCTCAATAATGTTTTCAGCCCGAATTTTATCGCATTTCCTAACATTTTGCTTGCATGTCTGAGCCCCACCTCCTCCATGCTAGATCCAGCTTCATAGCAGCAGACTAGTCACATGACCAAAAGCATGCTGGACATTGGGAGGTGAATATCCAATGACAGTGATGCCACGTAACAAAGGTAGGATAAGAACGTAAGAACATAAGAACATAAGAAAGTTTACAAACGAGAGGAGGCCATTCAGCCCATCTTGCTCGTTTGGTTGTTAGTAGCTTATTGATCCCAGAATCTCATCAAGCAGCTTCTTGAAGGATCCCAGGGTGTCAGCTTCAACAACATTACTGGGGAGTTGGTTCCAGACCCTCACAATTCTCTGTGTAAAAAAGTGCCTTCTATTTTCTGTTCTGAATGCCCCTTTATCTAATCTCCATTTGTGACCCCTGGTCCTTGTTTCTTTTTTCAGGTAAAAAAAAGTCCCCTGGGTTGACATTGTCTATACCTTTTAGGATTTTGAATGTTTGAATCAGATCGCCGCGTAGTCTTCTTTGTTCGAGACTGAATAGATTCAGTTCTTTTAGCCTGTCTGCAAACGACATGACTTTTAAACCCGGGATAATTCTGGTTGCTGTTCTTTGCACTCTTTCTAGAGCAGCAATATCCTTTTTGTAACGAGGTGACCAGAACTGAACACAATATTCTAGGTGAGGTCTTACTAATGCATTGTAAAGTTTTAACATTACTTCCCTTGATTTAAATTCAACACTTCTCACAATATATCTGAGCATCTTGTTGGCCTTTTTTATAGATTCCCCGCATTGTCTAGATGAAGACATTTCTGAGTCAACATAAACTCCTAGGTCTTTTTCATAGTTCCCTTCTTCAATTTCAGTATCTCCCATATGATATTTATAATGCACAATTGTTTTGGCTGCATGCAATACTTTCCACTTTTCTCTATTAAATGTCATTTGCCATGTGTCTGCCCAATTCTGAATGCTGTCTAGATCATTTTGAAGACCTTTGCTGCTGCAACAGTGTTTGCCACTCCTCCTATTTCTGTGTCGTCTGCAAATTTAACAAGTTTGCTTACTATACCAGAATCTAAATCATGAATGTAGATTAGGAATTGGTATTGCACTGTGAAAATGCCCAGCGGTGCCGTGCCGCTCGTGTGTCCCAGACTTCACTGTGTGAAACTGCGTTTTGTTTGTAAGTATTTAGTGAAGGTGAATGCCCAGCCTGACAGCAGTGTTTGGGTATAGTATTGCTTTGTTTAGACCTGCAGATTATTTGTTCTTGTGTTTTGTATTTGTGTAATAAATTTGCGCAACAGCGCTTAACTGCAGCTTCTGAACTCTGAGTCTCCATACAGCGCTTCACTGCAGCTTCTTGACTCTGAGTCTCCATACAGCGCTTCACTGCAGCTTCTTGACTGAGTCTCCATACAGCGCTTCACTGCAGCTTCTTGACTCTGAGTCTCCATACAGCGCTTAACTGCAGCTTCTGAACTCTGAGTCTCCATACAGCGCTTCACTGCAGCTTCTTGACTCTGAGTCTAATTCTTGCTAGTAACAGCTTAGGCCGTGACCTACTCTGCCACAGACATTACATGCATATAGATTAGTGTTGTAAATCGAACCCTGACGTTGACATCGATTATTGTGCTAATTCGAACGACGATTATTGATCAAAAACCTTCCCTCACAGTAACAGTTTAAAGGAACAATAAGGCCTCTTTTTATAGAGCATGGTATAAAAAACCCATTCAAACAAATCCCAATGTTTTAAGACACATTTGATAAATACATTGGCATTTAAATATAGCACTCTCCAATTTTTATATTCCTGCCGTCACTAGCCTTTGCCCTGTTTTGTGTAAAATCTGACAAATTTCCAGTTTAAACATAACGGTAAATTAAGAAAAAAAAAAAATAAATCAACCCCACTGTCCAAAGGAGAAAAAAAACTACATTAACATTATGGCCTATTCACATGGGAATAATTCTGTCTCCTAATTTTTTGATTTATGAATTACGTGGCCCAGCTTCTGCTAGCGAAAGCAGCAGTCCCTTCCAGTGTGCTTTGGCTGCAGAGATGCATTTCACTTTTTGCTGTCATATTTTAATCAAAACTTTACATGACTGCATAGCCACTTAGATTTGTATTATCTTCAGTGAATACAACTATATTATCATTTTTCCAAACAGTACATTAGAGGTGGCCTACCCTTTCCTGCAATGGAACTTTCGACAGCGACAACTCCGGTTGATAATTTTATTTGGCGTCTCCATACTTGAATATGTATAATATCTCTTTCATACATGTATGTGGATTTAATATTAATTGACTTACTGCCCACATCGCAACCAAGATTTGTAGAATATCTCTTTCATAAATGTATTGGCCTAATCAATCTAAATGCCAGGTATTGGAGTGCTCAGAGAAGCGTTTCGCCCATGTGGATTCGCTTACACTTATACAGTACATTACTAAGGCCCTACCTATTTCACGGCCGTGAAAAATGTGACACGGACCGTGAAATTCATTCGTCACCATGAAAACTGTCTATTTTGTGTACTTTTACCCTGCACTTAAATCCAATTTAAGTGCAGGTTCCTGATGTGATTTATAAGCTTGTTTCAATTTCAAAAAGAAAACTGGACAGGATTTACTGATTGACACTTAACAGCAGCCAATAACCACTCTGGGCCCTCCTCACTGATTGGTAGATATGTGCATGTGGGGTGGGTTTAGTATCCTAGGAGATCTCAACTGATATTGTAAAGCGAGAACATTTTACGAGTGTCCAAAATGAATACAAAAAAAATATACAATAATTACTGCAGCGGATCGTGTACAATAATTTTACATTCTAATTGTACAGCCTGCAATGTTTCATTGGATCACATACGTCAAGCTACGATCCAGCGGGATTTAAACTCAGACAGCAATCAAAAATGAAAAAGGTAGCGGATAGTGCATTGCTTCAAAACGAAAAGGTTAAAAAAAAAAAAATAATTAAAAAAAATTCTGAAACAGCGGCATGTGACAACGTAGTAATGTTAAATATTATTTGTTTCGCTCAAGACAGAGGGAACAGTTGGGACTGATTTAAAACAAAATAATGTGTATAAAATACATTAACAAAGCAGGTTATTCTTGATCTCTGCATCGTCATCCTGTATTTGTTCACAGCAACAACACAGATTACGTTCTTGACAGCAAGTTAATATATACAAGACATGTTTTTATTTTTGGAATATTCAATTTCATTAAAATGTTATCAATTTTGTTATCGTGGGGTCCCAATCGATAAGTAATTTGATTATTATCGATACAAGCCTAATGTAGATTAAACAATTGAAAAGATGTAATAGATTGCATTCAGGTATATGAGCCTACATATCCACTGATTTCTGTGTGCCTTAACATCTAACAAAAATGTAATTAACCTTGTTCCTACTAGAAAAGCAGATTATGCTGTTTGCAGTTATTTTTTTGATACAATTGTGATCTTTACTGTTGAAAGACATTATTATGTTCAAGGTGACTGCATGTCTCAATACGTACAGCAGACACTTTTAACTGGTCTCAATGTCCTGCCGAGACCGGTATTTGCAGCACTGCAGAGAAGCAATGCACTGCAGCACAGTTTTTGAGCTACCGCACTGTGCCTTGACTTATAGTACACAGGGCTTGGACAAATTAACGCCATTGACAGTCAGAACCGCAGGTGTTGGCTGGGCAATTATTCCATGCAAAACATCACAAAGAACTGTATGAAGATACAATAGATTTTATTTAATTCATATCTATATGTTCTACAACATGCTGCAACTTTTCATGTCTAATAATTTCTGTCAGGTTAGGTGTGATGTAATTCAGCTTAAATGTTTGTGGTTACAGACCTTTAACAATTACACATTCTAAATACACATTATAGGAGAGAACTATTAAAGGGGCAGGGCACAAAAACAAAGGACAGGTCTTTTTAAACAAAAAAAAGAAAGTTTCTTACACATTTTTCCAGACAACTTAATGGTATAGCATCGCTAATGCCCACAAAATGACTGTGAATTGTCCTACTTTACCAACTTTTAAAAATGGCAAACCACAAGTTACATAGTGACTACTGGTTCCTGACAGCCCTGGGGTAAGCTGTGTAAATTCTAAGCTCTGACAGATTTCCTGATACTGATGCTGCAGTGGGCAGGTTGCCATTAGCGCAGAGCCCAACACCCACGCTAGAAGATTGATGGATCACTCTATCACTGTTCTGTACCGGGTGAAAAGGGATGTTTAAAGCATTAATTTGGATTCCTTAAATTGATTTGTCTTCTGGAAAAATTGATGCACTGACCGGGTTCATGTTCTGTTTACTAAAGTATATAATATGACAGGACTCATTTAGGATGAGGGAGGAGACAGCAGTTTAAACAACAGTAAATCATAGACTGTAGTCTGTGTTGACGACTTCTGCATAGCATTACCTAATTGCAGTACTTGGGAGAAATTTACTTTTCAAACCTGGATTAAAGAGAATGACCACTTGTTCACAGACAAGAGCTTTATTTGCCATATTAAACAGGATAATAAGTACACTTCAAGAAAGCAGTTTTTCAGTATTTCAGTTTTAGTCTACATTATGAGATGGCTTTAAAAAAACAAAATGTGGAAAATAAAATTGTAAGTGTTATGTTTGATAATAAACTAAGGCTGAGGCATCGTTTAACAACTATCGACAGTCAAGCCTGTGCATCGTTTTAGTGTAAAGGGTTTAAGCAAAGGAAAGTATTTTTTATTACATTTGGAATTGGCAATTCTTTTTTGCATTAATCACAGAGCATCTCTGCTCCCCTCAGGTCTGACTCACTGAATCTGCATGTGATTGAGCTCACCTTCTCCCCCCTGCCCCGCCCCCTGTGAGTGTTTACTGATGGGTTTGCATATGTGCAGGGTCTTTAAAGTAACAGAGCAAGTTAAGAGTGTTGTGCTAGAATTACAAATACTGTTTCGACCGAGCTACAAATACAATGCCTTCCGATGTTTGCCAATTATTTTCTAAAGTAAGACGTCAAGAAAGTAAAGTAAAGAAAGTAGTGTTTGGGATCCTCTGGTAACACAACTAATCTGCATGACCATTTAATGAGATGGCACCCTACAAAACATCAAACAAAATCTGCATTTATTCATCTGAACTACCCCGGAATAAAAATGAAGAAAAACAACCAAGATCGTTTCAAAAGTTGTATCTTTGGTCAGAAGTATTAAGCTTGTAAGCAGGTGCCAGTCATCGCTTAAATTAAAACAAAATGTGGACACTATCATGTTCCTTAACACAATTAAAATATAAGCCATGGACAACACTCTTGTTACTAAACTGCTGTGGACAGTGATAACATTTTTAAAATTAGTTTTTTTTTTCTCTTGACTGGTTGTTACTCTGACCTTATTATGGATTTAAACAACTTTTTTGGGGGGATTTTGCTTTGACCTCCAGCGCTACTAGCAATGTTACACAGTAATCCACAGCTCCACATGTATTTTTTTTTTTTTTTTTTTTTTTTTACCATTTTATAACGTTGATTATAATCATGTACTCTGGCACTTTCACCTACTGTATTAAGAATGTTTTTGTCAAGTACGCCGGCAGCTGAGCGAAACTGATTATTAATGCTGATAATCTCATCAGGGCGATGGCGAAATTTAACCTTCTCTGACCAGTTTAAAATCCAGTGTGGACTCGCCTCATGTTCTATAAGAGTCATGCTGTGTGTAAAATGTGTAAGGCTTTTTTTTTCGGGGTTAGGTGCATTGGCACCTGTAACACAAAAATGCTGCCTCCCCCTTTTAAAAGCATGTGTCAATATTTATGAATGCGCTATGACACCGAGGTTGTGTCCTTGGTTTGTTTTTTTGCAGCATAGATGCTGATGCTTATGTAAAAATTCTGGTAAAGTGCAAAAGACTCCTGGGTCATTCCATATGAAATCAATCAAAAATCGGCCATTTTTCACTTGACCTCCGATTTTGATAAACTGTTGCACATATTATTGTCTTTGGAAGAAATGGTTACACTGTGAATTGTTGGCCTGAGTGACCTCCCATTCACGAGATACAGGTCACACATGGATTAGGGAGTGGTTAACATCTAGAAAACAGAAAGTACTGATTAGAGGAGAAACCTCAAAATGGAGCGAGGTAACCAGTGGTTTACAACAAGGATCAGTATTAGGTGCTCTGCTATTCCTGATCTACATTAATGATTTAGATTCTGGTATAGTAAGCAAACTCGTTAAATTTGTAGACGACACAAAAATAGGAGGAGTGGCGAACACTGTTGCAGCAGCAAAGGTCATTCAAAATGATCTAGACAGCATTCAGAACTGGACAGACACATGGCAAATTACATTTAATAGAGAAAAGTGGAAAGTATTGCATGCAGGCAATAAAAATGTGCATTATAAATATCATATGGGAGATACTGAAATTGAAGAAGGGAACTATGAAAAAGACCTAGGAGTTTATGTTGACTCAGAAATGTCTTCATCTAGACAATGTGGGGAAGCTATAAAAAAGGCCAACAAGATGCTTGGATATATTGTGAGAAGTGTTGAATTTAAATCAAGGGAAGTAATGTTAAAACTTTACAATGCATTAGTAAGACCTCACCTAGAATATTGTGTTCAGTTCTGGGGACCTCGTTACAAAAAGGATATTGCTGCTCTAGAAAGAGTGCAAAGAAGAGCAACCAGAATTATCCCAGGTTTAAAAGGCATGTCGTATGCAGACAGGCTAAAAGAATTTAATCTATTCAGTCTTGAACAAAGAAGACTATGCGGCGATCTGATTCAAACATTCAAGATCCTAAAAGGTATAGACAATATCGACCCAGGGGACTTCTTTGACCTGAAAAAAGAAACAAGGACCAGGGCTCACAAATGGAGATTAGATAAAGGGGCATTCAGAACAGAAAATAGGAGGCACTTTTTTACACAGGAATTGTGAGCGTCTGGAACCAACTCCCCAGTAATGTTGAAGCTGAAACCCTGGGATCCTTCAAGAAGCTGCTTGATGAGATTCTGGGATCAATAAGCTACTAACAACCAAACGAGCAAGATGGGCTGAATGGCCTCCTCTCGTTTGTAAACTTTCTTAAGTTCTTATGAATTGATTTGGACACCCACCCTACCTTAATATGGTCATAACTTCCTCCATAATTGATATAGAAAGCTGGTGTTGGTGTCATTTTAAAGCTCTCAAATAGAACTGTATATCAAAATTGATGTGAAATACAAGATAAAGTTGTGTGAATCTGTGACCTTTGACCTAACCCAGTTCATATCGTGTAACCTTGGATTTTTGTCAGTTTTTGATAGCCTAGACCCTTATCTACATTTCCTGCAAGTTTCATTTTGTGCCTGCCATTGGTTGAGGCACAGCACAGAGTTGAATGCAGAGTGTCAGGTGAATCTTAGTGAAGCGATTACACACCTAATACAATTAAACACAAATATTTATTTGCAATCGAGTATACTCTCCTCTCCTGTTAAATTGAAGCTGCAGTGAACTGGTGCAGCTGTAACAGATTCATGTTAATTAACCAATTTGGCCTATTAACACATGTGACTAAAGTGTAGCACGGGAATTAAATACAGATCAGAAAAACAAGAAAACCAAACTATAATTCAGCTGAAGTGTTCCTTAAACCTGATACTCTTCCAAAAACATTTATATATTCTACTTATCAGTTTAACATTCTTGAAGATAATGCTATTCAAGAGCTTTAAAACAACACCAAAACTACCTTTCTTTGTCAGTTATGGAGGAAGTTCTGACCATGGAAAGGTTGGGTGGGGGGTCCAAAATGGGTCAACTTTGATGAGCTATATCTCATGAACGGGATGTCACTTGAGCCTAAAATCTACACTGTAACTACTTCTCCCAAAGGCAAACATGCATGGAATTTTTTTTATCCAAATCAAAGGAGGTCGAGGTTTTTGGTGATTTGATTTCATATGGAATGACCCTTCTTAATTTTCTCTGTTGGTTTGCTGTTTAACACAGATTTGGAGGATGAATAGTAAATACCAAGCAGTCATATAAATACTGCCAGCTATAGCTTGAAACCTAGGTTTGACCTTGGTAGAATGTCAGTTCTGGTTATGCCCCTGACTGTGGATGGCATCAGTTTGTAAGGGGGGAAAACACGCATGTTTTAAGAAACTGAAGTGCAAGAAGGATGGTAACAAATACACTAATACTAATAATAACAATTTCATCAAATACAAATGCTTGTAAGTGCAGATAGGTGTTGTACTGTATTAATACCAGCAGAATATGGTAACCCCAGTTTCATGCAACAGTTGTGACGGTGACCAAACATGTTGTGTTGAGTGTTGTGTAAACATTTCGTTCTTAATATCGTAAAAAGCAGAACCAACTCACTGCAATTTAAACTTGTTTTTTACTGAAAAATAAACTATCATGTAATCCATAAGAGCTGTCTGTGTTACATGCTGTCAGATCAGGACTCCACTGACACTGAGCATTGAGAGCACACAAAAGCAAAATAAGACGGCCTTTTCTTGGCAGTGCCTGAGTGGTGTGATGCAGCTTCCACTTCCTGATTATTGATCCAGCTGTGCTCACTGGGATATCCAAACACTTGGATATTATTTTGTACCCTTTCCCAATTCTATGCATTTGTATTACTTTATCTCTAACTTCTGTAGAATGCTCTTTGGTCTTCATTTTCCTTCAGATTCACAGCCTGACCAATGATCCTTCAACAGTAGGGTTTTTATCCAGAAAATGTGACAGCAACTTTAATGGTTCACAGGTGGAGGCCAATGGTAAGGTAATTGTGTCCTCGTTAGGGCAATTTCTTTCATCGTTGTAAACTGGGAGCTTCCACAGCACAGGGGTTGAATACTTATGCAAGCAAGATATTTCAATTTTTTATTTTTCTTAAAAATATTTCCCAACATAAAACCAATGTCACCTTACAGAACGAACAGAACAAAATTTCAATGTACCATTTGTAATTCAGTAATATGAGAGAATTGGTCAGGGGTCTGAATACTTTCGCAAGGCACTGTGTGTGTATATATATATACAGACGTGCTCAAATTTGTTGGTACCCTTACAGCTCATTGAAATAATGCTTCATTCCTCCTGAAAAGTGATGAAATTAAAAGCTATTTTATCATGTATACTTGCATGCCTTTGGTATGTCATAGAATAAAGCAAAGAAGCTGTGAAAAGAGATGAATTATTGCTTATTCTACAAAGATATTCTAAAATGGCCTGGACACATTTGTTGGTACCCCTTAGAAAAGATAATAAATAATTGGATTATAGTGATATTTCAAACTAATTAGTTTCTTTAATTAATATCACACATGTCTCCAATCTTGTAATCAGTCATTCAGCCTATTTAAATGGAGAAAAGTAGTCACTGTGTTGTTTGGTCATCATTGTGCACCACACTGAACATGGACCAGAGAAAGCAAAGGAGAGAGTTGTCTGAGGAGATCAGAAAGAAAATAATAGACAAGCATGGTAAAGGTAAAGGCTACAAGACCATCTCCAAGCAGCTTGATGTTCCTGTGACAACAGTTGCAAATATTATTAAGAAGTTTAAGGTCCATGGAACTGTAGCCAACCTCCAAGCGGCCGCAAGAGGAAAATCGACCCCAGATTGAACAGAAGGATAGTGCGAATGGTAAAAAAAAAGAACCAAGGATAACTGCCAAAGAGATACAAGCTGAACTCCAAGGTGAAGGTATCGTCAGTTTCTGATCGCACCATCCGTCGCTTTTTGAGCGAAAGTGGGCTCCATGGAAGAAGACCCAGGAGGACTCCACTTTTGAAAGAAAAACATAAAAAAGCCAGACTGGAATTTGCTAAAATGCATATTGACAAGCCACAGTCCTTCTGGGAGAATGTCCTTTGGACAGATGAGTCAAAACTGGAGCTTTTGGCAAGTCACATCAGCTCTATGTTCACAAAAAAAAAATGAAGCTTTCAAAGAAAAGAACACCATACCTACAGTGAAACATGGAGGAGGCTCGGTTATGTTTTGGGGCTGCTTTTGCTGCGCCTGGCACAGGGTGCCTTGAATCTGTGCAGGGCACAATGAAATCTCAAGACTATTAAGGCATTCTGGAGCGAAACGTACTGCCCAGTGTCAGAAAGCTCTGTCTCAGTCGCAGGTCATGGGTCCTCCAACAGGATAATGACCCAAAACACACAGCTAAAAGCACCCAAGAATGGATAAGAACAAAACATTGGACTATTCTGAAGTGGCCTTCTATGAGTCCTGATCTGATCTATGGAAAGAGCTGAAAACATCTATGGAAAGACCTGAGAAGCTGGAGCAGTTTGCTCAGGAAGAAGGCCAAACTACCTGTTAACAAACCTGAGACAGCGTTTGATTGCAGTGATTGCCTCTAAAGGTTGTGCAACAAAATATTAGGTTAGGTCCCAATTTTTTGTCCATGCCATTTTCATTTGTTTTATGTTAAATATTATGTGAAGAATAAAAATCTCATGGAATAAAGAGCCAAACTTTTGTCAGTTTCCTGTTATAAAAGGGGTCTCAAATTTGAGAGCTTGAGAAAAACGTTTGATTGCAGTGATTGTTTAAAACATTATGCAACAAAAATATTTGTGAAGAAGTGGGTCCCATCATTTTTTTGTCCATGCCATTTTCATTTGTTTTATTATTTACAAATTATTTGAATAAAAAAATCAAAAGCAAAGTGATTCTATTAAATATGGAATAAACAATGGTGGATTCCAATTAATTTTGTCAGTTTCAAGTTATTTCAGAGAAAATTGTGCATTCTTCAGGTTTTTTTTTGAATGGAGGTATTTGGTCCATCCATCTTCCCATCAATTTTAAATCTTTGTCCCTGCTGAAAAAAAGCTGTATATATATATATATATATATATATGTATAATCACGTTTTCATTGTTATCTCCTTCCATTTTAAAGATGGCGTCCAAACCGAATCACAACAGTATCTGAGAATAAAGTCTTGTAAACGGGAGACTATCACAGTTAAAATATACACACAGGTGGATTCTATTTTTATTTATTTATTTATTTTAACCAGAACTACTCAGAATTTGGCAATTTTTCAGTTTTTATTTGTTAAAAAAGTTTGAAATATCCAATAAATTTTCCACTTCATGATTGTGACTTCCAAAAAACAGTTTCCTTTAGAAGAAATTGTTGTCCAAAGTTCGTTTCAGGCATTCTAAATTAGGTGAAAAATACAGTAAAGCCGAGTCTTAAAATATCTGGCACTTAAAATATCCAGCACTACTTTTATTTATTTATTTATTTTTTCGTCACTGACACCAACTCCTTAGAGAAAGTTGCAGAAAATATGCGGGAAAAACTTGGGTAACTGAAAGTTGCAGATTCGGGAGCAACTTGGAAAATGCGCGATTCCTGCAATACCGCGCTGAAATTCAAGCCCTGATATACATAGACATTAACAGATATTTACATAAGAAAAGCAATACCTTACTTTAACTTAGTATCTTAATAACCATGGAGAAAAACAAGGTCTTGTTATATTGTTTTACTATTCCATTCCATCATCAGCTACCTCAAAACTGAAATATTTCTATACTGTACTTCACTACCCAGCCTAGCCAATCCGGAAGTAATTTAATCTTCTCTAATGCACGACACATCTAAATGTATTAAGTATGGTGGTGTGCTGAATGTTGCATTATTTTGAGATGTGTTTTGATGTTTTAAAAGTACATCTCATTTATAATACTGAAAGTTCACATTTTAAAAATACATTACTAATAGTGTAAGTAATCGCATGGAAAAATTGGGACAACAAGAATTGTGTGAGGGAAGATGGCCATCATGGGACAAGATGTTAGATAAGGAAAAATAGCTGTAAAATGTTGTACACTGTTTTAAAAAAAAAAAAAAAAAAAGTATATAATAGAAATAAAGAAAAAATGTATGTTGTACAAAATGCAGAGAAACCTGACAGGCTATACACAAGTCCTTTTAAAAATCTGGCGTTCATCAGTTACAAAACTGAAAGAACATCAAGAAAAATCAGAATTTCACAAAGCAGCAGTAATAGGCAATTATTTCGAATCTGTGAAGCAACAAATTAAAACAGGAGTTGGATTCAGCTTATAAAGAAAGAGTGGGGAAAAAAACATGCAGAAGCAATTTTTATATTTGAATAACTCCCAAGTATTGCTTATTATAGTTGTACTCTTAGTATGTGTGGCGGGGTGCCCCTGCCCCTGTGTGTATTTTGTGTGTTGTGTTGCATGAGGTGTGTTAATGTTGGTGTATATGTATTGGTGCATGGAATATAATTGGGCTACGTAGCACAAGTGTTGTAATATGTATTTAGGGGATTGCACAGTCACTTCACGTGCAGATAAAATGTGTATTAGTATGTGAGCACGGGGAGTGCTCAAATTAGTTCACGTGCTGGGATTCAAGTGAATATTTAAGTAGTAATTGAATCCCGGCACAACTGTATATATAAGTGCACGTTCGAGAGTTGTGTGTTCGAGAGTGGAGAATGGGAGAGAGATAGGAGAAAGAATTAAAATCTAAAAGAATAACAATTGCTATTCATGTTGGAAGCTCCAGCACGGTGCTTGTTTGGTTTCATTTCGTCTGTTTGTCTGTCTATTTGTTTTGGCCACCATGCTGTTTGTTTTGTTAAGTATTTTTTGTTTTGTTCAACCTTTTATTTTCTGTTTTACAATAAACCGGCTCATCAGCGCATTTCATTCACATTTCACCCTCCGTACTGTGTGTTCTTCCGGGTCTGACGTCACCACCAGTCAGCCTGATCACAGGATGTTACTTAAATTTACTAGCATGTGTTCCAAATACATTTGTTGAGGTGAGGTGGGGTCAAAGGGAACCTTTTGTGTATCTTGAAGAATTTAGTGAACCTGTCAAGATCCGCCCCTGTTAATCACTAATTGATTGATTGTATTCACTGTTAAATAAAACCAAAAAAGTTATATTCTACTTTTTTGTTTGTGTTTTGTGCGACGGGGAGGGGGCAAGTAGATTTTTCTAGCATTTTGTCCCTTGGACAACAAGATTTTTTTTTTTTTTTATAATTGCACACCCCTGGTATGGCATAAAGATTTGAGATTAGCGTGTCATCCTCTTTAAAATCTCAATTGTTAGTATAGGTGTACAGTCTCTTCAAGAGAACAAACATGCTTCTCTCAGCAAGTCAGGAGCTATTTAAGGGTTTCTAATAGCAGCTTGCCTCTCCTGATCTGAATGACATACCTCTCTAACAGAGAAAGACAATTGGGGGTAAGATCAGTTGTGACATTTCCATTCCCTGCCATCTGGTCCTGTTCCTGAGCACATTACGATACAACCATGTGCAGCGTTTGGATAACTCTGTATTGGAAGCGTAGAGCTATCTGGTTAACTGTGTGACCTGGTGGTTAGGGCTGATGGACTGGAAGGAGAGAAATTATAGCACTAAATCTTTCACATCTGGGAGATCTGTCACAGAAACTAAAAGACCTAGGAGACAAAATGTGAATCAAGACATACATTCAGAAGGCAGTACTATTTAAAGACCCAACTTAGATTTGGAGAGGAAAATGAACTGTGTTGCACCTCAGATTTAATATGATTAATTTGATTTAAAGGATAACACTACACTGGTTCATTTGTGGGTGTGTGTGTGTGTGTGTGTACACATTTATATTACAGTTTTCATGATGCAGGGCATTTGTTAATACAAATTCAGCATGGTCCAACCCGTTTGAACAGCAGCATCATTATTGTTACTGAATCATTTACCACAAAGGAACACTGTGATCCTCTTTAAACTTTACTGCCAATCTACAGCAAATCTTTGGAATATTACCTGAACCATAGCAGAAGCAGTAGGGCACCTGGCAGGCACACCAGATAATGGAAAACAAAACATGTCATTGAAAAAGAGCAAAGCTCAATACTTTGACAAAAGGCATTGTTCATTTAAGCAGATGTGAATGTGCTATTTTTGGCTGAGTGTCACATTTTATAACTATAGCTCCATGCCAGGCTATTTCTGTATTTCATATTTCTTGTATTTTATTTTTCTTCACTGGTGTTGCATATCCTCAGAGATAGTGCTATACTGCTGGCTGCTGTCCATCCATTTTTGTGATGAAACTTACTAAGAACTTTCTTTAGCAAAAGGTATTGATAGTATCATAACCTGGGGGTAAATAGAGGTAGTTTGTCAATGTCTGTAACGGTAATTATTATTATTATTTTTATTTTTTTTATATATATACATATATATTTTTTTTATATATACACAGTGTGTGTATATATGTGTGTGTGTGTTTATATATATATATATATATGTGTGTGTGTGTGTGTGTGTGTGTGTGTGTGTGTGTGTGTATATGTATATATATATGTGTGTGTGTGTATATATATATATATATATATATATATATATATATATATATATATATATATATATATATATGTGTGTGTGTACAGGCCCCATATATGTGTGTGTGTATGTGTGTGTATATATATATATATATATATATATAATTCCTGATTGATTGGTGACGTTTTTACCTTTTTTTAGTGTGTGTGTGTGTGTGTGTGTGTTCGTTCTTGTGCTGTTTACCCAGGCCCCTGGCCATGCTTGGTTCCGAGCCAGATTCAGATGTGTTGTGAGTAGATGTCACTGTATCAAATTTAGACGGTATGGTAACCGTCAAAAACACCACGGTTATCGTCGTACTGCGGTATAATGTAATTTTTTTGTAATCTGTTTTTAAATAGTAGGGATTCAAGGAAATGCATGCACATGGATTAGGGAGTGGTTAACATGTAGAAAACAGAAAGTACTGATTTAGAGGAGAAACCTCAAAATGGAGCGAGGTAACCAGTGGTATATCACAGGGATCAGTATTAGGTCCTCTGCTATTCCTAATCTACATTAGTGGTTTAGATTCCGGTATAGTAAGCAAACTTGTTCAATTTGGAGACGACACAAAAATAGGAGGAGTGGCAAACACTGTTGCAGCAGCAACGGTCATTCAAAATGATCTAGACAGCATTCAGAACTGGGCAGACACATGGAAAATTATATTTAATAGAGAAAAATGTAAGGTACTGCACGCAGGCAATAAAAATGTGCATTATAAATATCATATGGGAGATACTGAAATTGAAGAAGGAATCTATGAAAAAGACCTAGGAGTTTTATGTTGACTCAGAAATGTCTTCATGTAGACCATGTGGGGAAGCTATAAAAAAAAGGCCAACAAGATGCTTGATATATTGTGAAAAGTGTTGAATTTAAATCAAGGGAAGTAATGTGAAAACTTTACAATGCATTAGTAAGAAGACCTCATCTAGAATATTGTGTTCAGTTTTGGTCACCTCGTTACAAAAAATATATTGCTGCTCTAGAAAGAGTGCAAAGAAGAGCGACCAGAATTATCCCAGGTTTAAAAGGCATGTCGTATGCAGACAGGCTAAAAGAATTGAACCTATTCAGTCTTGAAAAAAGAAGACTGTTTCAAGCATTCAAAATTTTAAAATGTATTGACAATGTCATTTTTCAGTATTTGTGGGGTATTTGTGGGGTGCGTTAACCCTTAGCGGTCCATTTATTCAGCGCGTCAGGTCCAATTTATTTTCACACGCGCAGTTTACTTTAGACGCGCTGTTTAAAAGTATTTTTTTTCACAGTAAAACAGGTTTAAAAAGCACTGCATATCAACAGGACACTCAGTACTGCATCTCCAACCTCACCCCACCCCTTGTTCGCTATATTTTTCAAATACCTCTTAATAATAGTACATACCGATAAATCATCTCTTGATCACTCGTTTTATCACCAAACTCCTCAATAATGTGATCCAAGTCATTATTTTATTACTATAACATCTAAAAAAAAGCTCTGCAAATGTCTGTGATGTTCTTTGAGCGCTGGATGCAGAAGCAGCTATCTTGTTTGTTTGTTTGTTTATGTCCGTGTTATCTATGTGGTGTCGGGGCTATCAGTATTCATGAGCCCCTTTTTTTTTTTTTTTTTTTCTCGGCTTCTCACGGCTCCTATCAGTCTCACTCGGCCATTGAATGCTTTTCTCGGCTTTTTCCAGAGAAAAAACGACTAGAGACCTGTTTTTTGCGTCTTTTTGATGACCGGAAAGGGAAAATTGCGATGTCCGACATAGGACTGCAAAGAGTTAATCATTATTTTTTCATTCATGGTTTGGCGGCCTCGTCTTTTGGGTGGGGGTTCATAGCTATTTCCTATCTGCGGCACTGGGATGCATGTAACAGTTCATGTTTTTCCAGCCGGCCTTATGCAGGTAGCCTTTGCACACCCAAGGACAAGGCCTCCGGCCAAATTTATTATTCACTCGGGCCCTGAGCGCCCATCACAGTAATCCGGCCCTGAGCGCCCATCACAGTTCATCAAACCATCTACAATTGCAATCAATAAATCTCATCCATGGTGGATTCTCCATGCTGAAATTATTGTCGCATAGTGTGAAAGCACCCGTACCACTGGCTGGGAGATGCCAGTGTGAAAGCACCTGTACCACTGGCTGGGAAAGGGATATGATTAGGTTACAGTGTGTCTGCCTGTAAAAGAGTGAACTGATTCTGCACTAACTGCTTTCTGTAAACTATAGGGACTCCCCTCTGGGCAGAGTTATAGTATTGCAAGGAGTTCAATATCATAGGTCTATGCAGGTTGATCCAAGGTCTTAATAACAGAATTTAATATATAACTGCCACAGTCTAAATAATGAATACAATATGAATATGAGTATTCTGTGGCCATTTTCTTTACACAATGTATTCACAAAAAAATGGCATTGAACCCTGACAGACCAATAAAGGCAGTAAAGGAAATTGAATGCATTACAGTGTTGTAATGAGCGGAAGTGTGGAGAATACCTTCTCCCACAAAGATGCCTCTCCTCTCTGCAAGGAGGTGAAATTCTCTGAAACACCGCAACACCATTTTAAACATTGGGCATTCAGAACAGAAAACAGGAGGCACTTTTTTACACAGAGAATTGTGAGGGTGTGGAACCAACTCCCCAGTAATGTTGTTGAAGCTGACACCCTGGGATCCTTCAAGAAGCTGCTTGATGAGATTCTGGGATCAATAAGCTACTAACAACCAAACGAGCAAGATGGGCTGAATGGCCTCCTCTCATTTGTAAACTTTCTTATGTTCTTATTAAAATGCCAGAGCTCTTTAAACTTTAAACAAATATTTCCCATTCTGCTTGCTGTAACTTGACCTCTCTGCTTTCTTCCACAGACTATGCAAGCAGCGCGATGCCCGACAGACGACCTGTCGCTGACAAACTGTGCTGTCGTGAACGAGAAGGACTTTGAGTCGGGACAGTAAGTACACTGCTGACACTTGATTAGCATCTTTTTGTTACAATTTAAAACTAAGATTATTTGAACATTTTTGGGGGATTTTTATCATTTGAGTGTTAAAAGTTAATCTTTAGAAGAAGCTATTCCTAGGTGTACAGTTTTTATGCATATTTTACGTTGCTGTTTTTAGCATCCGTATAGATGGAAGGCAATTTCACCTAATGATGAGATTTCTAGAGGAAAAACAAATATCGTTTTTTTGTATGTATTTGCAAAAGCTATCTAGTGCTCACAGAAATATAGTGCAGTTTCTCAACAGCCTGGCTACCTTTGTTGGATCCCGCTGTACTAAACTAATTTCTATTTTGTCCAGCTTCTTGGTATCTCCAAACTAGTTACTTAAACCGAAACTTATGTTACTGATTGATAGCTAGACACTATTCTATATCTATTACATATGTACTTCAGAACTTCTGAACATCAAATAGATCAATACAACTAAAAAAGTATTACATTATAATTTCTAATGCCATTAAATCAGAATAATGCAATCCGTAATATTCCGTGATTAGTAAAGGGATACCTAATCAGGGCTTTAAACTGGCAACAAAAAAGGGCTAGGCCAAAATGGCCTTCAGTTCAATAAATTTGTAGAGGGCACCAAGGCCACTAAACTTAGGTCAAGGCCAAAGTGTAGGATGTTGTGTAATTTTGCTTAGGATTGGCTTATTGGCCACATAAAGAAACAACACAGTTTAATTTAATAATAACTTAACTTAATTTATTTAGTCAGAAAAGGCTGTTTTTTTTTTTTTTTTTTTTGTCAACCAGCAGCTTAGATTCAGACCTGCAAGGACATAGCTCCCTGCGCTGAAGCCTGGCTTTTCAATCACTAATCCACAGGATGTTTTTTGTTCAATTTTATTTAGTCCCCACGGAAATCTGCCGTAAAATCTGCAAAGATAAAAATGTATATTCTGCGGCAAGTTTCAATTAAAAAATAGTGTTAATCGGTATTAATAAATGAGAAAAAGTAAATAACAGTTAAGTAAGCAGTAACCCACCACAGGGTGTGCGGGAAGACATAGGCACGCCTGGGTGTGTTGTGAGGCACAAGGCCATCGGCCACATGCTTTCAACCACCCACAAGTGCAGTAAGATATATCTTACTTTTACAATTATACTTCCTGTATCTTGTATTTGAGTTTACTCTTGTAGGTATCCATATTCACGTTTTTTTGTAATTGTTCTTATTTGAAATCATTCTCATCCATTTATCATACTTACTACGTGCTCATACTGGACTTCACTGGTATAAGCAAATATTTGTACTATAAGTTAACTGCTCTTAGCCTAACCTGCTCTTACATGTAATTATTTACTGTATTGTTTATTTTGTTCTTATTTGAATTTGATCTTATTTGCAACTGATTTTATTGTACTTTTATAACTGCTCTTATCTGTAATATGATTAAAACAAATACAATGTGTAACCCATACTGATCTTGGGCATCAGTCGACTCGTCAGTGAACACTGACAAGCAACCAGACTGTTTGTTTTACCAATTCCATAATCTCCTGCTTGTGATATTCGGCAACTTTAGGTAAGTTGATGAAGGAATCGCTCCACCATTTGCTGCACTCAGTCTGAAGAATGTACCTAAGTTTTGGTTGTCCAATTTTTCAAGAGGGATATTTGCGCAAACAAACGCCTCTGTCAGGTCAAAGTGTAATGTGTTTCGTGCTTCACGGTTTTCAGTGGACCTGGAAGTCACCGTTTTTTGTTTCTTTGCAAGTAAAGCAGCCGCAGTACTGGTCTGGATTTCCGCCTTTCTCTTTCGGTGAATACTTGAATCTAAATGCCTGTCAACAGCCTGTTCTCGGTAGTGATAGCAGAGCTGTACAGTTGCGTTAATGTGATTTTTTTTTTTTTTTTTGTATCAAATACAAATAATTATGAATTTTTTTTTTATTTCTTAAGAATATTATAAAAATCGCAGTATTGGACTAATTTCACGATTTCTGCGCAGCCCGTGAAATCACGATTTACACAGGGCCTTAAATATGATTTTCTGTAATGTGATTTTCTATAGTGTGATGTTTTGTAATGTGATACTTTGTACGGTGATATTTTGTAACAATTGTAAATCGCCCTGGATAAGGGCGTCTGCTAAGAAATTAATAATTATAATAATAATAATTATACTGCACAGCCTGGAGTGGGTTATTGTGCTTATAAAATATTAAATTACTCTGTTTATATAAAAAAAACCAAAAAAAACAATAACATTCAAACTTTTAAATTTAAGCTTTATGTAATGTATCGTTAAGCCAGCGCAAAATAGGTCCTATACATAGTCTTTAGAAGCTACAAATTTACTGGAAAAAACGTGTTACTGCTGCGTAAAATATATATATATATATATAATATATAGTTTAATATATATACACTGAGTGTACAAAACATTAGGAACACCTTCCTAATATTGAGTTGCACTCCCTTTTGCCCTCAGAACAGCCTCAATTTGTCGGGGCATGGACTCTACAAGGTGTTGAAAGCGTTCCACAGGTATGCTGGCCCATGTTGACACCAATGCTTCCCACAGTTGTGTCAAGTTGGCTGGTAGTGGATCTCTACTCTGAATAGCTCGTTCCATCTCATCCCACAGATGCTCAGTTGGATTGAGATCTGGTGACTGGGCAGGCCACTGCAGTAAGCTAAATTCACTGTCATGTTCGTGGAACCATTCCTGGACAATCCTAACCTTGTGGCATGGGGCATTATCCTGCTGAAAAAATCCATTAGCAAATGGATACACTGCTGCCATGAAGGGATGCACCTCATTGGCAATGATGTTCAGATATCCTGTGGCATTCAAACGTTGCTCCACTTTTATCAAGGGGCCCAATGTGTGCCATGAAAACACACCCCACACCATCACACCACCACCACCAGCCTGCAATGTTGACACGCGGCATGATGGATGCATGTACTCATGTG
Source organism: Huso huso (assembly GCA_036884735.1). Lineage (NCBI taxonomy): Eukaryota > Metazoa > Chordata > Actinopteri > Acipenseriformes > Acipenseridae > Huso > Huso huso. The sequence goes on from CM072697.1 coordinate 8,943,870, forward strand.
GTTTTCTCCATACCCTAGTCCTCCCATCAGCGTGAAACAGCAGGAACCAGGATTCATCAGACCAGGCAATGTTTTTCCAATCCTCCAGTGTCCAGTGTTTTCGTTCCTTAGCCCACTGCAATCGCAGTTTCTTGTGTTTTGCTGAAAGAAGTGGAACTCTGTTAGGTCGTCGGCTGCCATACCCCATTCATGTCAAGGTACGACGAGTTGTGCATTGTTTTATGGGTCTTTCGGCACCAATGTTGTCTGTTGCTCTGCACAATTCGTGTCAGCCTCCTTTGGCCTCTTTCATCAATGAGCTGTTTTCGACCACTGGCCTGCCGTTGGCTGGATGTCCTTTGGGTGGTGGACCATCCTTGATACACACGGGAAACTGTTGAGCATGAAAAACCCAGCAGCGTTGCAGTTCTTGACACACTCAAACCGGCGCACCTGGCACCTACTACCATACCCCGTTCAAAGGCACTTAAATCTTTTGTCTTGCCCATTTACCCTCTAAATGGCACACATACACAATCCATGTCTCAATTGTGTCAAGGCTTAAAAATCCTTCTTTAACCTGTCTCCTCTTCATCTACACTGATTGAGGTGGATTTAACAGGTTACATCAATAAGGGATCATAGCTTTCACCTGGATTCACCTTGTCAGTCTATTTCATGGAAAGAGCAGGTGTTCCTAATATTTTGTACACTCAGTGTATATATAACAAACAGCACACTGTCACTGGTAGAATTCATAATATAGGGTACTGTCTGCCTTTTACAGCTTCGCAAGGCTAAAATAATAACATTTTACTACATGATTTTTGTGGGCATTTGTTTATATTATTGTTAAGTATAAACATTTTGTATAAACTGGTTATAAAACTGTTTCAGCGAGACAAAAATAAGTGTATTTTATTTGAAAACACGTAGATATTTAAATGCCAGACCCTGCCCTTTACTTACACAAACATTATATTTAAAGTGCACTATAACTCTGACTCCCATTTAATCAATGCCAAACTTGGTCCGACATGAAAAAACATGGTTGCAGATTTCCTAAATTCTGACTTGGTTTGCAGAGATATTCATGTGCTGCATAATCCTTTACATTATTTTGATGGTGTCGCAATTTTCTTTCCACTGCACAGCGAAACTGCCAGTAGACACCGTGCTATTAGTGTATGTTAATAGAAGTGCCTCCCTGATCAACCGCAGCTCTAGTTACACAAGCTTGTAATATTAAGTAGGATTGTACAGCCACGACTGTTTTAATAAACAGGTTTTTTTTTACTGTGTTTTTTCACCTGACAGTATTGCATTGATTCTGACATTAAAACTCAATAAATCCATAGTGAGACCAATCCTTCTTTTTAAAATTATAAATGTGTTTATTCTTTTATTAATTGTTCCTCTTCCGAATCTTCTTGGAACCATTCTGTTACTATTACCAAACTGCATTTCAGCATTTTAAAGAGATGGCAAACAGCAACTGTGACTATCATGGTCATATTTTTGTTTCTAATTAGAACCTCTGTCCTGTCAAACACAACGTTGGTGCGTGTGTTGTGTAATCAAGCAAAATGGCTTTCTACCATGAAATGATTCCTCTACCAGCACACGTTCAAAGTAGTCATGCTGGCATAGTCTTACACAATACATTTTTCAAATCCTTCACCACCGTGGTGAACTTGGTGAAAATTAATTGAGCCACACAGGAAAACCATTTTGCTTGTGGCGAGCGTCTAGCGGGAATGTAGTATATATATATATATATAGTGTGTGTGTATGTGTGTGTGTGTGTGTGTGTGTGTGTGTGTGTGTCTATATATATATATATATATATATATATATATATATATATATATATATATATATATATATATATATATATATATATATATAAATATTTTAGAACACCCCCAAGTTTTAGAACACCCCCATTTTTCCAGTTTTTATTGAAATTTAAGCAGTTCAAGTCCAGTGAATAACCTGAAATGGTACAAAGGTAAGCGGTAAACTGCCAGAGGTTAAAAAAAAAAAGTTTAGGTTACCAAAACTGAAAAATAATGTACATTTCAGAGTTATACAAAAAGGCCTTTTTCAGGGAACAAGTAATGGGTTAACAACTTACAGCTGTTCTGCAGCAATGAAAGTAAATTAAGCCTTGAAAATTGATGCTAACAATTCCTACAGGTGTCCCAACTTTTGTTGATTACTTACAAACCCTCTGTCTGTATAAAAGCAGTGTTGGAACAGACTGTGTTACTACACCCTCTTAAGCATTATTTGGACAGTATTGTACTGCAGGAAGTAGTAAATTGCTCTCATAATGGCGAGAAAAAGGCAATTAACAAAGGAAGACAGACGGACCATTATAACCCTTAAAAGTGTAGGTCTTTCCTTTAGAGAAATTGCAAAGAAAGCCAAGGTGTCAGTGAGTACAGTTCCCTACACCATCAAAAGGCACTTGGAAACTGGAGGAAACTCTGACAGGAAGAGGTCTGGCAGACCCAAAGCCACAACAGAATCAGAAGACAAGTTTCTGAGAGTCAACAGCTTGCGTGATAGGCGGCTCACAGGACAACAGCTTCAAGCACAGCTTAACACTGGTCGGTAAGCAAGTCTCAGTTTCAACTGTGAAGAGAAGACTTCGAGCTGCAGGTTTGACAGGTCGAGTGGCAGTAAGAAAGCCATTGCTAAGATGGCAAAATAAGAAAAAGAGGCTTGCCTGGGCCATGAAGCACCGCCAGTGGACTACTGAAGACTGGAAGAAGGTCTTATGGACCGATGAATCAAAATTTGAAATCTTCGGTTCATCACGCAGGGTTTTTGTACGCCGTCGAGTAGGCGAAAGGATAGTTCCTCGTGTGTGACACCAACTGTCAAACATGGAGGAGGAAGCGTGATGGTCTGGGGCTCTTTTGCTGGATCCAGAGTCGGCGACTTGCACAGAGTGATTGGCACCCCGAACCAAAACTGCTACCTCAGCATTTTGCAGCGCCATGCAATACCCTCTGGTATACGCCTAGTTGGTCAGGGGTTCATCCTACAGGAAGATAATGACCCAAAACATACCTCCAGGCTATGTCAGAACTACCTTAGAAGAAAAGAACAAGACGGTAGGCTTCAAATCATGGAATGGCCAGCACAGTCTCCAGACTTAAACCCCATCGAGCTGGTTTGGGATGAACTGGACAGAAGGGTGAAAGCAAAGCAACCTACAAGTGCAACACATTTGTGGGAACTTCTGCAACAGTGTTGGGAAGAACTTTCCGAACAATATTTGATTTCCATTGTAGAAAGAATGCCACGAGTGTGTTCGGCTGTTATATCTGCAAAAGGTGGCTACTTTGATGAGTCAAAAATTTAGATTAAATTTTGTTAAACAAAACGATTCCATGATTTCTTTTTTATCTCCAATTGTTTATTTGTTCTATGCTTTAATTTCAGAGTACATTGAGACATTAAACTGCGTAAATTTCAATAAAAACTGGAAAAATGGAGGTGTTCTAAAACTTTTGACCGGTAGTGTATATATACACACACACACAGAGTCACCACCAAAATTATTGGCACCCTTCATAAAGATGAGCAAAAAAGGCTGTATAAAATAACACCGGTAATGAGCTATATTTTATGCTCAAATATATGGGAAAACCATATTATTTTATTATAATACAATTGCTCAGAGAAAGTTTTTTCTCAAAAAGATAGGTGTCAGAATTATTGGCACCCCTAAAGATTCTTATAAATAAAATCAAACAAAATTAAATCTGCATTAACATTCTACTTATTTAAGTTCACCACAGTCTTAAGGAACTGTATTGTGGCCTTCAATGACTCCCTGTTTCACTGGGGTATAAAAATGAGGTAACACGCATATGAAATCCATTTGTCATCCATCACCATGGGGAAAGGTAAAGAACTCACAAATGAAAAGAGACCAAATGGTTGTTGACCTTCATAAATCAGGCAACGGGTACAAAACCATAGCTAAAAAACTAAATATACCACTTACCACTATTAGGGCAATAATTTAGAAGTTCAAAACCACTGGAACAGTGGTAAACTTGCCTGGTAGAGGACGCAAGTGTATCTTGCCCCCACACACAGTGAGGCAGATGGTTTGGGAGGCAAAGGGAAATCTAAGGGCCACAGTTGGAGAATTACAGAACTTGGTTGCATTTTGGGGTCACCAAGTCTCCAAATCTACAATTAGACACCACTTCCATGCCAATAGGCTATTTGGAAGGGTTGCCAGAAAAAAGCCTTTATTGAGAGCAACCAACAAACGTAAGCGCCTGGAGTTTGCTAAACGGCATTGGCACTTCGATTGGAACCGGGTGCTATGGTCAGATGAGACGAAAATAGAGCTCTTTGGCCACGCACACCAGTGGTGGGTTTAGCGTCGAAAGAAGGATGCATGCGCAGAAAAGAACCTCATACCTACTGTAAAATATGGTGGTGGATCTTTGATGTTATGGGGCTGTTTTGCTTCCACTGGTCCTGGGGCCCTTGTTAAGGTCAACGGCATCATGAACTCTACCTAGTACCAGGACATTTTAGCCAGAAACCTGGTTGCCTCTGCCAGGAGGCTGAAACTTGGCCGCAAGTGGGTCTTTCAGCAAGACAATGACCCCAAGCACACATCAAAATCCACAAAGAAATGTTTAATTGACCACAAAATCAGCATTTTGCAATGGCCATCTCAGTCTCCGGACTTGAACCACATTGAAAACTTGTGGTTTCAATTGAAGAGGGCAGTCCATAAGCACAGACTGAAGGATATCAAGGATCTGTAAAGATTCTGTATGGAGGAATGGTCTAAGATCCCTCCCAATGTGTTCTCCAATCTCATTAAACATTATAGAAAAAGACTCAGTGCCGTTATCCTTGCAAGGGGAGGGTGCACAAAGTACTGAAAACAAGGGTGCCAATAATTTTGGAGGTGACTGTGTGTGTGTGTGTGTGTGTGTGTGTATATATATATATATATATATATATATATATATGTATGTGTGTGTGTGTGTGTGTGTATACAGTGTCTTGCAAAAGTATTCAGACCCCTGACCAATTCTCTCATATTACTGAATTACAAATGGTACATTGAAATTTCGTTCTGTTTGATATTTTATTTTAAAACACTGAAACTCAAAATCAATTCTTGTAAGGTGACATTGGTTTTATGTTGGGAAATATTTTTTTAAGAAAAATAAAAACTGAAATATCTTGCTTGCATAAGTATTCAACCCTGTGCTGTGGAAGCTCCCAGTTTACACCGATGAAAGAAATTGCCCTAACGAGGACACAATTACCTTACCATTGGCCTCCACCTGTGAACCATTAAAGTTGCTGTCACATTTTCTGGATAAAAACCCCACTGTTGAAGGTTCATTGGTCAGGCTGCGAATCTGAAGGAAAATGAAGACCAAAGAGCATTCTACAGAAGTTAGAGATAAAGTAATACAAATGCAAGTTACTGAATGAACATTCGGCGCTGCCTGCCCTGCCTGTCACCCCCCCCCAAGTGCACCTGGATTTTCTTTTTGAGATCCAGTCATCATGTGGTCACACAGCTACAACTCCTGCTGTTTCCTGGTCGATGGACACCCTATATAGGGTGCATGATGTGGGGACGCTGGGCCTGGCCCAATATGGAGGTGATCCTCAAGCGTGCCTATTCAGCCAGTGCGTTCGCAGCACGGCTGGGAAACTATAATAGTATTCTGGTAGCCTACCAGTGCTATTGGCTGAGATCCCTTTCTGACAGTAACAGGCCCTCACCACAACAATTGAATGAGTTACGCCTGGTTAATAAGAACCTGCTCCATGTGTCAAAGCTCAACGGGCAGGCTGTAGGCAGGAACTTGGCTGCGCTGATAGCTGCACGTAGGCAGCTCTGGTTTTCCCAGGCACGCGTGCCTGATGGGGACAAAGCACCGATTTTGGATGCCCCTATTACACCAGGGCATACCTTTGGTCCTGCAGTGGACAAAATGCTGTAGCGTTTTCAGCGCGCACGGGAATCCACAAAGGAGCTGGTTCACTTGCTTCCCAAGCGACCACCCCACTGCGCAAACCAGCAGCAAACTGGCACCCTACTCTCCAGCAGCAACCTAGGCTACTTGCCGCGGAGACTTTAATAGGTTCTGCTGCCCGGCGCAGGGACAGAAGCCTCAGGCCAAGCCACAAGCCGTGCAGCAGCCCCAGGAGTTTGCTGCCACAGGCCCAGGGCCCCTTTTCAGGCAGCAATCTGGAGTATTGCCAGCAGTGCACCATCTGGGTGCTTACTACCGTTCACACCGGCAATTCACTGCAGTTCAAGCATAGTCCCCCTCCCTTTCGGGGCGTGAATGTCCGTTCCTTGGTGGGAAACTGCTGCCCAGCGCTTCTCCATCTGCTCAGAGTCCACCGATCGCATGGAACAGCGACTTCTTCTGCATCCTTGGGGGAGGAGAAGGAGAGGCAGAGGACGATGAGGAAGACTTGAAGATGGCTTTCTGCGTGGGCTACTTTCCCAGGTGTGGCGTCCGGTCTCCCTTGGCACAGAGCCATGGGGTGAGGACGCAGCCACCTCTTTACCAGAGGGTAATGGGGGCGAGCTCTGTGCAGGTGTAAGGAACACAGAGAGCGCTGTAGAGCTGCAGGAGAGACGTTTCTCCAGCGCTCTTGGAGAAAGATGCACAAAACTCGCAGAAACTGTGGTTAGTCAGTGCCTTCTTTGTGTGCTCTGGCCCCAGGCAGGAGCAGCATCTGCCGTGCTTGTCTTTAACAGGCAGACTGGCCATGCATGTGTTCCAGGGATAAAACCCAGGCATGATGCAAGTAGTAATACAGTGTACAGTAACAATGTACAGGTTCTGTCTCAGTCTGCTTATAGACAGCAACGGGGTGTGTCAAGACCCGAACAAGACCGACTTGGTACCAGACCGGGTATTTAAGCATACATTAAATGTCACTCACATGGAAAATTCAATTTTTTGATTTGTATATTGCATATTACTAAAAACAAAAGTTGTATTAAAGTCCGCTGCCAAATCGTTATACATAGCAACACTTGTATTGTAACACTTGAAATGTATTTGCTTACGATTGTAAGTCGCCCTGGATAAGGGCGTCTGCTAAGAAATAAATAGTAATAATAATAATAATAACTCTGTGTGGCGCCACTGCTGTGCATTAGAGCAGGGTATATTATGCCAAAGCACTGGTGGGGGTGGGGGGGCGATTGTATTGCTTCAGTAAAATATGTACTGAATACCTAGTGTACAAGACATTGTAAGAGTTATATGGTAGAATAAGTATGAAACACTAACACTAATAATTTTAATTTCCAAAACTGAGCACCGTCCCATCCCCCCGTCCCCAGCTAATGTTATCCAGAGGCAGAACTTTCATTTCTTCATTCGCCATCTCGACAGCAAAGCGCTGTATAGCATAAGCTGTATTGAAAGAAATGTCTGTCCCATACGACCAAAAAAAGTTGAATGCAAACTGTGCAAGTGACTCGTATCATGGAGGCACAACCAATTACTGTATATGTCGCAAGCAGCATCAATTACATGTACATAAACGTGTATTTTTATTTTTATTTAAATTAAAAACATGATTACTGTTCTGTATAACGTGTTTTTAAGCTCCATGTGAATGTTTTATTCCATGTATATGGATAACCTGCAAGATAGTAGGCTTTTGAATCAAATATAAACTAGTAGCTATTGTGATGTTGTAGCAGTCAGCTACAGTACTGACTTATGCCAGTAACGCTTTCCTTTTAAGTTGAAATGTAGTTTTATCTTGTTAGCAGTGTTGGTAAAGAAGGCATGGCGTTCAAAAAGCAGTACTGCTTAATTTCATCTGGCTGTTTTAACCAATGGAAAAAAAGGCTATTTTCTGCTAGTTTTATTGGAAAGGGGCTGCAGGAAAAGAGTGGTCGACAGGAGAGGAGAATCAGTAGGAGGGAACTGGAGAAGAAAGCATGTTTGTGGATACCTTTATATTGACGCTAAGCATAAAAAGGGATTGTTTTGTAACTGTCTTGTTTCGTCTTTATATACTAATCTGTATAGGACGCATCAAACGGAACCATAGCTGCTTCAACCCTTCCAGCATACCCACATTTATGGTTTAATATGTTCATTGTGTGCTACATTTGTTTGTATGTTTGCTTGGTTTTGTCATTTTACACTGCTGTGGTCACTTTTGAACTGGTTGTTTCCATTTCTACAGCGTGTTGGTATTTATTGTATATGGTGAATTATTTGCCATTGTTGAGTACAAACACCATATTTCAATAAAAACCGTTATTAATTGTGTACAGAACTTGTTCCTTGTGTTCTTTGCTGTCGGTATCTCAAACTGATTTGGGGGCTAATAATTTTATAACCTTGATCTGTGGTTATTTGAGTGTTAATCTGTACCCAGATACACATCATATAGAGCGTCCACTACAACGTCACCAGTAAATGATGCAAATTAGTACCACTGAAGGTTCAAACCTTCCTTCGGTAATGTGTTCTGAACCTTCGAAGGTCAAATTGTACCCTTCATTACAGCCCTAGTTACATTTCATACTTGAAAGGGAACAATTTGTTTTTACACCATAGTTCTTAGCGTAACTGAAAACTACAAGTATAATTTCAGTGTGAATTATAGCCGTTTATACTGAAAAGATAGGCGGGTGTGCAAACTTTCATAAGACCAGACTGACATATCTAGACTAAAGAGAACACGTAAAAACAAAACAAAAATACAAAAATAAACTGCACATTTAATAGAGACTGCACGCAGGCAATAAAAATGTGCATTATAAATATCATATGGGAGATACTGAAATTGAAGAAGGAATCTATGAAAAAGAAAGAGTTTATGTTGACTCAGAAATGTCTTCATCTAGACAATGTGGGGAAGCTATAAAAAAGGCCAGCAAGATGCTCGGATATATTGTGAGAAGTGTTGAATTTAAATCAAGGGAAGTAATGTTAAAACTTTACAATGCATTAGTAAGACCTCACCTAGAATATTGTGTTCAGTTCTGGTCACCTCGTTACAAAAAGGATATTGCTGCTCTAGAAAGAGTGCAAAGAAGAGCAACCAGAATTATCCCGGGTTTAAAAGGCATGTCGTATGCAGACAGGCTAAAAGAATTGAATCTATTCAGTCTTGAACAAAGACTACGCGGTGACTAGACTACGCGGTGATCTGATTCAAACATTCAAAATCCTAAAAGGTATAGACAATGTCGACCCAGGGGACTTTTTTGACCTGAAAAAAGAAATAAGGATCAGGGGTCACAAATGGAGATTAGATAAAGGGGCATTCAGAACAGAAAATAGGAGGCACTTTTTTACACAGAGAATTGTGAGGGTCTGGAACCAACTCCCCAGTTATGTTGTTGAAGCTGACACCCTGGGATCCTTCAAGAAGCTGCTTGATGAGATTCTGGGATCAATAAGCTACTAACAACCAAACGAGCAAGATGGGCTGAATGGCCTCCTCTCGTTTGTAAACTTTCTTATGTTCTTTTTATGTTCTAACACACAAGGCAGTCAATCACAATCATGGATGAAAACTAAACAAACAAATCCTCCCCTCCACGAGGAACGCAGGAGGGAGCGTGGATTGAATCGGCCTATCGGTGACTTGCTTTGTTAACAAACAGGAACTGCCAAATCATTCACTCATTCCATTGCCTGTGCCTTTAAAGGGGATAGTCTAGAGGCACACTCATTCGCTCTTATTCGCAACAGTCAATGTTTTTGCTGCCAGTCAAACTGACTGACGGCTTCAGTCTCTGTCGATCAAGTCTCTGAGTGGTATTTACCAGGTAACGAAAACACTGAACAAGTTTCATTATTCGTGTCAACTCAGCTGTACTTTATTTGCCTTTCCATTACTGAGCAATAACAGAATGTCTGACCTCCATAGTAAGCAATGGGAGAGCAGTATCCAGTTATTATTTATTTATTTATTTATTATTTATTTCTTAGCAGACGCCCTTAGCCAGGGCGACTTACAATTGTTACAAGATATCACATTATTTTTACATACAATTACCCATTTATACAGTTGGGTTTTTACTGGAGCAATCTAGGTAAAGTACCTTGCTCAAGGGTACAGCAGCAGTGTCCCACACCTGGGATTGATCCCACGACCCTCTAGTCAAGAGTCCAGAGCCCTAACCACTACTCCACACTGCCGGCCAGTTGTATAATCTCCTAAAGCAGGCATTAGTAGGTGGTTATCAATAAGCAGACACTACACTACTGTAGGTGGCAGTGTGATGAAAAGCACACTGAATAAGCAACAAGCGCAAAGTTGCTGTCGTGGGGAGCAGTTTCTGAGATCATTCAATGTGGGCACATTAGAGGACGCTGGACTAAATCCATGCGAAGAATACTGACAAGAATTAATCGGAACGACTTTCCCAAGAGTGGAACAGCATACCTAAAGAATGCAGAAAATACCAAATTCAGGGGATGTTACAATGAGTGAATGCATTACTGAAAGCAATGGGTGCAGGCACACTGTGTTAGTGCACGACAGAACATTGCTTCACCATTGCTGTAAACAATAAGTGATGATGTATGTTACTATTTTATATTCTGTGTCTATTCATGAACTTTCTATTTATAATAAAATATGAATTTTCTGATCTTTTTCCTGCCCCTTGGCCTGTATAAACCTAGAGTGTGCCCTCAGAACGTCCCAGGAACAGACATCTCTTCAGCAACATTTTTCTCTCCATCACTCATCAATATTTCAGTGGAAGCATAAAAACTTGTTAACCCCAGAGGAAGGAGTCACCAAATTGGGAAGCAGACAATCTTCTCTGTCTGGGCCAGGGTTGCTGGTATCAAGAGCCCAGCCTGGATTACTGGCACACTGTATTGGAACTCCTACTCGAAACGTCTTAAGGATGTACAGATTATTTACACTTCCTCTGAGACGTATTATTGCGTCAACTGGGATTCTGGATGAAACTGTACTACTGTTGCTACTAATGTGATCATTTTGAATCTAATGTTTCCTCCATGACTGCTGACATATTACTTCCAAAATAAAAATGCACAATTATCAAGTCTAGTAAAGGAAAGCCTTGATCATACATACTGATGCCCAATTAAGGTATCTTTTTGAAAATGTTAAATATGGCTTCCATTGAATTAACCACAGCATCTAGACAACTTGTCATAGCATGTACAAACTTGATTGGATTCAGGAGATGGCCTGCGTTAGAAAAAACACCTTGATGTTTACACCCCACTGTTAAATATTTAATCAAAATCAACATTAATTCTATGCTACTGATGGGAATAATCTTGAAATCAATAAATAGTGTGTATGTGTCCCATAGTTTATGTGAAACAAGATGGTATGTGCTAAATATACTACTATGTCTATTTTTTTATCAGTATACACAGCATTTAACCTTCCCTGAACACATATAATCTACGATTAGGCTGTAGGGAAATCCTTTAAGAAGCTCAGTGTGGCTGGGAGCACACTCTTGATCACTTGCTCTTATTCTAATGAAAGCTGGATCTCTCACTGTAAACCACCTGCCAAAAGTGGGAGGCCCCCACTGGGCAGCTGCCCCAGTGCACCAAGTCTGCACTGCAGTAAAACACGTAGGAGTCATTTTAAAAGGGTAACATTTTGTTTACAACATATCAAAATGTGATCATTAAATGCTTATTGAGACATTAATTTACTTCAACATATGTGCAGCGTTATAAATGCTATATTATTTGTACTAATATTTATTTGGAGGTTACAAAGACACAGTAGCACAATTGTTACTTTTAATAAGATGAGACATAACAAAATATTTAACTGAAGTCGTTATAAATTTGTCATTTTAAGCTTTTTATTATTATTTTTATTGAATTAGTCAAATATGAAGTATTGACCTGTTTGACATCCTACTGTTTATACTTATTACTTAAGTGTTATAATTTATTGATTCAATGTATATCGCTTTGATTAGTGTGTGATTGTTTATCCCTAAGTATGCTCTACAACAGGGATTCCTAAACCTTTTTTTACCCGAGGCCCACCTGTTCAGCTGCACTAGGCACTGCGGCCCACTATTAGCACTGCTTGGGAAAATTGTAAATTTAAAAACATTTTAAATAAACCTAATCTAAACTGTCCTTTATTCATTTGAATAAATATTGTGAAAGAGAGAAATCACATAGAATATGCACTGAGTGAAAATAAAAAAATTGAAACACTTTAATTTTAATAAATAAAATAAATTGCAAAAACTAAACAGACGTTTTTATCAAACCTTTAAATTAGGCACCTTTTGTATAATTGAACATTTTAGAAATGCAGTTATTTTTCTTGGTCATCAAACAAGAAAGAAGTGTAGGCCTCTTATTATTCCCATTCATAAATACCTGAACCTGAAAATCACTTTGAGTAAAACCAGTACAATGTGCACAAAAACATAACTTAAATACTAATTTCTGAACACTGTGTAACTAAAACGTCCAGCCGTTACCTCTCACGCTGAACTGTCATGCACAAAAAAGATGAATTGTGCACAACACAGAAGGAAACGAGAGCCTTGCATAAGTTACTTTTTTCGCCACTACTCTGCAACCAAATACAACTTGCAAAACCACATTCAGTTGGCTTGCAACATCAACATCCCCCCCCCACCCCCAAAAAAGGAATCAGAAATCTTGGCAAATGGAAAAGCTTTTTGAAGCTGTGAACCAACAGCAGTCCCCTTTGATGGAGCTGCTGCATCTGAGGATGTGGACACCCAAGAATTAGTCCTCCCGTCCAAAGGAATCAAAAATCTTGGCTCCCACAGTAAGCCCCTCCCTGTTGGAGGAGCTCACCTCCCTTATCAGACCTACTACCGTGGACCTGCAGGTGTCGTGGGCCACAGAAGATGAGCATAATGCTTTATATTTGAAAGGTTGCCCCTGCTTCTCCTGGTTTTTATTTTGCACAGGGTTCAATCATTCTGGGAACACCCGACGACTGACCCGGCTGTCTCAGGGTCATTGGACAGTTTGTATAAGGTGCAGGACGCAGATAAGCTGGGCCTTGCCCAGTTTTCATCTGTTGAGGCTTCCATTGCCTCTCTGGTGCAGATGCCCTATCTAGCTTTGCTGCAAAAAGGCCTATGCGGCTTCTGCATTTTGCACATGCTTTGGTAGCTACAGTACGATACTGGTGGCTTACCAGTCCAGACTGTTACAGTCTCTGTCCTCTGACCACAGGCCCTCGTCCCTCCAATTGTACGAGCTGAGCTTGGTCAATAACCATCATAATACAGATAGCTAATGTAAGTATAACACGCTTCCCAAAATTCTCCCTCAGTCATGTTGCAGCAGCTTCAGGTCCATACAAAATATAAGTAAAAATAAAGTAAAAAAAGTGTAACAAAAATACCACACACACAAAAAAAAAGAAAGACCATAGAAGCAGTTGAAAATAGCTGGTGGTCGAGTCAAGATGCCCGCGTAGCAAAATAATAATCAACAACCGTAGGAGCGCGTAGCAAAACCACTCACAGCCGGTGATCCCCGGTCGAGAGCAGATAAAAGCCGAATCAAGAGGACCGCATCTCGGTATAGAAATCAGTTCAGCTCGAGATGTCATGCAGCAGAGCCACTCCTCCTTGCGCCAACAGGGTGTAGCTCATCAGTATGAGCAGGAGATAGACTCCGGTCCTGGGATGGAACAGCGATCCCAAGGGAGTCCAGAAAGGCCTGGGCATGAAGGAGGTGATTCGCAGAGTCTTGGTTAATCTTGAGAACCGCCGGGTAAAGAAGGAACGCCTGCAGACCTCGGGAGCGAGCGAAGCCAATGCCGTGAAGTTGCTGAAGTCGGGAAAGAACCTGATATTACTGGCAACAGAGCGAGAGTAGTCCTTCCTGGCAGCATGCAATATGGCCTGACGGTCAGAATACTTTAGGAGATTGAAGATAAGCGTGCAGGGCTTATCTCTTGTTTTGTCTTGATTGGAGTATATGCGATGTGCACGCATTATCTCAAAAGCCCTGCTAGAGAGAGACGGGAACCACAGAGGGAGAGATTTCATCAGAAATTCAATGGGATCAGAGTATTCGTCTCCCTCCTTCAGTCCAACCAGGCAAAGATTGTTCCGTCAGGCTCTATCCTCGAGGTCCGCCATCTTAGATTCCAAACGATCAGTTCTAGCTTCACAAGATGTAATCGCTTTCTTATTGTGGTTTGTATTGGAGCAGGAGAGCTGTCAGGTCTGTCTTGAGGGCCTTGAATTCCTGGGTGAAAGTTAGACCCGTGCCCTTGATGCAAGAAAACAGGTGCTCGAGGTACTGCCGAGTCTGCGTCATACAGGACCCTATGATGACGGAATGGTCAGAGTCCATCTTATTCTTTTCCTTGGACAGCGAGGAAGAGCGCGTGGAAGGTCTCTTTTTTGGGTTGGGTGACATGCTGGGGTATACCAACGATCAGTACGAGAGTAATCTGAGTAAGTAGAATGAGGTTTTGTAGCTATTAATATTGAAAAAGACGAGGGGAGGTGAGGAGAGAAAATCCTAATCCGCCATTGTTCTCGCAGGTCACGTGTCGTCTTGTATATAATATGTTTATAATAAATATGCAATCAAAAAATGTTTAGCAAATAATACAAGGATAGTACAGAGCGCTTTTTTTTTTTTTTTTTTCTTTTTGTATTTGTGTAATGCTATCTCAGTTTTTGTTTTGTTTCCTTTAGTTTTTTTTTTACATTTTTTGTTGGCCAAATGAGACAGGCTGCAGTTGCAGTGCTTCAACACAAACTTACAACTTCGTGGAAACACAGTTTAAGAAAGCTATACGATATCAGTAGTCGCGCAAGGCCAAATTGGAACTCAGACACAAACATTTAACTATACTCTCCTGTATTTTAATACTAATTAGGTTATTTGCCAGAGACTTTCTCTGGCTAAAAGAAAACTACATGGAAACACACACAACCTGATAGTACTACCTAAATAGTGAGAAAAAGGTGAGACTTATTTTTCTTTTTCCGTCGAAATTGCCCCATTGTCTTTTTTACGATTTTTAGTGACTTAAGAACCCTGTTAAACTTAAAACCACCGAAACCTACTTAAATATTTTAGAACAGATGTATAGCAGACAAAAACTTACTTTCATTGTTTTCAAAACTGCTAAATTGACAATACGCACACACTGTCCTCATAGGAGATGAACCCGATCATGCTCTATGCGCCCACCCTATTTATAGCAAGAACACCTGTTTTTTTCTCTCTCTGCAGACACGTGAGTGTGAAGACCACCCCAACTCACAAGTACATATTCACTGTGAAGACTCACCACTCTGTGCTTCCTGGAAGTATCGCCTTCAGCCTGCCGCAGGTACGCAACCCTCCCATCTCACCTGGAGGCACTAGTCTGTTCACACTGAGGCAGTTTTGTTGTAGGAATAATTGGTTAATTCCAGTTTAAAATATGTTTAAGTTCGGAACGATCGAGGCTTTACAATGAACTGAAACTACAAAAGACAAGTAATGACCCTTAAGCATGCACTATGCATCAACTGATAAACAACAGTGTTAAACATTCATTTTAACTTATCTAAATATACAAATAGCAAGTTTACTTAAAAGCTCTTCAAGTGAACAATGTAAGGTACCCTAACATATTGTTACTTATCAAGGTTCATTAAAAGTTACCTTCACAAAATATGTAACTCTAACTAGTTACTTAATTAAGCTTCGCTGCAGCTAGCTTTCATGCCCTCTTTGTATTTGTGACACTGCACATGTTTGGACATGTTTGCACTAGTCATGTTGCCAGTGAAGTATTTTTCTATGTTTCACTTAATTAGTCAGGTTGCCAGTAATGAACCAGTTTACCAGGAATACCTTCTATAATGTTAATAAGGTGTATCAATTAATCCAAACAGCAGTGCATCTAAATACCACTGTTTATTTCCCCCATTGGGGATGCTTCCTCCATAGTGATGCACTTTAGTGTTTTATAGATATCTAAAAAAACTGCTGGTTATACTTCAAAACAATGGCTGCAAAGTTATGAATTTCAAAAGAGTTTCATAGGATTGCACAGCTGCAGCAATGCATAAAAACTAGTCAATAATCTTTTACTTAATAGTAGAATCGTCTAATAGGATTAGCACAAATGCTATATGGTAGCAGTGAAAACCTAATGTATTTACAAAACGGTGCTCAAAAGGAGTTGAATATATGCATTCCCAGCGGTAGGCCTAGATTGTTTAAAATATATTAGTCAATGAGTTCAAGCCTGGACACTATACAGCTATATTTTACACACTCAAATACAGAATGGTAAAAATGTACAAAAGTATAATAATTACTTTTTTGTTAAATATGATGCGCTAAGGAATTTGCTTTGTTACCAAGACAACAGAAAAATATATCAGCTGTTAGGATAATTAAATGTGACCCTTCGTGTGCCAGAGAATGGTCCCTATTTAAATGATTTACAGTTTTAAAGCAACGTGTCTGACTTCTGTTGGCTTAGTAGAGTTTGAATTTCATTTGGCTGCCCATCAGTTGTTTTCTGCATGCAGAGGTTGTTTAAGCCAGACTCTTCCTGAGGTCTTGATATTCTGGTCTCTCCTGTCAAGACACTCCTCCCAAGCTGTTATAATAGGTGATACACAATCAAAGGGCTCTTACACTGACACAATATGTGGAAGGAATGTACTCTAGGTACTACAGCACACAGAATTGTATTATCGGGCTTAGTGTTCCAAAAGGGGGAGGATTAACCCCCAGTATGCTGGATTTCCTGAAAATTAAAATACGCATTTGATAAAACATTTGGAAGACCGAGGGATTTACATGTTATTTTAAAAGAAAAGAAAAAAAATATTATTTTTGGAATTGTCGAGATGAATAACTAGACTGGTAATCCTAGATGAAAGAACTGTATTAATGACTTTTAAAATAGCATATATATATATATATATATATATATATAACAAAAAATAAAAAAAAATCAAACCAGGATTAATCCTTTATCTGAATTCAACCGTATATGCTTCAATTATCACAAACACTGCCATCTAGTGTACAAATGCAGCAGTTCACCCAACAACATTTGGTACATTTTATTTGCAACAGATTTATGTCAGGAGCAGGGTGTTTATTTGTGTGAGAGCTAGACGACCATCATTCAATGTCCTTACTAGTCCTCTGATCCAAACTGAGCCAGGTTCCAGAGGTGAGGGCAGTCTGTTCCTGAGCAAGGATATTTCCACCCCCACTAATGAAACAGCTGTCATTTCAGCACCTCAAGGGTATCAAAACCAGGCAGGTCCAGTTCAGAACAAAACCCGTCTGTGATGTGTTGATAAATTCCTCCAGTGTGGTTTCAGTGAGTAGGAGAGTGAAGCGCAGAGGAGTGAGAGCAGAGCTGGATTGTATTCCTCCCTCTCACTCCCACTCAGCCTCTGAATAGCAAGGGCGCTGTTTGGGTGAGGAGTGAGTCAGTGTCTGTGAAGGGGGCTGGGAGAAGCCTTCTCCTGCACTGCTAACCAAGAGTAAGTTATGTTGGAATACCAGACATAGGCTAGGCCTGTTCGATCACAGTAAACAAGATAAAGAAATAGCTGGGTGCATTATTTGCCCAAATTATAGATAAAGATGCTAATACACAATCTACAATTCTTTTAGGCGCACACAGTCTAAAATATACTGCTGGGACAAGTATTCAAACAAACACTGCTTGAAACGTATGCAAAACATGGCTGTGTTTGTATTTGTTCACATAACAGGATTTATAAAATATTGTATCAAAAAAAATTTCATGCAAGAAACCGATGCATAAATAAGGTCTAAAAAAAAATAACACACATTCTACTGTACAGAAGACTGTTTCTCTCCTTTTCATTTAGTAGGTTATTTGAGTGGGTGCTGGGTTTATTTTACTCCCGAGATATTATTTTTACTGTAATATGGTACCAATTAAATTTTTGAAACGGTATTTAAACATGACACCCCATGTTTCTCCCAGCACTACTAAAATATTAATCCACATAGATAATCTATTGTACTATAGGTCTAGGTGATACAGTTTAGCATAGCTTTATGTGTTAAGGGTATATTGAAATAATGTATGAGAGAGTCCTGGTTTCTCTCCTTTAAACAGTATGTATTTATATGTATGGTTTTTATTTTTATTGACTTGTAAAGCGCATTGTATGATAGGCTTACTTACTAATCTTACTTAGCATCTTTATATGATATCATTGGCAAAATATTTATATTTAATTCTGATTTACATCCATCATTATTATTATTATTATTATTATTATTATTTTTTTTTTTTTTAAGGCCAGGAATTTATCAAATCATAGCTGTTATTTGCCTATGAACTCCTGCAATCAGATTTTGTTGTACAGATCTTGTTTAAGTGGCAGCATCTCAGTCCTATGTATCGCACAACGGTTCCGTTTCTAATGCTCTGCTTTGCTTTTTTCAGAGGAAATGGGCTGGACTCTCCATTGGACAGGAAGTGGAGGGTAAGCCTGAGTTAATCAAAGAGCTGTCTACAATAGGGATGAGCCGGTATAGCATTTCCATGGTAACCTTAATATCACGGTATAGAGTACATCATGCAAGTTATAAAATGAAGGTTCACTAAAAATGGAGAAACACTACTGTAAATTACTGTAATTCACAAAAAATAATAAGACAATGTCACAAAGACGGCCGGAGTGGGTGGCGTCAGACCAGAAGCAGGAAATAAACAGACAGAGATGTGTGGTTTGGTGAAGCTGAGCGAATGCTTTCGCTCAGCATTTAATAAACAGAACAGAAAATAAAAGGTTTGAAACAACAAAACCCAGGACACGGCACTTGCACCAAAATAAATAGACGAACAAAACGGACTAGACAGACAAACAAACACGGTGAGCAGATAACACTTATTATTCACTTTATATTTACTTTACTCCTCCTCTCTCTCCCGTTCTCCACTCACCGAACACCCAACCCCGAGTGACAGAAACGTGCATCTATATATACTGTTGTGCTGGGATTCAGTTACTTGAATCCCAGCACGTGAATTAATTCTGTGCAACCCCGTGCTCACATACTACCTTTAACCAGCACGTGAAGTGATTTGTGCCCTCCTCGTGCCTAAATACAAATATACAATTTTAAATCACACGTGAAACACAGACCCGTTTATATCCCGTGTACCAATCTATACACCAACATTAACACACGCACGCACCATACAATACATAATATGCACACAGGGGCGGGGCACATTGCCACATATACCCCCCCCTGTGCAAAGCACACATGGCCTCAACGGCCACCTCCCCCCTTAAAAATCCAGCAGTCCAGGACAAAGTTTCGGGCTGGGAAGGGAGGCTTCCAGGGGCCCACAGGTGGCAATGTTGCCAGTAGCCAGGCTGCTACTGGCCATGCTGTCAGCAGGCGATGCTGACATCTCCCAGACTGACTCCTTCAGCTGGGGCAGTCCTGGCAGCGGAAAGGCTGCTTGGGGATGGTCTCCTGACCTCCCCTCTTCTTCGTAGCCTGGCAGCTCCCTCTTCCGGGGCTCCGGCCACAGTATCTTCTGCAGCACAAGTGCTGCAGTGGGGCAGGTCTCCTGACCTCCCCCACGATCTCCGGCAGCGAAACTGCTGCAGTGGGAGCAGGTCTCCGGACCTCCCCACGATCTCCGCAGCAGCGAAACTGCTGCTGGGGTTGGTGGTCTCCAGACCTCCTCCCCTTCTTCGTGGCCGACAGCTCCCCTTTCTGGGGCTCCGGCCACCGTACTCCTGTGGTGGAGTGCACGGGAAGCAGAGACAGCTCCTGCTGTTCTGCTTCTGGCAGTGGCGGAGGCAGCTCCGGCTCCTCTGCTCCTGGCGGTGGTGGTGGCGGAGGCAGAGGCAGCTCCTGCTGCTCTGCTCCTGCCGGTGAAGGTGGGAGCAGCGTGTAGTCTCCTGGCGACGAAGGTGGGAGTGGCGTGTAGTCTCCTGCCGATGGAGGTGGGAGCAGTGTGTAGTCTCCCCCTTTTGCAGGGGACTGGTGCTGCTCTGCCTCTCTTGCAGGGGACTGGTGCGGCTCCGCCTTTCTTGCAAGGAACTGGTGCGGTTCTGCCTCTGAAGGGGAAACCAGCAGGCATTCTTCCTCTGCTGGTGGAGGTGGAACCAGCAGGCATTCTTCCTCTGCTGGTGGCTTGGGTTCTAGGGCTGTGGAAGCCCCGACTTCCCTCTCTCGGGCTGTGGGCTGTGGGCTGTGGGCACCGACTCCTCCCTTTTGGGCTGTGGGCGCACCGACTCCTCCCTTTTGGGCTGTGGGCCACCGACTCCCCCCTCTTGGGCTGTGGATGTTCGGGCTCCCCGCTCAGGCGTGGGGCGTTCGGGCTCCCCCCCCTCTCAGGCGTGGGGCGTTCGAGCTCCTCCCGCTCAGGCGTGGGGCGTTCGGGCTCCTCCCGCTCAGGCGTAGGGCCGCCGGGCTCCTCCCGCTCAGGCGTGGACCTTTCGGGCTCCTCCCGCTCAGGCGTGGGACGCTCGGGCTCCTCCCGCTCAGGCGTGGGGCCGCTCGGGCTCCTCCCGCTCAAGCGTGGGGCGCGGGCTCCTCCCGCTCAGGCGTTGGGCTTCAGGCTCCTCCCGCTCAGGCGTTGGGCCTTCAGGCTCCTCCCGCTCAGGCGTTGGGACGCTCAGGCTCCTCCCGCTTGGGCTGTGGACGCTCAGGCTCCTCCCGCTTGGGCTGTGGGACGCTCAGGCTCCTCCCACTCAGGTACTGGCGAGCTGGCATAGGGGCATCCCGACCAGTTGTGTCCCCCTTCCTCACATCGCCCGCACCAGCTCGGTGGCACCTGGAGCAGTCCCTCCAGCGGTGATCCACCTTTCCGCACCAGGTGCACCAGGGGGAACAGGTTCTCTGGCTCCTCTGGCCGCTGTTGCAGTTGTGGTTGGGGCGGTGGGGCAGCAGTCTACCCCCCTGCTGGTGGTGGAGACTGAGGCGACCCTGCTCCTCCCTCTCCTGATGGACAGGGCAGTGGGCCACGAAGTGCTCACCTCTGCAGATGGGGCATAGTTGGGGTAGCTGTCCCGAGGGGGTACCAGGGGCAGTTGGTGCTGGAATGCCCAGGCTCAGCGCAGCAGTAACACCAGGCTGCTGTTCCTCCGGCTGGTGTTGTGGTTGCTGTTGCTGCTGCAGCTTTCCTTTCCCCCTTCTCTTCTTACTCCTCCTCCCACCTTCCTCTCCTGGGCGGTTCCTCCTTACCTTGGAAGGGGCAGATCGCCACCGTGTGTCCAGAGACCCCACAGGCCATGCACCAGCCTTGGTCCTCGAGGCCCCCGAGGAGGTCCTCCAGGTCCCGGCAGCCGTCTCTCCAGCCTTCCATTTTCCCCTTTTTTTTTTTTTTTTTTTTTTTTTTTTTTTTTTTTGGTACAACAAATAGCGGTTCCTGCTCAGGCCTGAGTCCTGGAGGCGCTGTAGATCCCACGCAGGACACCACGTGTCACAAAGACGGCCAGAGTGGGTGGCGTCAGACCAGAAGCAGGAAATAAACAGACAGAGATGTGTGGTTTGGTGAAGCTGAGCGAATGCTTTCGCTCAGCATTTAATAAACAGAACAGAAAATAAAAGGTTTGAAACAACAAAACCCAGGACACGGCACTTGCGCCAAAATAAATAGACGAACAAAACGGACTAGACAGACAAACAAACACGATGAGCAGATAACACTTATTATTCACTTTATATTTACTTTACTCCTTCTCTCTCTCCCGTTCTCCACTCAC
Organism: Huso huso; assembly: GCA_036884735.1. Classification (NCBI taxonomy): domain Eukaryota; kingdom Metazoa; phylum Chordata; class Actinopteri; order Acipenseriformes; family Acipenseridae; genus Huso; species Huso huso. The sequence continues at coordinate 8,965,621 of CM072697.1, forward strand.
CGAACACCCAACCCCGAGTGACAGAAACGTGCATCTATATATACTGTTGTGCTGGGATTCAATTACTAATTAATTATTCACTTGAATCCCAGCACGTGAATTAATTCTGTGCAACCCCATGCTCACATACTACCTTTAACCAGCACGTGAAATGATTTGTGCCCTCCTCATGCCTAAATACAAATATACAATTTTAAATCACACGTGAAACACAGACCCGTTTATATCCCGTGTACCAATCTATACACCAACATTAACACACGCACGCACCATACAATACATAATATGCACACAGGGGCGGGGCACATTTGCCACAGACAATCAGAATTTTCAAACTTTAAGAACACCCTAAAGTTGCACAATATTGTGTTATTCAGATCTATTCTTTGCTCAAAACAATGTTGGTGCTGCAGTTTGTTAGAACAATTCCAACGTACAAATCAATAAATACATTGAAATAAAAGTGCTTTGTTTATTTGATGGTAAACACAATTAGGCATATTGATTAAAACACAGACATTTACTAATTCAGAATGTGTGAGGCTCGGTGAGAAAGCTGAGTAGTACTGAGACTTGCTTTGTTGATATGAAAAGTACCTTTTTCTTCTCGTTTTCATAGGAACATGAAACCAGCATTAAGTTGTATACTGTAACCACAATACCGGTATACTGACTCACTCCTAGTGTACAGTACACTACCTCAGCAGTTTAATTCCCTCATGGGCTATGGGGAAACACAGTTCTGCATTAATCAGAAGTGGTTTCACCTTAATTAATCTATTGTTTGTCCTCCAGGGTAATTTTGTTCAGGTTTTGTTCTAAACCAGCATTAAAAAGATAATAAACAGTAGTGTACAAATGTTGCACTTATTATTTGTCAATTGCCATAAGTATAGCTAAAGTCTTTGTACTGTCTTTATTGTGCAAGAAAGGTTTACATTTAAAATGCACACAACAGAAGATACCATGCCGGTAATGAATAGAAAGTGGTTAGAGATATAGATTATCCTGTCTGCTGAATGTGTGCTGAAATCCCAAAGTGGAATTGGGCCCATTCCAAAACCCTTTACTATCGATTCGTAAGACTGTAAGAGTGTGCTCAATACATTTTTGATAAACAAGAATTATAGAAGCATAACTGTTGTGTGATATCAACAAGAGTTCAAATGTATGTGTTAGAAAAGAACAGCAGCTGGCCAATTATAGATATTCCCTGCTGTGTTTGAGGCACCCTAATAAGATCTAAGGTTCATTTCACCGTACTGCAGTGAGCACAGGTAAAGAATACGATGGAGCTTTCGTCTTCTATCCAGCAGATACAGATTAATTATTTAACGTTTCAGTCATCACGTACTGGTATGGCTGGTACAACAACATGAAAATCAACATGCAGCACTTCAGCACTATCAACCTTGCACCTTAATGAGCACTAGGAAACACTTGGTTCTCCTGCACTTTCTACTTTCTCCCTGCTCCTTAATAATGAGTATTAAAACACCACATTCTCAGGGTTCGCTGAGGGCTCCCCAGGTAAAGGCACAGCCGCGTGGTGTGCAGGGCGAGTCATACAGTCAGTGGAGCGCAGGATCCTGGCTGTGTGAAGTCAGCTGTCTTCACTGGGGATTCCAGAGTGAGCATCTCATTGGCTCTGGCGCTCCTGTTGGTTAGAGAGGTAAAACTGTCAGGGACTGTTTCTCCTCATCACCTTACAGCAGACCCTGCTGGCCAGGTGCCGGCTGAGCTGAAGTGGACACCTGGAGGGCTGGCCACAGCTTGCCACCGTCCACTCTTGAATTCTTGAGAGGCAATTGGTCATGGGATCGGAGGACATCCACTGATCTTCAGTTCTCCAAGCAGTTATGTGGAATTGCTGCAGGGAGAGAATGTAATTGGACATTGTAAATTTGGAAGAAAATCATGGGTAAAATAATTGGGCACCCTAAATTTAAAAACAAAAAACAAAATAAACACTACATTCTTAGCTCCCTAGCACATTGAATTCTCAGTTCTTATTATTTTAAGTTTAAAATACTTCATTCTCAGGGGCACAGCGCCATTGCTTATGATTTGCCTCATATTGCATGCTAATCATAAGCAGCTAAACTATGTTTCATTTTCTCTATACTCATAATTAGCCACTCATTTAAAACCTGGAGCACTGCAGTGGTAGTATAGCTATTCATTTTCTACTAGGATTCCAACTGCATTATTATAACATAACTACAGTTTTTTAAAAAGGATGACAAGATATAAAGCTGTGGCCCACACTCCTGCTCTGTACCTTTTAACACACATTTTGCAGGCAGTAATTATGTCCATAACACTTTCTCAGACTTAAAACGTGTGATGAATACAAGAGTGTATGTAGGCTTCCTTTTTAGTTGGGTATCGCAGGGTAGGGACACTGCAGTGCTGTTGCAGGAGAGTTTTGTGGTTTAGAAGCAGCCGTTCTCTGTATTCTGTGCAACAATTTCTTAACACTTTACCTGCAACCAATTTTCTCTCTGTGTTGTGACTTGTCCTTACTGTGTAGGTGTATCATGGTAAAGTTGACGACCAACAATGACATCCTTTTATGAATCATTTCTAACTTAGCAAACATGATACAATGACATAGATATTGGAATTTCAGCAATATACTGTACAGGCACAAACCTGTGTTAAATTAGCAATTTAGTTTGTTTGTTGAAGTATTTATTGCTTTTCTCAACTACACTCCAAAATATCCTGCAATGCCTGATGCTATATATGTTGTTCCCCTCGTTCTTGTCCATATAGTGTAGTGTGATGATGTTGATAATATCTCTAATGAAGGCATTAGCGAAAAGCTTTCTCTTATTAACTGATCTTTTTTATAGTTTTACTCCTCGCTCTCAGCACTTTCAGGTTATTGGAAATATAGAAATACTAAAAGAAACAGACTTCTAGTTGAAAAGTTTGCCATTGAATTGTAGTTTATGTTAATATTTCTATTTTCAGCACTATTGAGTGTTTAATAGTTGATATATCTAAAGTTATTTGAAATCCTTCCTTCATCTCTGAATTTTTCCCTCGTATTTGAAGGACACGATTAGTCAGTCCACTGAAACTTTTTACTGACTACCATTTGCTGGATGTAAGGCAGTATAACAAGGTGTTTGATGTGCAACACATTGGAAACCGAAGGTTGCTGTTAAAGAAAAAAAATGAACAATATAGTTATTTCAGTATTTTGCTTGGACTCCTACACAAGAACATCATTATTATTGTTATAATTCCTGTGAACACAATCTGCACCTTACAAACTGTGCATTGGGTGGAGGTGTGGCCTAGTGGTTAGTGCTAAAAGACTGGGTTAGTGCATCTGAAGGGAGGGAGGTTTGGCCCAGTGATTAGAGCTGAGGGACTGGGAAGCAGTGTGGCCTAGTGGTTAGACCTGGGGGATTGGGAAGCAGTATGGCCTTGTGGTTAGAGCTGGGACTAGGAGGAAGTATAAACTAGCAGTCAGAGCTGAGGAAGTGGGAAGCATTATGGCTTAGTGGTAAGAGCTGGGGAGCTGGGAGGATGTGTGAGTTTGTGCTTTAGAGGTACTGGGAGTCAGAGGTACTTCAGAGGAGCTATTTACAAAAACTGCATCTTTTCAGAGCTTCACTGCAGAGAACAAGTCAGTAATTACTGATGAAAATTCCAAGCACACTATTATTTGATGTATGAGATGTTAACAGCAACACCATGCGGGGGAGTGGAAGCATTGTTTACCTGCATTTCAAACAACACTTTCACTAAGAACTGACCCCTCAGACTCACTAATAACCCTGACTGACTGCTGTTTATCATCTCACGCTAAACACTGACAGTTCGCAGTTAGAAGCCATCTTAGTAAATAATTAGCACCGTGGAATGGTGAAGTTAAATGTCTTTTTTTCCAAATCATTGTAGATCACATGGCAAGCAGTGCTGTATTAAACTAAGTTCCCATAGTAATGTGGGAGGTGACATGACCTCATCCTATACTGAAAATGTTTTTTTTTTTCATTTCATTATTGTCTGTAAATCACTTGGCTGCACTATAGGCCAAGTCTAGTAATTTCAGAAAATTTGAATTCATTAAACCACGGGTTTTCAACCGGGGAAATGTACCTATGGGTGTACTTCTAAGGGTCATAGGTGGGACTCAGAAATGCAAAAATAAAAATGAAAGTAAAAGAAAATAATGATCTTGAATTTTTTTTAAGGTATTATATATTATTGCTAAACCACTCTGCATAAATATTTCATTTTTGTTTAGCAGCTCAATGGTTACAGTCTGACTCTACTGTAGTTTCAAAATGATCATCCACCTATGCAAATGTGTGATTTAGATTGAGCGGATTTCCACTCTGATATAAGGGGGGGGGAAGTGAGGCGTCTGCTGATTCTGCCTTTGGAGAGCACTCCGTGCTCCTCGTGAACTTTAACTAGTCGTATAGCACAATCTTTCTGCATCTTTTGAAGAATAAATGAACAAATAATGATTACATTTTACACAATAGTGGCTTGTTGAATGAGTACTGTACATCCAGATTACCCTGTGTATCATTTCTCCAGTGAAAAATGTATACATTTCTTACATGCAAAAGAAAAACTAGGGAACAAAACACGAGTCTACAGAAAGTGATCATAGAGATACAGTTTTGTGTGTGTGCGTACTGGGGTACCTTTAAATTCCTTTAGGTACTGTAGATCTGCACTGTTCCAGGTCTCAATATCCCATTCTTCCCACAGTGGCCGTTTACACCTTTGACAAGACGAAGCAGTGCGTGGGCAGCATGACCATCGAGATTGACTTCCTGCAGAAGAAAAGTGTCGACACAAGCCCCTATGACTCAGACAAGATGGCTGGAGAGTACATCCAGCAGTTCAATAACCAGGCCTTCACTGTGGGACAGCAGGTCAGTCACATGTACAGTGCTGTTGGTATTTTATTTTATTTTTTACACTGTGTATGCTTGACCCGGGAACTCAGAGAGGGTTGTTTGCATTTCTGTTTATCATTTGGGCCTGACTTGATTTGTAAAATGACAAGGGGCACGGTAATGCATAATTGTGCATTTATCAAGGTGCGGAAAATTACTGTAATTATTGATTGAATGCTTGGTGTCCCTTTTTCCATGATTCTGACTTTTTCCTCTCTCTCTCTCTCTCTCTCTCTCTCTCTCTCTCTCTCTCTCTCTCTCTCTCTCTCTCTCTCTCTCTCTCTCTCTCTCTCTCTCTCTCTCTCTCTCTCTTCTTCTCTGGTCAAGAGTACTTGTGTTCAGCTTCAATGACAAGCTGTTTGGTCTCCTGGTGAAGGACATCGAAGCAATGGATCCAAGTATCCTCAAGGGGGAGCCAGCCTCTGGCAAGAAGCACAAGGTAAGGGAATACGGTTGCATGACATAACAGCGAGTCCAAAACCGCGCCGACGGACATTACAGCGCTGATCATTATAGTGACTGTCCATAACAGTGATACGACATCACCGCGCCGAACTACAATTCCCAGAAGACTCTGTGAAGTTCACAAAAGACTATAGTTTTCCCATACAGCTTCATCATAACTAGACTGGTAAATACGATACGTAAAACCTCCCTGCAATAAAAGCGTGTTTCTACAAGCATTGTTTATGTAGTTGGGCTGCATATCGATTTTTTTTTTGTTTTTCACTTGTTGCAGAATGATTTTCAGCATATGTTTTGACATATATTGTAGATAGTTAACCTATATCGCTACAATATATTTGTATATGATTACTCACATGATGTGTTTGGATTTTTTTTAAATGTATATTTTGTACAGATTTGTTTTTTAAATAAAGAGTTTAACTTTATATTGTTGTCCTTGCTTCTCTGCCCTGTTGTATCTCTACTGAACCCACCGTTTTTTTTCTAGCATGATGTTTTTATGCAGAGTGAGTTCACTTTTGTTTGAAATGAAAATGTTGCAGTCAGATAATTCCCCTTTATGTACTTGCTTGACACGTAGTTTTTATTATTATTATTATTATTATTATTATTATTATTATTATTATTATTATTTCTAGTACTACTGCTTAGGGTCTGTACACTATGTCTAATAAAAGGGTCTATTAAAAGACCCTTACAAATACATCAGAGAGGTATTTACATCCACTAATATTTTTGAATTATCAAAGGCGCAAGCTTAATCCAATTCTTCCAGTGACAGCGTGAGACTTGCAGCTCTTCCCCTTTCCCCTTTATCTGAGTTCCGACCAGAAGCTATTTTATTATTATTATTATTATTATTATTATTATTATTATTATTATTATTATTATTATTATTATTTTTATTATTATTTAATTGTGCATTCATATCTTTATTTGGGTGGGTCTTCCACCCTCAAGGTCTCAGCGATACTGCAATTGGCCAATATCCACAGTTGTTTGTCAAAAGTATCCCAGTGTATGCTTCTGTTACACACATTAAATGGTGATTTTTTGTTTCTTTGAAAATATATTTATTCAGGGCAGCAAGAGCACTACACAAACAAAGCAGTACGTAACTGTAACAAGCTGAACAGACAGTTTTTTGTTTTGGAACTTTTTTTTGTTTTTAATATATTAGAAAACAGAAGAATAGGGGGATTTTAAGAATGTACCATCTATATTTACCATAAATAAATAGGGGTGTTTATAGGAATGTACAATATACATGTATTCAACATTAATTTTAGGGTGTTACACTTCCATAAATTAGGGTTTGTAAACTTTGGATGACCACTGTATACGCACACAAACGGGCAAACAAACGTTTCTATGTAATGTGGCAGTGGCGGACAAAAGAAACACACCAAAGGCAGTTTTGGGGCCAAAATAGCGGCAACAACAACCACTGTTTATTTCTTCCTTGAGAAATGGACTGTCTGAGAAATGGGATGGGGGGCTGCTATTAAACAAACAGAAAACATACGCACATCCAAAGTCTTTTCAAGGTGCAGGGTAGAACGATTTTAAAGTTAAACAAACATAGTACCCGCACACTTATACATTATGTTCCAAAGTGTTTATATTTTTTATTATACCCAAGATCAACGTTTCGATTTGCAAGAGATCTTCATCAAAACTGGTATGCAACTGCTTTACAATTGTGCAATATGAGTCTCACTGACACTGCTAAGTCATATTAAAACCTGCATACTGAGGGGGACGGGGGGAGTTCCTGGTAAGTGACGCGTTTGTGAACTTCGCAGAGTCTTCTGGGAATTGAATTGTAGATCGGCGCAGTGATGTCGTAAGGCTGTTATGGGCAGTCGCTGTAATGGTCGTCGTGGTGATGTTGTAGCGCTGTTATGGGCAGTCGCTGTAATGGTCGTCGTGGTGATGTTGTAGCGTTGTTATGGGCAGTCGCTGTAATGGTCGGCGTGGTGATGTTGCAGCGCTGTTATGGGCAGTCGATGTAATGGTCGGCGTGGTGATGTTGTAGCGCTGTTATGGGCAGTCGCTGTAATGGTCGGCGTGGTGATGTAGCGCTGTTATGGGCAGTCGCTGTAATGGTCGGCGTGGTGATGTTGTAGCGCTGTTATGGGCAGTTGCTGTAATGGTCGTCGTCGTGATGTTGCAGCGCTGTTATGAGCAGTCGCTGTAATGGTCGGCGCAGTGATGTCGTAAGGCTGTTATGGGCAGTCGCTGTAATGGTCGGCGTGGTGATGTTGTAGCGCTGTTATGGGCAGTCGCTGTAATGGTCGTCGTGGTGATGTCGTAGCGCTGTTATGGGCAGTCGCTGTAATGGCCGCAACGGTCATGTCTTCGCAGTCTTGGACTCGCGGTGATGTCGTGATACGAGGGAATACACTAGATGATTCTAAAAGCATAAAGATTGTATAAACTAAAAATGTCGCTATTAAATCATATATTCACTAATTGCTAGCAGTGGTGGCAAAAAATGACTGTTCATATTTGTTCATATAACAGAATGTATAAGTGACTGCATTAAAAAATATAAAATCATGCAAAGAAAACCAATGCATTACTGAGGTCTGTAGTACATAACACACATTCTGCTCTACTGAAGACTGCTCTCTCTTTTTAATTTGATAGAAATCTGATTTATTTTATTGTAATATGGAACCATAACTTTTGTTTTCCAGCTTATTCAAAATTAAAGAATATTTAAATATTTGCTTAGATTTTGAAAGCATATTTGAACATGAAAAACCCATATTCGTTCCAGCACTAGAATTTTGTAGTGTGTATGTACTTCTGAATTTACACCGCTATACAGCTCAGGTGGAACTTAGGCAAAGGGGCTCAAGTGAACCCTTTCTCCCCAGTCATGCAGGCATTGAAACCTGGGATCTTATCACTAGAACAAACTTCTACCCATGAACAGCCCATAGTACTCATAGTACTCACTGTACTAGACATGTGCATAGGAAATCTCTGTAAAGTAAAATTATTGATTCCCAGTCTTCTATATTTATCCACAAGGTAGGGCTAGCACAAGTAGTGGCAATGTGAGCAACCCTAAAAACCTGCCCAGATGACCCCTCTTCTCAGGGGGTGAGAGAGCAGTTCAGTCTCAGTGGCCTTTTTAAGAGGTTAAGATGCCCACTGCCAATTGTGCTGTATTGTGTGGCACTGTCACTGAAGTGTTGTGACAACATTTCACTTAAAACATAAGAAAGGTTACAAACGAGAGGGGGCCATTCAGCCCATCTTGCTCATTTGGTTGTTAGTAGCTTATTGATCCCAGAATCTCAAGCAGCTTCTTGAAGGATCCCAGGGTGTCAGCTTCAACAACATTACTGGGGAGTTGGTCCCAGACTCCCACAGTTCTCTGTGTAAAAAAGTGCCTCCTATTTTCTGTTCTGAATGCCCCTTTATCTAATCTCCATTTGTGACCCCTGGTCCTTTTTTTTTTTTCTGGTTGGAAAAGTCCCTTGGGTCGACATTGTCAATACCTTTTAGAATTTTGAATGCTTGAATCAGATCACTGCATAGTCTTCTTTGTTCAAGACTGAATAGATTCAATTATTTTAGTCTGTCTGCATATAACATCCCTTTTAAACCTGGAATAATTCTGGTCGCTCTTCTTTGCACTCTTTCTAGAGCAGCAATATCCTTTTTGTAGCGAGATGACCAGAACTGAACACAATATTCTAGATGAGGTCTTACTAATGCGTTGTAAAGTTTTAGCATTACTTCCCTTGATTTAAATTAAACATTTTTCACAATATATATGAGCATTTTGTTGGCCTTTTTTATAGCTTCCCCACATTTCCTAGATGAAGACATTTCTGAGTCAACATAAACTCTTGATCTTTTTCATAGATTCCTTCTTCAATTTCAATATCTCCCATGTGGTATTTATAATGGACATTTTTAATGCCTGCGTGCAGTACCTTACGCTTTTCTTTATTAAAAGTCATTCTCATTGGCTGAATAACTATTAACGACTGTATGAAACTGCGTTGTACCTTTATGTTGTGCTTAAACAGATTTTCTCCTTCTCTTCTGCAGATTGATATTGGTCTGATCCTTGGGAACAGTCAGGTGGTGTTTGAGAAAGCAGACAGCTCTTCTCTAACCCTTGTTGGTAGGTGCTAAGACCCCTTTGTATGTCTGTGTATCATCTGGGGAGCCCTCCACATTCCAAGTCAAGCCCAGCCTGTGGGACAGTATGCAAATGTTCTAGTATGCTCATTAGTAAATTAGATATTCCACACTTGTCTCCTTTCCTGAACATGCTGAGGAATGATGTGTTACAGAACACTCTACATGAAATGCATTACATTACCTTTGCTGTGTGCCATGTTGTCCATATTGCAGCGTTATATTTTTAAACATATTCCCGACTCTTGAGTCATAAATCAATTGGCCACTCATTTCCCAACATTTACTTGGGAGCGTTTGCCAGGAGAAAAATATCACTTTCCTGGCAAATGTTACCAAGTAAAAGTTGAAAAAAGTACTATCCTGTGAATGTGTGAATAAAAAAATACCAAAACTATTAGGAATAGCATTTTCTAGAATAACACTGGACGATCATATTCTTGCAGTAATTTGTATAAAGATCCAAGCTGGTCTGCTGCTGTTCTGGATGGCCCTAAGTGTTTTTTTCACAAAAAAGAACATAAGACAGTTTACAAACGAGAGGAGGCCATTCGGCCCATCTTGCTCGTTTGGTTGTTAGTAGCTTATTGATTATTATTTGATTATTTAGCAGGCGCCTTTAACCAAGGCGACTTACAGAGACTAGGGTGTGTGAACTATGCATCAGCTGCAGAGTCACTTACAATTAAATCTCACCCGAAAGACGGAGCACAAGGATTTGAACCGGGGACCTCCTGGTTACAAGCCCTTTTCTTTAACCACTGGACCACACAGCCTCCTTTAATTGATCCCAGAATCTCATCAAGCAGCTTTTTGAAGGATCCCAGGGTATCAGCTTCAACAACATTACTGGAGAGTTGGTTCCAGACCCTCACAATTTTCTGTGTAAAAAAGTGCCTCCTATTTTCTGTTCTGCATGCCCCTTTATCTAATCTCCATTTGTGACCCCTGGTCCTTGTTTCTTTTTTCAGGTCGAAAAAGTCCCCTGGGTCAACATTGTCAATACCATTTAGAATTTTGAATTCTTGAATTGGATCACCGCGTAGCCTTCTTTGTTCAAGACTGAATAGATTCAATTCTTTTAGCCTGTCTGCATACAACATGCCTTTTAAACCCGGGATAATTCTGGTCTCTTCTTTGCACTCTTTCTAGAGCAGCCAGTCCTATTTTTCGTTTTGTCTGCAAATTTAATAAGTTTGCTTACTATACCAGAATCTAAATTATTAATGTAGATTAAGAATAGCAGAGGACCTATATAATATATTGGTCCATTACCGTTTTATATTTGGTCTTAACATTTTTCCTTTCTGCATGCTATTAAACTGTGCCACAAAGGGGCAGCAGACACCCACCAATTCCTTTGTGGTGTCTCTCTTTTTTTCTTTGTTACTAATAGCCAGTTACTAAGGAAGTGGTAAAGGACAAGCTTTCTCCCTCCCTTGAAACCTGTTAGTTACATACAGTGGCTCTCAAAAGTATTCATCCCCCTTGGACTTTTCCACATCTTACTGTGTTACAACATGGAATCAAAATGGATTTAATTATGAGTTTTTGCCACTGATCAACACAAAAAAAGTCCATAATGTCAAAGTGAAAAATAAAATCTACAAATTGTTCTAAATTAATTACAAATACAAAACAAAATAATTGATATATTCATATATTTCAATTCCACAGTGCATCCTATGTGCGCTCTGAGGTTCAATTGGGAGTATTATGTTTAAAATGTTTACATGAAACTCATTTTGCTATTTGGAATACCAGGTAAACATAACTGGAATACAAATTCTCTGTAAGTGGATTTCATACTTCACAAATCTCTTGAACAATGTCATAGTTCGGAGGTCAATCAGAGCTTGCAAACGTGAAATTCAATTATTTCAATAGTTTGCCTTCACTTTGTATATTTTTTATGCTAAAAAGTAAATTTAAACATTTTTAACTTATCATTTCTTAAAGTGTACATAACTCTTCCCAAGTTTATGGTTTGTTATCCTGCAGAATCAAGAAGGTAGATACTGTAGTGGGGTTGTCTTTGTAATACTGCCTTTAAGATAAACACTTATGTACCTCTATTGCAGTAATCAGCATCGTGACTTTGTTTTGTCTGTACAAAGAGAGCCCAAGTAGAAATCTTGGCGTAGGATCTGTCAGTTGTTCGTTTGTATGAGAGGTGCCCTTTTTGCCCAGGGATGTGTTTTAATGAAGTTCCCCTCATCTGTGTCACAGGCAAAGCCAAAACCAAGCAGGGCCGGCAGTCCATCATCAACCCAGACTGGAACTTTGAACGCATGGGCATTGGGGGTCTGGACAAGGAGTTCTCCGACATCTTCAGGAGAGCCTTCGCCTCTCGAGTCTTCCCACCCGAGATTGTGGAACAGATGGGTGAGACCGCTGCTTCCTTCATCTCATCCCTTGTCACTTGTTTCTGATTTTCCTTTACTGTTTGTTTTCTGTTTCAGGGTTATATCATTAAGATATGTAAAGGGTTGTATTACGGTCTCTCAAACAAACCTGACAATTGTTCTGATATCCTGAATTGATGAAGTCTTGAACAGTAAACAGCAAAAATAAGGACTCTCAAACAGTTCTAGTTATGGGTTTAATAAAATATAGAATATCATACTGTGCAATGCAAGCTGATATCCCCCCACAAGGGGTCAGTCCTATGATATATATTTTTATAATAATATAATTAAAATAATATTTTACCAGGGGGGCGGCATACAATTGGCTGAGTGTCGCCCGGGGGGAGGGAGTGTTAGGTCGGCCAGGGTGTCCTCAGCTCACCGCGCACCAGCGACCCCTGTAGTCTGGCTGGGCACCTGCGGGCTTGCCTATAAGCTGCCCGAGAGCTGCGTTGTCCTCCGACGCTGTAGCTCTTGGGTGGCTGCATGGTGAGTCCGCAGTGTGAAAAAAAAACGGTCGGCTGACGGCTCACGCTTCGGAGGACAGTTCACGCTTTGGAGGACAGTTCGTCTTCCCCCTCCCGAGTCAGCGCAGGGGTGGTAGCGGTGAGCTGAGCTTAAAAAATAATTGGCCATTCTAAATTGGGAGAAAATAATAAAAATAATTGGCAACGACTAAATTTATAAAAAAAATAATAATAATAATAATATTTTAACAGTATAGATAATCCTAATGTAACTTCATTTCCATCTGATACAAAGCCATTTAAAGAGTAAGTAGTAGGGTTCCGAAAAATATATAGCATTATACATCCCCACGTGTTGCTACATCTGTTTAAATAATATACCTGTCATTTTTCTTTTCATTGTTAACATTGGACAACTTTTTACACTTATAACTTTAAACTCTGTTTCAAAGCTCTTTTCAAAATGGCCGCTCTAGTACACTGATGCTAGTGTAAGGATTATTGCCCACATTTTCAAACAGATAACAGCAATAACGATCCATGATGTGAAACGGAACAGAAAAGCCAAAGCACTTGTTGTTTGAGTTTTTTTTTTGTTCATTTTTATCGCTCTTCCTGCAGTGATTTAGAACAGTGTTTCTCAAACTGGGGGGCGCGGACTGAACCCTGGGGCGTTAGAAGGTTCAGGATATATATATATATATATATATATATATATATATATATATATATATATATATATATATATTTTTTTTTTTTTTTAGTTACAGCACACATCTTAACCTAGGCTATACCGTGGACAAGGGAAATAATGTGTCAGATGTCAAAGTGGATATGAGAATGGCAGTGATGAAGCCAATTTGCTTGAAAACATTAAAAGTAGACTGGACCTTTCCATCAATGGATTTAAAAAGTCTGGAATTGATGATGCGAGCAGAAACCCAGAGGCAGTGTAAACTTTGCCTGCACCTGTAGTGGGACTGTTCTTTTTTATGTTAAGCATTTTTGTGTTTGTTTTTTTTTTTAAAACAAGGGTTTAATTCAGTAATAACAAAAATTGTTTGTGTCAGGCTTGCTAAAAAGTCTGTAGCAAAATGTTTGAATGTTATTGTCGACACGTTGTTGATACGACTATTACTGCAGGCATCGTGCAGGTTTTGTGAAGTCCAGAAACAAAACAAAACGTTAATATAAATTAGTTCTGCACCGTATAAAACTGAGCTGATTTTGCCAGTGCTTGCAAATTAAAGCATTTTCATTTTGGCTTTATTGTTAAAGATTTCACACATGACAATACTGCACTACAATTACTGCATGATACTGTGATCATTCCACTGTGTTATGTTGTGAAGTTTTAAAACTGAGAGATAGCAAATGCATATCATAAAATTAAGGGCCATGTAAGAACCACAGACAAGAAAAAGGTGGGCGTGGCCCAAAAAGTTTGAGAGCCACTGATTTAGAGGACAGATCTCAAACCCCAGTGCACTAAAGCTGCCATTTTGAAAAGAGCTTTGAAACAGATTTTTTTTTTTTTTTTTTACTAATTTACGTAATTGTGAATAAATTAAAATCTTGAAAAAATGTACTACTTAGAGCTCAAAGAAATATGTGTCAAGCTATTTGTGTAGGCAGCGCTCCACATAAGCATTAAACAAATATGAAATGTGTGTGATATTTAAATGCAATGCGTAAAGAATATGCATAGCAATTTTGCTGCACAGCCTGAGTTTGCATGTTATCAAGCTTCTTGTACTTCGTTGATTCCCAGCGTCTCAATGGTGAATTGTGAATATACTGCATGCGCTAGATAGAGAATGGATCGTAGAAATGCCGGGACAGCTAATTTTATAACTGAAATAAGAACATAAGAAAGTTTACAAACAAGAGAAGACAATTCAGCCCATCTTGCTCGTTTGGTTGTTAGTAGTTTATTGATCCCAGAATCTCATCAAGCAGCTTCATGAAGGATCCCAGGGTGTCAGCTTCAACAACATTACTGGGGAGTTGGTTCCAGACCCTCACAATTCTCTGTGTAAAAAAGTGCCTCCTATTTTCTGTTCTGAATGCCCCTTTATCTAATTTCCATTTGTGACCACTGGTCCTTGTTTCTTTTTCTTTATATTGCTATATAGCAAGGCAATCAATAAAGAAATATTAGAAATATATAGTATGTGCATGCAGGTTGTAATAAAAAAAAAAAAAAAAAAAAAAATATATATATATATATATATATATATATATATATATATATATATATATATATATATGTGTGTGTCTCATATGGTAAACTTATTTTCTAATCACCTTGGTGTTGTGTGTGTGTGTATATATATATATATATATATATATATATATATACACATACAGTGCCTATAGAAAGTCTACACCCCATTTCAAAATGTTCACCTTTTGTTGCCTTATAGCCTGGAATTAAAATGCATTAAAATAGTTTTTTTTTTCATTTATCTGCACATCCTACCCCACAACTTCCAAGTGAAAAAAATATTCTAGAAATTTGTAGAAAATTAATTAAAAATAAAAACCTCAAATAGCTTGGTTGGCTAAGTGTCCACCCCCCTTGTAATAGCAATCCTAAATTAGCTCAGTTGTAACCAATCGCCTACAAAATCACACACCAAGTTAAGTGGCCTCCACCTGTGTTAAATTGTAGTGATTCACATGATTTCAGGATAAATTCAGCAGTTCCTGTAGGTTCCCTCTGCTGGGTAGTGCATTTCAAAGCAAAGACCAAAGGGCTTTCACAAGAACTCTGGGACAAAGTTATTGAAAGGCACAGATCAGGGATATATATATATATATATATATATATATATATATATATATATATATATATATATATATATAAACACGTTTTTCTTTAGTAGTTTAAAGTAACATTACAGTTACAATGTAAGGCTGTAGTTAATGCATACCCCATAAGTTCAATTTCAAGTACGAAATGTAACCATTACCTAAAGGGATATATTTCTTATAGCCTGAATTACCTGGGCACTTCTATCAAAGTTGCTTCTTTAAGAGCCCCATATGCGTCTGACGTCATCTCTGCCCCCACGAGATAAATACGAGTGATGCATAAGACTCTGCGCCATTTTTCTTTCAGCCTTGCCTGAGGAAGGAGTGAGTTCTGACTTTTTAACTATGGAAATAAGTTGATATATTCAATTTTCTCTCTCGTATTTAATATTTTGAAATAATTTTGCTTATTTTTAGCGTATGAGGATTCTTATACTTAGGTTCTGATTAAGTCCCCTCTGTGGGCTTGTGCCGTGTGAAGCCAGCGGCTCTCCTCCAGTTAGCAGGCAACTGCAGCCTCTGCCTGTGTAACAGTTCATGCTTGCAGTTGTCAGTGGCTTTTTCAGGTCTTCACCTGCATGCCACTTGTCCTGCTACCAGAGCTGGTACCAGTGACTCGCTCTGCCGGTACCAGTCGGTACCAAAACCTGTACCAGTGACTCACTCCCGGTACGAGGGCCGGATCGGTACCACGGTCTATTTCGGTACCACGTTTGGTACCGAGGTCGGTACCAGGGCCTGTACCCTGGTCGGTACCAGAGCCGGTACCAGTTGGTACCACAGCCAGTACCAGAGCAGGTACCAGTCCGTACCAGAGCCAGTACCAGTTGGTATTAGAGCCTGTACCAGTCACCTGGTTGGTACCAAAGCCGGTACCAGAGTCTGTACCAGCCACATGGTTGATACCAAAGTAAGTACCAGTCACCTTTATTGGTACCAGCCATCTGGTTCATACCAGAATCAGTACCAGTGACCTGGTTCGGTCCGGTTTGACACCAAGACCGTTACCAGTGCTCCATTTTTTCAGCAGCAGTCAGTATGCTGTCTGTTCTTGTGCGCATACATTGAACTGTTTTTTCAACCTTGCGCCATGCCTGGGTTTCATCTCTGTGCTGGTTGCAAGAGAAACATTCCAGCAGAGGATAAGCACAACATTTTGCTAAGAGGACACTGGAAAGCAGGCTGGCCCGCTGTTCTGCATCTCTGACACCGTCACAGCATGACTCGCCCTATTCGTCCCTGTAGTGCGGTCAACAGAGTCCCCACTCCCTGTTACACTGGGAGCTAGGAAACGATTCTCTAGGAGTAGGAGCAGGACTAGAGTCTGTATTCCTCTAAATCCTCCACTTCATCCTCTGGCTCAGAGAGCTCCCCCTCTCCTCCGCCAAGGAAGAGCAACAGAAGCCATCGTAGCAGGCATTCTGGCAATACTGACCGGGTTGTGAGGCAAATGGAAAAGCTTTTTGAAGCTATGATGTGGTTGTAAACCTCATCTGGGAGAAGTTCGGGTGCGCGGAGTTACATCTGTTTGCGAGATACATCTCTTTCCACCCTTTCTCTCCACTGGAGATTGGTCACCCTCTCTGCATAGACTCACTGGCCCACAGATGGCCCAAGACTCTGCTCTATGCTTTTCTACTGTTGCCACTGCTCCCTCTGTGCTTGGAGAAGATCAGGCAAGACCGGGCTCGGGTGCTGTTAGTTGCCCCAAAGTGACCCAGGAGGACCTGGTTCTTGGTACTGGCACAGCTACGGTCAGCAGTGGGAGTTGCTGGCCTGTCGTGATCTGCTGAGTCAGGCACGGGGCACTCTGTGGCATACAGACCCAAAGTTTCTGTAATTCTGGGTCTGGCCCCTGAGCGGAGACATTTGAGGCACCTTGGGTTATCTGACAGGGTTATTGTCACCCTTAAGAATGCCAGGGCAGCGTCTACCCTCTGCCAGTGAGGCTACAAATGGGGTGTCTTCCAGACGTGGTGTCAGTCGCGTGCACTGGACCCCACGACTTGCCCCATGGCAGATATACTGCAATTTTGCATAAAGGGAAATCTCCCTCCACTCCCTCTACCTGCCAGCTATTTTGGCTTGCCATATTTAAATCAGTCTCCCTAGGAGCACAATTGACTCAGTGTCCCCAGGAGCATACGATCTAGCCAACATGCCCCCACCAGAAAAAGGTCACTGGTCACTCCACAAGAGGCCTTTCAACCTCCTGGCTGTTATTCCAGACATTTGCAACGCTACAGTATCACACCTCATACTTTTACCAGGTTCTACCCTAGTTTTGGGACCAGTGTTAAGAGCTACCACTCATCCTGCTTTTTAACACATTTGTTATGTTCCACTTTAAGTCCTGGGGTAGTTAGCCATACACCCTTTTTGGACTTCTGATGATAAATGCTGAGGTTACTCAGTGTAACCTTGCAGCATATACACTGCATGAGGGTTCTCTCTCACTGTACTGTGGACTATATGCCATGGACCCTTATTGGTTTTCGGCCAGAATGTCAAAGGCAGTTTATCTTCCTTATTAGCATATCTGCTATTGGTGCAAGTCCTTCTCTTGCGACAACTTGTATCCCATTAGGTAATGGTTACGTATCATACTTGAAAGGGAACGTTAGATTATTATCATAACCCTGGTTCTCTGAAATAGAAATGTAACCATTACCCTTCAAGGTCGCTGCTTTCACTCCAACGCAGCAGGCTGAAAGAGAAAATGGTGCTAGGGACGGAGACGACGTCTGATGCATACAGGGCTCTTAAAGGAGCAGCTTTGATAGAAGTACTTGGGTAATTCGGGCTGTAAGAGATATATCCCATTAGGTGATGGTTACATTTCTATTTCAAGGAGCCAGGGTTATGATAACAATCTAGCATTTGCATTATAACGTATGTAAGTACTCATGACTTCAAGGTAATGTTACATTTTGCTCACCCAAAATACATTTAATCACCATAGTGACTAAATCGGTGACTAAATTGTCTTTGATTTGTTGGGGGACAGAATAAAAAAATGTCTATAGTACAATGTGGAGACATCCCTATTCAGAAAAATAGTTTCCTTCAAAATATGGTTAAAGAATCAAACTAGAAAAGTAAAAAATAACTTGATTCCCCTCTGTTTTGGAGAGAGAGATTACTGTGATATAATTGGAGTCTGTATTATGTCCCTGAGGCGGCACTGTGGCGTAGTGGTTAGCGCTGCTGCCTCACAGCGCCAGGGTCCTAGGTTCGAATCCGGCCTAGGGTACTTTCTGTGTGGAGTTTGCGTGGGTTTTCTCCGGGTACTCCGGTTTCCTCCCACAGTCCAAAGACATGCTGTCCAGGTTGATTGGACACTCTAAATTGCCGTGTGTGTGAGTGAGTGTATGTGTGGTACCCGGCTCACCGCGACCCTGTAAAGGAGTAAGCGGTTAATGATAATGGATGGATGGATAATGTCCCTGAAAAGATAGCAATGCAAGCGTGTGCCCTGAATGTATAACTTACTGCTGATACACTGCTCTGCTGTCTTCTTGATGTAGTAATATTAAACAAATCAATGAAAATTAAAAAAAAAAAAAAAAGTAATCACAACTGTATATTTATGGTGACCTTTCTGTAATAATATGTTGTTGAGGGTTGTCTGGCAGTAGTAATGAGTGGGGCTCTGTGATAGTGTAAAGGTGAGAACCTAATTGGAAAGTTCACATTGCACAGGTGCTGAGAGGCAGATTATCTACTGTCTGTATGTGTACGCGTGTGCCAGAGATACAGCACTCACTGTCAATTGAAGTCAAGAGAAAACAGGTGTTTTTCCAGCCATGGTGGGGCTGCATTAGAAAACGATTCTGTTACTCAGCTTGGGGAATTCTAACGTGAAAGGTGTGATAATAAGCAAATGAAAGCGCTGTCTGTAAACTTCCAGGAGACAAATTAAGTGTCAGTGTCCCTGCTGCTAACCTTGTGGTGTTGCGGTAGATCATCAGAAAACAAGCATATCCTGTCATTCAGCAAGGGTACCTATACTGTACAGATCTGAGGTTCACTATAATATATCCTGAGCGTTTGAATTTGAGTTCTGTCACAATACAATTAGTTAATCCTTCGAGGGACATACAATATAAATCATGTGCACCCTCATCACTGTGAATAACACAATCAGACATGCTACAAGTATAGCAATAGTGGCCATAGAAATAGCCACACTGTAGAAATAAGATTATTACATTGCTGCCAAAATCCAGCTTGATTAATTTTTCTTTTGGAGACTTTGAGCCTCGATATTCCAGGTAGTACTATCTCCTTTTGCTGACATCCAAGACTCTGCCCCTGCTGCTTTCAATAAGCCACCATGTCTGCAGTGTCCTTTTACTCTGTTATAGACTCTGTTAAGAGTATGGAATCCAGTAAAGCAAGCCACATCATGTAGACCAAGGTGTACTGTTGCAGTTGCTACTGGAGAAAAGTGTGAAAAATAATCCATAGACTATTCCTGTTGGATATGCTAATTTGTGTAGCCTCTGTATACTCGTGGTGGTACCATGTGTTTCAATCGGCCAAATTTGAAAGGTAGTCGTCTTCACGGTATCTGTAAGCTCCTGGATATGTTGTACGTCTCTGAGAACTCATTACAAATAGATGTCTTCTGAAGATTTTTTTTTAGAATTTGAATCTCTAAAGAAAAGGTGGAATAGCAGTATGACGGCCTGGCATTTTGGCGATGAAGGGCTAGGTTTGAATACATATTAATCACAAGTCAGTTTGTTGGTCTCAACTTAGCCCTGAGGGAACAGTAGTCCAACCACTTCTCCCTTTGATTCAGTTATGTAACCATGGTCTCATTTACAGTGTCCTATCCAAAAATGTGTGCAGGCTGCAGCAACCCACAAAATCTGAATACATACTAAAAGAACCACAATTAAAATAAATAAATAAAATAAAATAGTACAGCATGTGGTAAATTCAGAATTAAAAAGGGCTCGGTGTCATGATTTCTCTCGCCTCCCCAGGCTGTAAGCATGTGAAGGGTATCCTCCTGTATGGCCCCCCTGGTTGTGGTAAGACCCTGATGGCTCGACAGATTGGGAAGATGTTGAATTCGCGGGAACCCAAGATAGTGAATGGACCAGAGATCCTCAACAAGTACGTGGGAGAGTCTGAAGCCAACATCCGCAAGTTGTTCGCTGACGCTGAGGACGAGCAGAAAAGGGTAAGCCACAGGGAGACAGGTGGGAAGGGGTGAGGTTCATACAGTTAGACTGTGCAGGAATGAACAAGTGGATAAAGACTAGAATATGATTAACACAAAACAAAACAGGACTAATATATACAGAAGGATATGTTAGAAAAGTCTTATTTTGTTTTACTGACTTTTAAAGCATAAGACAATGTATGAACAAGGTGCACATCATTGCGTGTCTGGTTGCTAATTGATCCCAAAACTGTCAAGTCTGGTCTTAAAGGATCCCATTAATTCAGCTGAGTTAGTACCGTTTAACGACCTGTGTTGCCATAATGAGATGTGCTAATTAGTTTTCAGTTTAACGTGACCATTTTTGTCTTCCAAACTCATGAATAAATATTTGTAATTTACCGTCAATGGATACGATAACCTGAAATGTGGAAACTTGTGAATAATATTGGACCTTCCCCTGAGTTGGGTTTCCTATCTTGCCTCAGCCTGATACTCTGTGCCTGAGCTGAGAGATCAGATGGTGGCGGTGTCCATCTGCACCTTTAATAAGCCAGGGAGTTATCTCTGGTGTTTTCAAACCTGCCCCTCTGGCTTTCTGCCTGCCTGCTGATAAAACTCCTTCCCCAAACAAATCCACCGCCCTCCAAACCTTTTAAATGTTACAGCGCTGACCAGCAGGTCTTGATGACAAGCCCTGGAAGATATTGGAAAGGGCATGTTTGCAATAAGCTAGTTGTTGGTACAGGCTGCCATTGTGAGGGCACTTTCTAATGAGACGCATCACCCTGTATGAGAGCTGGAAAAACAGAGGGTTGCTTTGATAGGAGCCTAATCCATCACAGACACACACGTCTGTGTCCCTTTGAGCAGTCTTGCTGTCAATGTACTATTTTAACAAAAAGCCTTTTAATTAATCAATTATTGAATCCTTTACAGGACCGTACAACTACAAAAAAGTACA